>JARYZH020000445.1:0-196074 GCA_030021035.2 Notholithocarpus densiflorus | reverse complement strand
GGCTGCTGAAAAAACAAAAAGCCAAACCTGAAGTAACACATAAACATATGACCAAGGCAATTAAAGAAGATAAATTCTTGAAATTTTATATTTTGTGTGCTGGATTTTGTGACTATTATGAGAACCCAATTCCTGAAACAAATCAAAATGCTATTAAACTTAACAAAAACAATGCAATACATAACTGAAGTTCCCATTAAATCAGTATTGTATACCTCTCAGCGTGTGAGGAAGTTACTTAAAGCTTACATGGAATAAGCACAAACCCCACTAAGCAAATGCCATAAAAAAAAAAAAAAAAACACATTTCCCAGAACAGAGCAAATGCCATAAAAACCAACAGACTAACATAACAAACAAACAGCAAACTGCGCAGAAAGAATGAAAAGTGAAGACGGAGAACTAAGAATACATTACGAAAAAGCAGAAACAGAATGCTTGGAGACTGTACTGAGAGAAGAGGGAAGGATTAGAGTCTTACATGAATGCATGGAAGAGTAGTTTCCAGTTGGGTAATGTGTATGAGCCTTAGCGCATTACAAACCAGAAAAATATATGTAACTGATAATGTACGGAAACAAAACAAAAACAAATTCAAAATATCTTACACATGTAGACGACATGGGACAATTATGATCTATTCTAGTTTTGCCTTTTTTTAATATTAACAAAATTAATGTAAAGTTTATCATAATAACACTAAAATTTTTTAGGTAAATTGCAAAGTCGGTTGAATTTTGGTATTGTTTGAATTTTATACTCTAAAATTTGAAAAACTGTTAGTTTAAGCGGATAAGTGACATGTTAGTATCCATAATATTTTCATAATATTTTTATAACAAATTTTAAGTGATAGGTTGTTACTGGTTATTATTGTTGAGGTAAAAAAGTAATCTTAGTATTAGGTTCAAATTTAAACCAATAACAACTAAACACTTATGATTTGTTGTGAAAATATTATGGACGTAACACTTTTTTTTTTTCATTTTTTGGTCCAAATCAGTTCTACAAAACGATGCCGTTTCAAAGAAAAAGGCACTGTGACGTGAACCCATCCAGGTTTTATGACGACACCATTTTGGATGCAACTCAATTCCTAAATCATTTAACTCACTCAAAAGTCAAAACGACAAAATCCAAAAAAGGAAACCCACGAACCCTTACCTGCTGAAGGACCCAACGAACCCAGCCATGCAGCTCAAAACCCAACCCAGCCCTCAGAATGTGGATCTGCCACAACAGTCTTCTGGTCTTTACTATGATGGAAGTTTTGCTAATGGAATCAAATTTCATAATGTAAAATCTAGTTTTTCAAATGTTAGGATGTAAAATCAAAATAAACTCAAATTTAAGAGATGTATTTTGCAGTTTATCCTAATTTTTTTTATAGATGAATAATTGGGGAGAAAGAGGTGGGTCTGAACGATACCACAAAGAATATTATTATTGAACTCTCAATTGAACCATATAATAATTTAATTTATTGAATGAGGGGAAAAAAAGTTTTATGTCTGGACAGGGACGGAGCCAGGACTCTGACCTCTAACTTGGCGGATTCTTAACCACTGAAGGTTTTTTTTTTTTTTTTTGAGTTTTTGACGTTTGCGTTTGCTAGTTAAAGAAAAAATTATTCTGTTCAAAACTTTTTAAAGGACCAGTTGTTTGTTTGAGTGAAATTTGTTAATTGGATTTAATTTTTTTTAGCTTTGCTATTGATGATTTTTGTTGTTGCACAAATGTTTTTGAGCTAGTATATATTGTTTCAGATTTTAAATCTATCAATTTTTTAATGGCCTTTAAAATGAGGAAAATGCTAGAGGTATATTGCTGATATAGTAAGTGATTTATTAGTAAGTAAAAAAGTGATGTAGGTAATAGGCCTAGATGCGAACCAATAAGAATTTGTATCTCAACAGTTTGTAAAAATGTTGTAGAAAAGTTTGTAACTGTAACGTGGACGTTACTCTAAAAAGAATCAATGATATTGTAAATGGAGGAAAAATGTAATTTTATAGTACAAAATTACTAAAATTAATGCATACATATATACTAATATATATATATATAAATATATATATATATATTTTTAAATTGACAGGGGGCCATTGCCCCCCATGGTCAATGTATGCCTCCGCCCGTGTGTCTGGACAATTTTTTTTTTTCTTTTTTTCTTATAGCATGCAGGTAGGAGAAATTTAAATCCAAATTCCTTTCTAGAGGAGTGAGAACAATATCCAAGAAGTCTTCGGTTAAGAGAATAAGAGTGTGTTATGGTAAATAAATTTTAGGGATGGCCACAGATCAGGTTTGAGTCAGATATACCCAAACCTGACCCAAACATTTTAACTATGCATATCCAATTCTAATATCCAATTAGCACCCATATCCGAAATATATTATTCATGGATATCCATACCCGATTCAAACTTTTTTTTGGCTTTTTTTTTATTTTATTTTTATTTTTATAGTGATGGAAATTTAAATTGACACTTAAAAAAATGATAGTAATTTTAAACCTTCCTTAAAATATTCATAAATAAAAAAAAACCTTCCATTTTTACATTACTTTTACTTGGTTGTATCATAGGGACAAATTAACAATAACCCATTACTCTTGTGTGGGGCTAAGGCTGTGCATGGGTCGGATTGAGGAGGTTTTTCAACCCAACCCATCATGGTTGGTTAAAAAAAAATCCAATCCAACTCAACCCATCACAGGGGTCCAACCCAGCCCAACTCACATGGATCGGGTTGAGTTGAGTTGACTAGTTTTTTTCTTTAATTATTATTATTATTATAAAATTGAATATTAAAATAACACCACTACAAATAAGAGCAAATTTATAACTAAATAATCATAAGCATAACACCAAACAAACACAAACTATATGAGGAGAACTTAGGATTTGGGTTTTATTTAGGAAGAAGGGCAAAAAAATAAATAACAAAATTATATAATATATTTTTTAATATATATTTTTAATTTTAATATATATTAAATATAGGTGGGTCAGGTTGAGTTAGGAGTATTTGTGAATCTTATGACCCTACCCGACCCATTGTTAAACAAAATTCATAACACAACCCAACCCACCAACCCTTTAAAAACTGACACAACCCTAAGGGTTGGGTTGGATTGGGTCGGTTTTGATGGGTTCGCTACAAACCCCTATGTGGGGCAAATATTGTCTAAAAAGGTTTCATTAATTGTTTGTTTAAAACATTTGATTAACCATCTATTTACATTGACATTAGTCATTAGTTTTAAAATTTTCAAATTGAAATCAAATCTTATTTATTGCTCTTACTTGATATCCAATTGTTATTAGTCTATTATTTAAAATCAAATACATGTTTTTTTAATTTAAAATTTCTAAGCTATAAACAGAAATTCTAATTAAAGTTTCTAACAAACTAATTTAAACCTTCTAAATATGCACAAATGATCAAATAAGTTAAGGAAATAAAAAAATATATGATTGACGCAATCTTGCAAATAACTTCAATATGCATCTTATAGGAAGGTCAATATGCACAAACAAAATCAATTATCAATTAATAGGAAGATTGATATAATATGTTCTTATTAATCAATTGTTAAAATTTTCTAATAGATTATTGATAAAATTACATTTTTCTAATGTTATTAAAGTTTTGTATTTTTTTTTTTTACAAATATAAGTGATGGATTTTCTTATATTTACTTCTTCTTTAGGCCATTCAAAATGTATAGAGGATAAACTATTTGTAAGGAGCACTATAAACAAATTCCACCCACACATTACAATATATTTCCTTGGGAAACAAAAGAACTTACAAAATTTAAATATTTTCAAAAAACAAATATAGATAGCTTAATTTATAAAATTTAATATATTGTATCAACTATACTTTGTTAAAAAATAATCACATTATTTTAAGAAGAGTTCGAGACTAAAACACTTATAAGTCTCATCTACTATTTTTATTTTTCATTTAATAAAAAACAAATCATCAAATTTTTATGTGTATCATGTTGGTCTATGACTAGTATAAGGATAAAAGTTATTACACAAGCACTGTTACAACGTGTGTTCTACTTACGATTTTAGTTCAAAAAAATGTGTACCCTAAATATAATAAGATTTAAACCTTTGAAGTCTATAATGTTGATATTATTCTTCCTCTCACATCCCTTGAGCATATAAGATATGAACACAATTTGTAACAATTCCCCAATATCTTTTTATTTGAAATTAATTTTAACAAATTCACTATTAGATTACATTTTCTTATTATATTTTCTATTCTTGCAAAATTTCAATAAGATCAAGAATCAATAAATATGTTATCAATCAAATATATAAATTTCATGTTTTTGTAGTCTTAAATTAGGCATAAAAAATAACTTTATGGATCGAATGGTAAATAACATAATATTTGAACAAAATTTGACATGCATGTTAAGAACAAAAACAACATGTAATCCAATGGTTAAATTTTTTTAATATGTAGTCATGTTAAAATTTTCAATTGTATAAGTCATTTTTTTAATTAAATTTGTAAGGAACAGATTTGAAATCTTAGCCCAAGGTATGAATGGACTTAGGCCCAAAAAGCCCAAAACAATGAATTTGTAGAGAATGGGTTAGAAAACTGAGCTTTAGTTAACCAAACAACAGGTTAGGTAGGCTTAATGACAAAAGAGTGAAAATACACAGGTGAAAACTGAAGAAAAAACATCATCGGCTAAATCCGAGGAGACTGGTTCTTATATAACGTTCTTAAGTAAGGTTACAAGTCTGGTTCTTGATTGCTATAGTGTTTCTTTCTTGATTTTTTCGATCCCCTGTTTCATTGCCTTCCCCTTCTTTTATATTGTCTCCTCTTTTAATCCCCACCTTCCACGTGCATGCTAGACGGTTGGTGCTGATACTTGTCCCATCAACATCCCCCATAAGTCCTTATGTAGTAGTTGTAAGGCTGAAATCCACTGTTTAGACATCACCTCCACATTAATGCAACCAGAGAATTAGCTGCAGGGCATTTAATGCGGAGGCAACAACTTTCCCCTTAGATATTTTTAGGACTTCTCCCAGTCCAATCTCACTGCAATACGTATCGGCGCCAACGAAGCTTCCCAGAACGTTACCTAGGACGACAAATAACCCCCTCGGACCTCGGTGTTGGTTAGCCGAGGATGAGCTTATCCTCGGCCCACTCCCTCAGGTTGCTATGACCAAGGCTGATCCGTCTTCTTACTATCTCAGTCTCTTTTGACAAAGATATACCGTTCTCGGGCAAACCCTCGTCCTCGGATTAAGTCACAGGCCCAATATGTAAACAGATAACAACTTCTGGGCTTAACATCCCTACAAAATTCAATTTTGAAATATTTATTTTGATAATTTGATATATAATGGTACTGGTATTTTATATTGATTCAATTTTATAAATTGTTGTTATATTGATTTTAATGTAACAAAATATCACCACATGATTAAACAATTAGATAGAGATGTACACCTGTGATAATCCTGCGACAAAAATTTCGTAAAATATTCAATCATTTGTAAATACAAGATTATAACTCATCAAATTAAAAAATAAAAAATAAAAAATTTCTTTCTTATTGGGAGACTCACTTTTCATATTTCTCTATCAAAGGGAAGTTTCTGCTCACCATCCGTGATAGAGCTTTTGCCATATTTGCTGGTAAAAAATACAAGAAGAAAATAAAATAAGAATGCAGCATTTGTTACATGAAAAAAGACTACTTTGTTTCATTCCACAAAGGCAACTGCGAAAAGAGTTGGTCATAAGGGTGATATAATGACCTGAATAATTTGGAAGCTAGCATTCAGAGAATTTTTTTGTTGAAGTTTTCAAATGCTTTTATTTATTATTATTATTTTCTGCCAAAATCATTGAATAACCCCATTCACGAACCCTGTTACATGTACCCATAATATCAGTAGGCAGTAGCTTTAGCCTAGTCAATGGTAGAGAATTCAAGATTCAAGAATGTAATAATGTAGCTGGTGCTTAATTTAGCCGAAGAGGCAGAACAGAACACCATGGGTAGCAGGAGTTTGGTGGCCGTTGATTATCTCACAGAAAATGTTTAGTATACAACGTCCGTTCATATCATTCATTTTATATTATTTTTAAATGTAGATATATAAAAAATATAAATTAAACATAAAATATGGAATTTTTATTTATAGAATTAATATACAACAGTGCCGTGTCAACTATTGCTTTACTTCCAAAAGAAAAAAAGAATATTGGAATATATTTGATTAAATTTAGGCTCCATTTTTATTTTGACAAAAATGTACTCATTTTCTAAAAAAACTGGCTTTTTTTTATTAATATTGGTTGTAACCTTGCAAATGAGATATATAAAAAACAAAAAAAACATTTGTAGTGAAATCTATTTATAGTGGTGTGTTGAATATGTAACATTTTAGAAGACATTTTTCACTCTAAAAAGGAAGAAAATGTTTTACACTCTATTAGACTTATTAATAATTATCCACTAAATTACAATTCTTGTTCTGCCAAACACGAAAATATTTGAGTTTTAAGTTTTTGAGCTATTCATGGGCCAACTTGTTGGTTGTTGCCCTTGCTAGTATAAGTATTAGGCTGAAAAAGGAAGTCGCAACAAAAGGCAACTTCATTTTGTGAAACTTTCTTTCATTTCGTACTGAGATATTGCAATTTGAAATACAATCATGAGCATGATGATAAAAGGAAGTAAATTTCTTCAAATACAGTGGTATTTTATTGGGCTTTATTGCATGGAAGTGGCTTTGACTCATGTGGTAGGATGCATGGATAGTGAACAAACAGCTCTTCTCCAGATCAAAGAAGGCTTTAAGAGTGCTTCAGACCCCTTCTCTTCGTGGACAGCCGAAGAAGATTGTTGCAAATGGAGAGGAATTGGATGTGACAACACAAATGGTCATGTGACCTGTAATACCCCACATATTTTTCTATTTGAAGTCATTACTTTTCTTTTACATATAGTTGATGGGCCATAAGTACTTTTGTTAGTAATTGTGGCCGATTATTCCACTAAGCTCACATCTTTGATACGATAACTACAGGGTAGAGAAAGAGATAAATCAGAGTTTCATCACTAAGGAGGCTAGAAAGTGTAATTCCCCCTTGGAGTTTAAAACACATACAATTAAAGAAGCAACCAATTGTTCCATGTATGATTTTTCATTTGTTAGAAACAAAGAATTAAAGGGTTAGAATTTTATCTTGGAAACATTAGTGATATGTAGATTTGTTTAAAAGAGATATTTTTCCTAGAATATGGTTTACACTTTACGTTAGTTTCCTACGGATTGCATTCTAGAACAAAGCCATGGATTACAATCTTTATATATGTATAGGACTTTTACGTTTTCATTAGGGTTAATATGTATTAAACCCCAAGTTGCCCACTGTGTGCATTCTAGTACAAGCCGTGGATTTAAAAAGGTTATGTATAAGGCTTTACATCTTCTTTTGGTTTTATGTATATTAGATCCTAGGTAGCCACTGTGAGTATTTTAGAACAAAGCCATGCATGGATTACGAAACTCAATTCATTTATATAGCTTTACGTTTTCATTGGTCTCTCTCTCTCTCTCTCTCTCTCTCTCTCTCTCTCTCTCTCTCTCTATATATATATATATATATATATATTAAATCCTAGGTTGCCACTGTGAGTTTTCTGGAACAAAGTCATTGGATTACAAATATTAATTTAGGTATATGGCTTTTACGTTTCATTGGGGTATATATTAAATCCTAGGTCAATGATATTTTGGCTACTGCCTTCCTCATGTTAATATGAGTTTCGATTAATGCAAGGGAACATTATTGGTTAGAATATTACTGGTTAGAGAAACTTTAATTTAGTGTTAAAAGTGTTATTAGTTCAGCAAAGTATAATCTTAGTGAGTCAATTTGTATAATTCAATAAGCTTTATAATTTGTGGAGGATATTAAGTAATTTTCATGGTTGATTATAGGTCCTATTTTAGAGTGTTTTGAAACTATTTGGAAGGTGTTTCAGCTGGGCTTTTAGAGAAATTCAAGTGTTATAAGTAATTATGTATAATATGCACAAGTTTTGTCCTTTAGGTTCTTAAAAGTCAAAGGTTTTCAAAAGTTATGTTTTTAAGCTTACATTTTCTAAAGTCTATCGAAAGCATTTTTACATCATTGAAAGAGAAACTTCGACTTTTAAATAATGTTTTAAAGAGAAACCTCAAATTTTAAATAACGTTTTGAATGTCCAAATCTCATTTAAAAGATGATTTTTAAACTAAAATATTTTTTTGAAAAGAATTGGGTTTCAATGTAAGTTTTCTAAAAAGGTTCTTGTTCTTTAAATTTGTTTAAAACCAAGTGATTTCAAAGTCATATTCCTATTTTCCAAATGGTATTTAAAACGTTCTTTTAGCAAATTGAATTTTCAAATTTACTCAAGAATTGTAAAATACTTGTATAAACTCTTCAGTTCCTATTTGTTCCCTAAGAGAGTCAAGTATCCTTTGATTTATGTTTCAATTTGATATTGTGATCTTCGATATGCCTCTATATTTGGAATAATTGTTAATATTAAGTAAATTATTCTATTTTGTATAAATTTTTCTTTTGTGATATGTGACTCAAAATAAATGTTTTTAGAATTGATCAGATATATCTGTAAGCCTGCTCATAGGGTTGTATATGAGAATAAGTGCTGATCCCTCACCAGCGAGGGTTAGATATTGGTATCCGCTCATTGGATTGTATGTGAGAATATATGATATGTGTATATGTGACATTGTACTCTGATCAATTATTTGCATGTGTTTTTGAATGATTTTAAGATTTGATTACATATGTGTTAAGTAGTATATTATATGCTTTGGAAAAACTATATTCGATATAATTGCATGAGTTTGTGAAATCAATATACTCGTGCTCTGCTTGACTCTCTTCATTTGTGTATTGTGTGTAATTGCTTACTAGATGTGTGGCTCACCCCATCAATTACAATTTTTAGATTAAAGTTTAGTTGGAAAACAAAAACTTTGAATCTCTTCATAAGGTGCAAGGTAGAGCGTGAGAGTTTTTAGGTAGCGTCAATAATGCTTGAAGCTTTTAAGGATTTTTAGTTATTTTTATTTCACTTAAGATTTTACAGTATTTGGAGATTATTTCTAAATTGTGGATTTTAGTATTGTAAGAGATTTATTAAGAGCATTGTTTATTTGGATTTTACTGAATTATGTTTAAATTAATTATGTTTATTGAGTTACGTAAGATCAGCAAGTTAGTCATGCATCTAAATTCATGTTCCACGGATTTGTCACGACCCAAATCCATGGAACATGAATTTGGATCTATCTGGAAATAATTTATCAAGAGAGAATCCAGATGGTTGGAAATATGGACAAAATTTGGTCATTTTAAACTTAACTAATAGCTATCTTTATGGACAAATCCCGAACTCAATTGGCCAATTAATACATCTTAGGACACTGCGATTGGACAGGAATCGCCTTTAAGGAGAACTGCCTTTATCATTGCAGAATTGCACTGCCTTGGTGTTTTTGGATTTTGGAAAGAACAGACTGTTGGGTTGCATACCAACATGGATTGGTGAGAATTTACAAAACCTCATGATTCTTGCATTACAATATAATGGATTTAGTGGAAGCATTCCGTTGCAGTTGTGCCAACTAAAATATTTGAAATATTTGAACATTGCTTCAAATAATTTATCTGGAACCATTCCACGATGCGCCTTTGTTGACACTTCCTTTAGGGACAATCATTCCTTCATTTATATTCCTCATAAGATCTATTACCATTATATATTCCAAAATTTTCTTCCTTTTGCAAAATCACTTGACCTTTCATCCAATAAGTTAACGGGACAAATTCCTAAAAAAGTAATGAGCCTTGTCGGATTGAAGAATTTGAAGTTGTCAACAAATCATTTGGTCGGACCTATCCCACCAAACATCGCTGAAATGATAGAACTAGAGTCTCTTGATTTATCAATGAATCAACTTTCATGCACCATCCCAACTGGCATGACTAATTTGACATCCATTGCAATTTTAGACATGTCACATAACAACTTGTCAGGGGTAATTCCTCGTGGTCTCTTGCTTGATAGAATTGATAACTCATCCTACATAGGGAATCCTCTACTTTGTGGAATTCCGTTTTCAAAGATATGCTCGAAAAATGAATCATTTGGAGATCCATATGTTCGAGAGGAGATGAAGAAAACCAAGATGGCTCTGCAATAACTTCATTCTATACAAGCTTGGGACTTGGATTTATTACAGGGTTTTGGGTATTTTGGGTTCTTTACTCTTGAATAGATCTTGGAGGTATACTTATTTCCGTTTCTTGGGCAATATGAATGACAAAATTTATGTGGTGGTTGCAGTTAGAGTAGCCAAATTAAAAAGGAGGTCTCGACGCCGACAAGCTCCCCGAGTACAAGGAGGTCATTAATTATTCAGCAAAAAAAAAAAGGAGGTCATTAATTTTGTTCAAAATTCATCTATTGTGTGTAACTTCTTTATTATTATTTTTTTTTTTTGAGAAAGTTTCAACCTATGGCGTCCACTTCTGATGATAGCTCTTTATCATCAGACCAAAACACCAATCAGTTTTTGGTGTAGGCAGGGATTGAACCCCAAATCTCTTATTCAACCATCAGAGACTTTACCAGTTGAGTTAACTGGAACCCACAACTTCTTTATTTCTTAAGTATTAAAAATGTCAAATAAATTGTACTATCTTGGAAGATGCTTCCAAGGCTAACACTGTCATGAATTCTACTCAGTTGAAGGTTGTTTTTTAAATTCTAATAAGCGCAATTTGTTTCAAACTAGAATGGCAATGGCACTTGCTCCTTTTCAAGAATAAGTCTAAAAGCAAATCACGAAGAAATGTGTCAGCACCATAATTCAGGTACCATTATTCCTTCTTCTAATGTATCTTGTAAGAAAGTTCTGTTTCGGGTGAGTGAAACTGTGAAATAATACAAAACCAAATAGTATATTCAAATAGAATTTTCTTATATTGAAAATGAAAATAATCCAAAGACTAAACTTACAAGGTTTGACACAGTTGAAGTATGGGAATAAGAACAAATTGCTTGAATGACTTGAAAAATATTTAGTTATTTCCACTAATATAAGCCCACAATTATTATTATTTTATTCTTGATTGCGTGTAATAAAATTTGATTTTATCTTTTGTTGTGCTTTTTTTTCAATTGCTGTCAAGACTCAAAACAATACAATTTATACCATATTCTAAATCCGTTGTTTGCAATATAAATCTTATAAAAATAATCACTATTCATTTTACATAACTAATTAGCACCTTCTCAAAAAAAAAAAAACTAATTAGCATCTATACATTCCCACTAAAAAAAAAATAGCACCTATACATAATTAATATATGAAAATAAATGAATTTAACTTATTAATATCCAGTTTAATTACATATCACAAATGACAAATTTAGACTACCATAGTCTAAGTTTTATATATTGTATTTTAGTATTTAAAGCTATTTCAGTGCTTTGTGTGTGTGTGTGTGTTAGGACTCATCCAACTTTTAGCTATTTCAGTGATTGGTAAAGGCATAAACCTAAATGCATAAACCTTGAATTGGGATGAATAGAAGATTTTGCCATTAAAAATAAATTAAAAAATAATTAAAAAGCCTCTGAATACTCGTTGTTATTACATGATGTAGAAAGTTAATTATAAAGATAATGTGAGTTTGGATTAAATGATCATAGCTCAAATTATTGATGTAATGAGTGGTTATTAGTAAGTAAAAAAGTAGTGTAAGTGGTGAGCCTAAACACAAACTAATAAGAATTTGCTACCTCAAGAATTTGTAAAAATATTGTAGAAATATTTGTGGCTATAACATCACTCTTAAAAGAATTAATGATATTATTAAGAGGGCAAAATGTAATTTTATATATAAAAAATTACTAAAATTAATACGCAGTATATACTCTAATAATTTTTTAAAGGGGGAGGGGGGGGGGGCATTACCCCCCAAGTCAAAGGCTACCTCCGTCCCTGTTGTGAAGGAGGGTGGCAAGATTCTTGGAGGAGGAAATTATAATTTTAATAATTGATTTAGAATATGACATTCTTTTTCATGTTTAGTCGCTTTGACCACAATTTAACAAAATTTATAAAAAATTAAATATTTGTAAATTCACTAAAATTAGTTATAATCATTTAGATTTCCTAATTTTCTTTTAGTGACATTATATAAGTCATAACCATTTAGATTTCCTAACCTTCTTTTAGTGACATATATATATATATATATAAATATATTTATATATAGCGCGTGTGACGAGACTTTTTTTTTAGTGGTCCTATTTTGTAGGAAAAAAAAATCTATGTTTTTATTTTATTGATATAATTTTTATTTTTAGAATTTAATTTATAAGTGGATAAAGAAGTTTGAAAATCTACAGGAGAGTGGCCCTACTTTTAGGAAATGGTTTAATAGGAGTTAGAGTTATATTTTTACCGGATTGTCCTTTAATTTTGTCTCTACTTAAACATAGGGATGTAAGGGCATTTTTGAACCAAAAAAATGAGGAATCCAAACAAGGGAAGCCCATTAAATAATAGTATAGATATAGATAACCAACATTGTAGTATTTATTCTATATAATTAAAAGATTACTGATATTTTTCTCAAAAAAAAGATTACTAATATGATAAATAAATATATTTTCTTATATTAATTATTTTAAGTAGTTCATTAATTATTTAAGTATAATGAAATTTTGATGTCAATTTTATAAGATTTATATGAGAAAAAATTAATTAGAAATATGGTATTTTTGCACAAATTTAGTTACTTTTGCAATAGTGGAAACAACGTCCAACAAAAGAAAAAAAAAATCTAATAACACGCAATCAAGAATCTAAAAACAATTATTTATATATATATATATATATAGAGAGAGAGAGAGAGAGAGAGAGAGAGAGAGAGAGAGCTTCATGCAATTTTCAAATTTGTAAACACATATAGTATGATCAAATTACTACTCCACTTTTAATTATAATATTCAGTGTTCTATTTTATGGACAAAATAAAAAGACAAAAAGTGGAGTAGTAATTTGATCATACTATATGTGTTTGGGAAACAGACATCAATTAGAGTAGGAAAATTTGTGTACTCATCCATGGAAGAGTTGACACAAAATTGGAGGTGCCTAACCCTGTCAGACAGAGAGGGTCCTGGATGCAATCTTACAAACGAGGAAAGCTATAGCCAAACCTCCTCTGCCAAGCACGGCAGAGATCAAAAGCCTCACGGTGGTCAAAGTGATTCAGGCAAGGACGTACCAACAACTCAGGGAAGCCATGAAACGGCTTGCAACGGGAAAAAAACAATTAATGCACATGGTGAAGCGTTACCTGAAGTGCGGCCAGGGGTTAAATGTGCTATCAATTGGGATTTAAACTCTGAAGTGGCAAATAATAAGGGTTTAAATGTAGGAGCCGTTTGTGATAACCACCATGAAGACTTTGAGTCAGACATAAATTGCTTTGATGACGAGGCGCCAAAAAGTGATAATAAAAAGGACGAGTTGGAAAGGAACCCTAGCACGACACGTGACTCACTAATCTCAAACTTCACCAGGTTTAGTGAATCACGTGACACACAAGAGGCAAGTAGGGTTGAAGCCTCTCTCACTCAACATCGCAAACTCCCATTGTGGACCCGTAGAACTCGTCCAGTCTCTTCAAGCTACGGCAAAAAATTCAAACACATCTCAGGCAACAAAAGAGAGGCATCACCAATATACAGGGAGGATGAACCAGTTCTTAAGCGTCAACAGTATTTTCAGGATGAAACAAAGGAACTATTCGGAGTGGTGGAGGCTGGTAGCCAGCCCCGCCAACCACGATGAACTGCCTCAGTTGGAAGTGCCGTGGATTGGGCCAACCACGTGCAGTTCTGGAACTCACGGAGATGGTCAAAAAATATTCTCCTTCCATCATTTTTCTCATGGAAACCAGATCAAAGGAAGGCTTCTTAAAAAAACTATGTTCGAAACTACAGGCAGACAATGTTTTTATTGTTCCACGAACAAACACAGGAGGAGGTTTGGCTCTATACTAGAGGAATAACATTGATCCCAATGTAATGAGTTCCTCACCAACTTATATTGACGCAGTGGTTAACCCAGGAGTGGATGACGCCTGGCGATTCACGGGTTTTTACGGAAATCTGGTAACAGCCAACCGGGAACACTCTTGGGCGCTACTCAAGCACTTATGTCTCAAGATGGACTTACCATGGATGTGCATAGGAGACTTTAATGAAATTGTTAAAACGGAAGAAAAAATGGGAGGTGCCCTTAGGAGGGAAAGACAAATGAGGGAGTTCCGGGAAGCATTGGATTTTTGTGGCTTTCGTGACTTGGGTTTTGTGGGTTCACCGTTCACTTGGTGCAATAACCGACCTGATGAGGGCGTGACCTGGATTCGGCTAGATAGGGGGGTAGCTACACCATCGTGGTCCCAATTATTCCCTACGGTTAGAGTACATCACATAGCTAGTTCCTTATCAGATCATTGCCCCTTATGGCTGAGTTCAGATGAAGAGAACAAGCGTTTCTACAGGCGGAATACACCATTTCGTTTTGAAGCTGCCTAGTTAAAGGATGAAGGGTGTGAAGGGGTAATTAAACATGCATGGTAGAAACATAGTCCAGGAGAGCATATGGA
Organism: Notholithocarpus densiflorus; assembly: GCA_030021035.2. NCBI lineage: Eukaryota > Viridiplantae > Streptophyta > Magnoliopsida > Fagales > Fagaceae > Notholithocarpus > Notholithocarpus densiflorus. The sequence goes on along the minus strand of JARYZH020000445.1, from coordinate 181,293 downwards.
AAAGGTAATGTCCAAAATTGAGGCATGTCGTACAAGTCTTCAGCATTGGAGTAGATTGTCTTTCGGCAATATAAGACAATTGCTGGAAAAAAAAAAGAAGCAGTTGGTTCAAGCAGAAGCTCTGTCAATGAGAGGGGGCAGCCATGAACGGGTTCGGATTCTAAAAGGGGAAGTGTACGATCTCATGGTTAAGGAAGATGTTATGTGGCACCAAAGGGCACGGGTTGAGTGGTTGAAAAGTGGTGACATGAATACTACCTATTTCCACAGCAGAGCAACTCAACGAAATAAAAGAAATTTTATTTCAAAGTTGGTCTTGGAAGATAATTCGATTATAGAGGATGAAAAAATGATTGGAGATACCATGGTGAATTATTTCATAAATATTTTCACTTCAACATCCCCATCAGATTTTGAGCCGATTCTCCAAGGTATTGAGCCAAAGATAACCCCTGGTATGAATGCAGACTTGATCCGAGATTTCACGGCTTTGAAGGTCGAGCAAGCCTTGAAACAAATGAAACCATTGTCAGCACCTGGAACCGATGGCATGTCTCCTATTTTTTATAAATCTTGTTGGAATTTTATAGGCCAAGATGTAATTGCTGCTGCCCTTTCTGTCCTTAATTCGGGTATAATGCCAAAAGACTTAAACCACACTTACATAGCCCTCATTCCAAAGACCAAATCATCGGAACAAGCAAAGATTTTAGACCAATAAGCTTTTGTAATGTCCTATACAAAATCATCTCCAAGACCATTGCCAACCGCCTAAAAAAACTCTTACCCAAACTGGTTTCTGAATCACAAAGTGCCTTCATGTCCAATAGATTGATATCAGATAATATCCTTGTTGCCTTTGAAACACTTCATCACATAAAAAATAAGCAGAAAGGAAAATCGGGTTTTATGGCTCTTAAACTTGATATGAGCAAAGCATATGACCGAGTAGAATGGATCTTTTTAGAAAAACTTATGGAGAAACTGGGTTTTGATAGCAGGTGGATTTCTCTCATAAGCTCATGTAAGCATTCAGTTTCTTTCTTGGTATTGATTAATGGTGAACCCCATGGTCACTTTACCCCTAATAGAGGACTCCACCAAGGGGACCCCCTCTCCCCTTATTTGTTTCTCTTATGTGCAAAAGGTTTACACTCTCTTATACAACAAGCTGAATGTTTCGGTTCACTTTGGGGTGTGTCTCTTTGTAGGGAAGGCCCAAAGGTGTCTCATCTCTTTTTTGCCGATAATAGCTTGCTATTTTGTAGAGCCAACCAGCAAGATAGCAACACAATTCTGGAGATACTACATCAATATGAGAGAGCATCGGGCCAACAAATAAATAGAGAAAAAACCCAACTGTTTTTTAGCACCAACACAGATCAAGCCATGCAAGAGCACATCAAAGTCAAGATAGGAGTATCGGCCACCCATCATATCGAGTCATACCTTGGCTTACCAACTTTTGTTGGAAGAGGGAGCTTCAGTTACTTAAGAGAACGAATTTGGCACAAGATTCAAGGATGGAAGGAAAAATTGCTATCACAAGGGGGTAGGGAGGTTTTGATAAAGGCAATTCTCCAAGCCATGCCAACCTACACCATGGGTTGCTTTTTGCTGCCCAAGTCTTTGTGCAAGGATATCGAGTCTCTAATCCGCAAATTCTGGTGAGGGTACAAGGGGGAAACAAGGAAAATTCATTGGCTTGGATGGGACAAACTTTGCCTTCCAAAATACCAAGGAGGTTTGGGATTCAAAGATGTGGAGAATTTTAATCTAGCATTACTGGGAAAACAGGTATGCTCCTACACAATACTGATTCACTCTTTTACAAAGTGTTTAAGCCAAGATTCTTCCCCAACTGCTCAATCATGTATGAGGAAGTGAAGTTAAATGGGTCCTATGCTTGGCAAAGTATCATGAAAGCTAGGCGGGTTGTGAGTTTGGGTGCTAGGTGGAGAATTGGCAATGGAAGGAAGGTTATCATTCGGAAGGATGAATGGCTCCCAAATCAACATTCAAGCCGCATCATATCTCCACAAAAAAACTTTCCAAGCAACACTCGGGTTTGTGCTCTCATTGATGAAGACAATTCATGTTGGCTGGAAGATCGGGTTCGAGATGAGTTCCTCCCTCATGAAGCAACTACCATCCTTAGTCTGCCTTTAAGCCACCTCTGTACTGAAGATAAACTGATTTGGGCTACCACAAAAAATGGTATTTACTCAACTAAATCTGCATATCAGCTCCTCAATGACACGGCAAAGTCAGCTGCAACGGGTCCTTCAAACAGGAATGCTCAACAAAATTTCTGGCAGAAGGTATGGTCACTGAATGTCCCCAGCAAGATTCAGCACTTCATTTGGAGGGCTTGCAACGATTCCCTTCCTACCAAACTGAATTTAAGCAAGCGAATCCCAATTCCAAATGCAATATGTGAGCGGTGTGGCAGTGAGATTGAAGACACAGTGCATGCACTATGGGATTGCCAAATGCTAAAGGAATTATGGTGGGAAGTGGAGCCGTGTAGAAGTTTCTTGTCTGAAAGATTTGTAAATTTCAGGGACCTGTTCGGGGGAGTAATGCAGCTAAACAGCCACAACCTTGCTGAAAAAGTGGCTTTCATTGCGTGGAGCATTTGGTTTAACCGCAATGCCTTGAGAGTGGGCAGCCCAACGTTGCCAATAACTCAGATTCATCGGGATGCTTTGGAGCGACTCCAAGAATACCAGGCGGCCATCGATCTTCCACTGCACATTCCTACTGAATCACACCCGACTCATTGGCTTCCACCACTGCCTCAGCAATTCAAAGCAAACTGTGATGGTGCTTTGTTCCATGACATAAACCGTGCCGGCCTGGGAGTGGTTATCCGAAACCATGAAGGCATGGTTATGGCAGCTCTAGCTGAACAGGTCCCTCTGCCTCCATCAGTAAATGATGTGGAAGCAATGGCGTGGAGAAGAGCAGTCACACTGGCTAGCGAGCTCGGACTGCAAGAAGTAGTGTTTGAGGGTGATTACGAGGTGGTGTTCAAGCACCTTACTACTGCCGAGTCAAGCTGGGCTTCTTTTGGTCACATAACTGATGAGGTTCGCGCTCTGGCTTCGAATATGCGAGCTGCTTCTTTTTCCCATACAAAACGTAGTGGTAATGCTGTAGCTGACAAGCTTGCCCACTTAGCTAAGTTCTCGTCTGATCCTCAGTTTTGGATTGAAGACATCCATTGTAATGCAAAAAATCTTGTAATAATTGACAGAAGTTTTTTGTCCATCTAATATAAAGCACCGACTGGTTTCTCAAAAAAAAAAAAAATTACAATTTTTTAAAGGTAAAATTTTTTAAATATCAAAAATATCCATTGGATTTAGAAACTTTATCACGCTGAAAGAGACTAAGAAATTCATTAGGTAGAAGAACCATCATATTTAGCACAAATATTATCCTATTATTATTATGGCAAATTTTTCTGTGAGGGAAATTTTGGGTTGGGTTTTACAAGAGGATTCGGTACGGTTGGGGTTTTATGGTGAGTTTTTTGGAGTTGTTTTTCTGGGATTTTCAAAAGGTATTTTTCTGTGGTTTTTAATGGTTTTTGCTTTCAGAGTTGATTTCTTTTCTATGATGGATCTTTGTTGATGATGATGGAAATAGGGTTAGAGAAGATGATGGTTGAAATCAAGTTTGTCAAAATCGGGATCCTACATAGGATCGCAGGAAGTAGGTAGGATCGTAAATCGTAGAATCGGATCGTAAATCGTAAAATTCTACCTATTTTCAAATTTTAAGCAAAAAACACATTAATAATGACTTTATATGTTGAGTAATCACGTAAAATATGAATTCATCCATTAGAAAACAAAGATTTGCATCATATAATGTAATTTGCATGCCCTATATTGTTATGTTTATACTAACGAAACAAATATATTTAAGTTTTGACACAATGTATCTAAAAAGTTTAGTACATATTTAATTAGCAACTAAGTACCAAGATATTATCGACACATATTGAAAATATTTTCCAGTTTCTAAGTTCCAAATCCAAAATAAGTTAGGCTAGTTAGCAAATGAAAATTAGCTTATTACAATATGAAATCCAAAATAGAATTCTCATTCTAAGGTAAACTAGCTAATTATAAATATGAAATCCAAAAGGCAACGTTATTGAGAGTGCTGAGAGATGATGGGTTTTGGGGTTCTTAAGAGGAGGCACAACTTTGGGATTGATGTTTCTAAATCTTTAAGTTTCTTTTTTTGTTTGAACTTTAAACTTAAGTACTGTGAGTTTTTTTTTTTTTGAGATTTTCTTTTGACAAATATGTAAATTTGGGACTTCAATTTGTTATTGGGCTGTTGATAACTAGTTTGGCTTGTGAGTTTAGTTGGATTATCTTAAGCCCAAACTAATCCCATCAAAGAAAAAGGAAAAAAAAAAAAAAAAAAACACATGTTTTGGTAGGATCGGTAGGATCCCATACGATCCTACGATCCTATACGATCCTACATGATCCTATACGATCCTACACGATCCTGTACGATCCTACATATGATCCTACCATTTTTACGATCCTATTACGATTCTAAACATTTTGGTGAGGTGAGATCGTAAAATGGTGCGATCCTACGATCCTACGATCCAGATCGCGATTTTGACAACCATGGTTGAAATGAAATGTTGAGTATGTTGTAAGGGTGGTTACTTTTGAGTGATTTGATTTGCATGGGAAAGAAAGCTCTCTTTGCTAGAGCCTAGAATCGGCTAAAGTGCATTTAAAAGTGGCATTTTGCTCAACTGTTTGTGGGCCTTACAAAAACCCAAGCTTATTTTCATTTAGTGATTATTTTTTTTCTTTTTTTTTCCTTTCTTTCTTTTATAATTTGTACCTCACCCACAAATTTGATATAATAACACTTTCTAAGTGTTGCGGTTCTTTTACAAGTGTTGATGCTCATTTTGGAAGTTTAGTAGCAGGAAGAAGCCCAACAATATGGGTAGAGAAGAGTTAGTGGATTGACAGAAAAACCATTAAACCCGAATGGCAGGAATAATAGATTATAGGCCCATAAAGTAAATAAATGGGCCTTGAGGAAAGCAAATGGGCCTAAAGGAGCCCGAAAAGAGAAGTAGTAAACTCATGGGCATTATGTGATATAGAAAAGTAAGAATGGGTCATAGCAAGTCCGAAGTAATGAAGTAAGAAAGTAAAGGGCTGATGGGAAGCTCATGAGCCCTAAGGATGAAGGATAAGGTAATTGAGCCAGAGAAGCTCAAAAGAATTAGTAAAAGCCCATGTGAATGCAGAATTAGAAAATGGGCCAAGGATGCCCAAGGAAAGCAAATGGACCAAGGATGCCCAAGAAGAAATAAATGGGGCAAATGAGCTCACAAGCAAATAAATGGGCCTTGAGGAAAGCAAATGGGCCTAAAGGAGCCCGGAAAGAGAAGTAGTAAACTCATGGGCATTATGTGATGTAGAAAAGTAAGAATGGGTCACAGCAAGTCCGAAATAATGAAGTAAGAAAGTAAGGGGCTGATGGGAAGCCCATGAGCCCCAAGGATGAAGGATAAGGTAATTGAGCCAGAGAAGCTCAAAAGAGTTAGTAAAAGCCCATGTGAATGCAGAATTAGAAAATGGGCCAAGGATGCCCAAGAAGAAATAAATGGGCAAATGAGCACACAAACAAATGTAATAGGTCAAGGAAGCCCAAAGTAGCATGAGTGTAAATCCAATGACCATACTGGGTCATTATAGCCAATTGAGAGAGGAACAAGAAGCAGGCCTAAAAGAGGCCTAGCAAGCATGGGTCAAATAATGCCACAGCAGGAATAGCAGAGTAGCATGACAGGAATGGTAGCAAGACTACGGAAGGAGCAAAGAGTAGATTGAGGAAAGAAAAGCCCACAATCAAACAAGGCCCAGCCTTTGAGAGAAGCAAGCTGTAAGGAATGAGAAATCAGAAAATAGTTCACACTATAAGAGGTCAAGGATGAGCGGCAGAATGCACAGACGAGCCTCCAGACCATGGCAAACACGTGAGCAGCGGACAAGTTTTGGACGTACACAGAACTGGAGCACGCGCAGGGCCTAGACAACCCCAGCCTGTACCCAGCCAATACAAGAGTGGTGGATCATAGGTCAGAGGTAAGAGGGGGTATAGTCTGGCGGTGGGGAGAAGGGAAAGCCTATTCTAGGGTTCCTGCTTAGATTCTTTTGGGGGTAATGTCCTACTAGGATGACTTACCACCCAAAAGAAGAAAGATGAGTTGAAACCACTAGGTGCATGCCATGATGAGTAGAGAGAGAACACCCACACTAGGGTAGATAAGAATGTCACGGTGAACAAGCAAACAAAATAATCTTCTTTGTCTGGTGATGGGGAGTGGCACAACCAGCACAGGTAAGTGGTGGTGGCTGGACAGCTGACAAACCAGTGATGGTCGGCAAGGACACCCAGACCCAGACAAAGGCAATTAAAGACTAAAATGGTAAAAGCTAGTCATGGCAGGCAGTACATAAAGGACTCTTGCTGTGCACAATATCATCAGCACAGCAATAGTAACCGCTAGGAGAGAATCACAACATCACTATATACTACTTGGGTAAGCACTAAGAAAGAAGGAAAAAAAGAAGGGAGAAAGAAAAAGTAACAAAATAGAGAGGGAGGAAAGAAAGAATCAGGAGAAAAAACTGAGAGTATAGAATGGCAGGCATGCACCAATAGGCTAATCCCTTCTCTCCCTTTAAAAGTCTACCCTCTGTTGAGGATAAAGAATTTGTTTGGACATAAGCCATTCAGATCCGTCTCCTCAAAGTGGATAATTTCTATAGCAGGATTCTCCTGTGAGGTTATCTACGTTGAGGAAGTGGTTCCCTCCTTGGTATTAGCCCTGTAGCATAGTTAGATATGGCAGACTAACCCTTTGCCCCTTTTGATTTCGCTATTTATCAAAATTATTTCCTTTCTTGCCTTTGTAATTTCATTTATAGTGTGTTTCTTATATTGCTCCTCTCCTACCTTACTCAAGAAGTCATTATTTATTTTTGCTTAACGCGAAGCGTATCGCCTTTATTGTCATACTGTATGTGTCTGCCACTATTCTTCTGTAACAATCTCGCCTGCCATGGGCATGTGATCAAAGTTTTTGGCAAATAGTGCATAGTTTGTGGACAAGTCGAACCAAAGTAAGTTGCAATTGGACTGGTCCCAACTCTCTCATCCAAAATACTTGGGCCTTAGTACAGCAGGAGGCAGTCCAACCCAAAATCACAAAAAAGGCCCACCGCAACAAGTTATAACCACAATTTGTGTTCAATATTAAAATAAAAATAAATTGAACCTACAACCACATTTGTTAGACAAAAAAAATGATTCATCCATTTACTAGTTTTTTTATTTTGACACCTTTTATGCGCAAAGAAATTCTAAGTCTAGAAATAGGGGAAATTATTGTATACTACCGGAGTACCATAAATGTGTACTCTATTCTCTCACATGAATTGTGGGTCCTACTAATTAAATTCATAGTGGAACCCATCATTCATATGAGATGGGAGATTACACATTTATGATACTCCGGAAGTACCTAATAATTTTCCTAGAAATAGAGACAGGAAGACTGGTTTTGAGTTAAGTGATTCAAAAAAAGAAGAACCACCAAATTCAAATATGTTGAATAAAGAGGAAGAGGAGACAGCTGTAGCAACGACTAGTAACCAATGGTCATCTAGATCAAAATGATGACGTTTGGTTTAGTGGCAAATGGCTTCGTTTTGCACAAACTTAATTCACAAAGTTAATACACTAACCAGAAACGGTGTCGTTTTGAGCATAGTGTTTGAATTCTCTTCTTCTCTCTTTAAAGTGCCTTAGTTTGGATTTGTTTTGCTCAATCAGTTCCACAAAGCTCAAATCCTTCAACATTTCTTCAATACAGTTACAGAGTAGTGCTTAGCTGGATCGTTTGTTATGAGTTTGTTATGATCCAGTTAGAGTAGGGTTTCTAACTGTTGAGGTCTAAAAAATCACAACACCTAAGCCCAAAGAAATAACACAAGGGGCCATAGAAAGTGAATTTAAAAAGATTAAGCCTATCACAAAAAAAAAAGGTGGTAAGCCCAAAAGGCTTGAAGCCCAAAAGCCATAAAGGGATAAGCCTTAGAGCCTATGAGAAAAGAGAGAAGAAAGAGAAAAAAAGCCCAGACTGTCAAGATCAGAAGATTGAAGAAAGTCCAGTGTAAAGAGTTGAGTCGAGATCCCCAGAGGTTGCCAAAGGGTCGGGATCCCCGAGACGTGTAGTACAGCTAAGATAGGATTAAGACAGCTCAAAGAGAACGCCAAAAGAAACACAAGAAACGAAGGGCAGATATGTCCTTCTCAGGCACCAGAGATGCAGCAAGAAAAGCAGAAAGCCTAGAGTAACCACTCACGATGCAAGGGAATGGTACCTCGAGGAACCAAAATGAGGAGCTATAAAAAAGGAAGTAGCAGGAAAGACCTTCGACCTAGCAGAGATAGATTCCGCTCACTTGGGAAAAATGACAAAGAGGAAGGACGACCAAAAGTTGAATCAAAAAGGGGTAAGAGGTTTTGAGGAACGTGAAATTAAGAACAAGTACACTCCGAAATGGAAAGTCAACCATGGGCTTTCAAAGAAACAGCACCAAAATGAGGAAATTATGAGAAACAGGGAAAGGCTCAACCTTCTGGGTGATGGGCACAAAACGGGCTCTGGTACCCAGGGAGCAAAGGAGGGGAATCAATAGTTCCCCGAGACCCTAGAATGACACTATAAAAAAGGGGGAAGGCAGCCAGCAAAAAGGAAGGAATTTTTTGGCGAGCAATAGAAAATCTCGATAAAAAATCATTAAGAAAACTCTATCAAATTCAAGGGAAAACAGTGGAATATCTCCTGGTATCCCAAAAAAAGCCACTATAGCACATACTTGGATTTAAAAGGATTCAAACTTCGCAAGTCTTAGAGGCCTGGATAGCCATCAAAGTCTGTAATTTTTAAGCTTATTTGAACCTTGTATCACGTCTTAGTGAGCGCATTGTAACCATAACTAAGGAAAACTAATGAAGTATTTCTTATTAATCCAAGGATCCCTAACAATTGTTTTGTGTATTTCCTGATTACTTTGCACTCCTTTGCTGTTTTCATTGTTGTTCAATACAAATATTCTCGTTTTTTGCTAGTTTATGTGTATTGTAGGAAGTTTGCCCTGTGCGCCACTTGGTTCTTAAGGCCAGTCCACCAAACTAAAACTATTTGACCCAGAATCCTTGGGCCATTGTCATAAACCTATTTTAAAATTGACTTCAACGTTTGTGTCAAATTCAAGGAGAATTGCAGGGGAAAAAAAAAAAATTTCACCACCATGAAAATCAAATATGTCTGATGATACCAAAAATCGTCAGTAAACCGTATAGTCCTCACGTGCTCTAGACAGAACCTGCGAAACAAAAAACAGAGAAGACCTTGCAGAGAGTACCGGTGTGATACCGGCCAAATACCCTCCGAAAGTTAAGTTAAAGAACTTTCACAACTCTAGAGTGCCAGAGCTGGGGTAAATTATGTGTATCTTGGTTTGTGAGGGCTTTGGGGCTTTCATAGTAGCATAGAGCTGACATTCGTTTCTTGGCGAAGAGGGTCTTTCCTTGTAGGGAAGATCCTCATAAATACACGTATCTTGCGGGATCTTTTCCTTATAGGGATTCTCGTGATTAGGATTAATTGTGGGGTACACGACATTTCCTTGTATAGACATTCGTGGAGGCCAAGTGAGGCCACGCTGGACCCATCATAGGCTTCTTTCTTCCCGTCGGCTTCTTTCTGTCGGCCTCTTGTCTCGTTCGAGTATACCTGTCGCCTCATACAAATGCCGTCGTGTATTGAGATGAAGTTGTCGGCCTATGGTGTCGTTATTTTCGTCCCCCCCTATACGCAAGTGAAGCTGACGGGCTCATTGGGGCCATCAGCTTCCTCGAGAGTAAACGAGTTTACTCTCTTTCCAGAATCACCCTTATCAATGTCCTTGTTCACCTTAAGCTTGGATGAATGTTTTCACAGTGTTGAAATATAATCAATTGATTATTTTATCGACTTGGTTTTTGTTCTTCTAAGTTACCCTTTTTTTTTGCCCTTTTGTTCAAATGAACTCAATCAAAGCATGATGATTGAGCAGATTTAGGAATTGGACACGCTAGGTGAGCTCTAATTCAAGTGGTACCTACTTTCTCTCCTTGTAAATTGCAAGAGCAAATTGGTGAGGTCGTGAGTTCAAGATCTACCGGCTGCGTGTGTAACTTGCCAATAAAAATATGTATATGATACCTAAAATGAGTTAAGATGGTAACTTCACTAATTTAATGGTTTGTTAAGTACCATGTTTTCTTATTGACCCAGAATTTGTTGTTATAAGTTATAACAAACTTTCCCATAATTTAACTTATCAGTGATCTTTTGTTTTATAGAATTCAATAGTATCCAAAGGTTACGAGTTCTTGCACATTGATGGTACCACAAAAGCTAGTGATAGAGTAAAGATTGTTAATGTAAGTGTTGTATATCACTATATAATCAAAGTGGTAAGATTTTCTTTAAATCAAAAATATATATAGTTTGTGATTATCATGTTCCTTTTATCTGTAGGATTTCCAAAAAGGTGTTGGAGCTTCCATATTTCTTTTGACATCTGACGTGTGTGTTAAATAACAAATCTTATACGACTATTGAGCATTAACTTAGGGTGTGTAGATTTTTTTTTTTACCCATGGTTAGATTTTTTTTTTTTTTTTTTTTTTTTATACAAAAAACCGGCACCATCTTTTTTTTAGTTCAAGCTCTACCCGATCTTTTTTAATTTGCAACCCCACGGTGTTACTAAGAACAACTTGACCCGGTCCATCTGATAAAGAAATAAAATCCAAAGTTCCAAACCCATTAAACTACCTGACCTGGTCAAAATAACAAACTCATTGTAGACAAAAGCCCTTGACTCGGCCCATTTTGTTAACAAGACCACAAGCCCAGCTTTATACCCAAACCCTTTGCCCCAGTTTAAAATAAATAAATAAATCAACACGGCCTTTAATTGACTCGGCCCAATCAACAACAAAAGCCCCAAAATAAATCTTTTATCTAACCCAGCCCACCTAAAACCATAGATCCCACCAAGCCCACTCATCACAAGTGTTCTAACAGTCAGGTTTTACTTGGTAAGGCCGCGGTGGTACTTTCTTTAATGGGCCTGTAATACCAGGGAAAAAAAAACTTAACAAGAGGGGTATTTAAGTAAATCTCTATGTGGGGTCAATTTTATAATTAATATTATGAGAGTTTTTAAAAAATAAAGTTGAAATCCTAGCCATATATAAACTAATTAAGTCAACATATAATAACAGATATTTTGAAAGAGAAAACTACTCACAATACTCAAGGATTGATTGGATACTTGAGGTAAGTTTAGATTTATACTCTCGATAAACTAGACGTTAGGGACATGTTTGGTATATGTGTTTAAACAATTATTTTTCATTTTTTTAAAAATATATATAAATAAAAAAATAAAAAAATATGTGTAATGTTATTTAAAAGTTAAAAATATATATTTAAACACTAAGTACCTGCAAATTTTTCAATGCTCAGAATTCAATTTTTTTCTATACCCTTTGTGCGTTAAGTGCAGATAGAAGCCGCAAATTTTTTAGGATTAATGGGTTAGGTTCCTGCACAGATTTTCTTTAAGGAACAATGCCCGAAGTATAGGACTTGATGATAACAAAAAGCCTATTGCGCCTAGGCTTTGACTTTTGACATGCTATCAAAAAAAAAAAAAAAAAAAAAAAGAAGAAGAAGAAAAAAGAAAGAAAGAATGGTTGTATTTCCGTAAGGCCATGTGCCTAGCTTGGACAGTTGGACTTGGAGTTATCATCATCTCAAAAGATGATAATGGGTGGCAGGTGGCATAAGATTTTGAGATGATAATGGTAGCAGGTGGCAGAGATAAAAATTAAAATAAAAACAAAAAACACGTATAGAGGATGAGTCCAGATGGTACTCTTCTTTTACAAGTGACTTTTGACCCTACATGTAACCTATAAGCCCTATGGCCCTTATTCCCAGGGAACTATTAGCGGAAGAAAGTAAAAAAAAAAGATATATATTATGAATATGTAGATTTTTAAAATTGATCATTAATTTCAAACTCACATTTTTACATTTTAAACAATATTACATATTTTTTTATACACTTTTTCATTCACACGTATTTCAAAAAATTACAAACAACATTTTTCAAACTACTCTATCAAACACCCCCTTAGTGTCGGATAACACTAGGAAATTATTGAATATTTTTAGCGGTATTTTTTTTTTTGGGCGAGTATCGTTATAAATCTTTTTAAACTATTTAATTATTGAGTAAATAGTACCAATAAAATTGTTTTAGGTGAAATCTAAGAATTTTAGAAGAAATATTAGAGAGAATTTCTTTGTAGTAAGCTAATCGAGATAAGAAACCTTATCCTAATTGGTTTTATTTTACTTATACTACTGTATTTTAACTACTGAAATTTGTTTATAATTGTTACAATTTTTTTTTAATTGTGTTTAGCTACATTGATTTAAAGTAAAGAATAAAAAAATATCACAAATATATTTGATTACTAAATATATAATTATATATATATTTGAATGAGATATATTTTTGTTTGAACTATGATTTGATATATAAGATTTTGGACAATCTGACTATGTTTTAACTCTGATACCCAACCAATGAGGTTATTCATTGGTACTGAAACTAGTTCTATTTAGAGCATTATGAGCCTATCGTGTTTTTGGACCCAACTAATGGGGGATATACATTAGCACAGAACTAGTTTTATCTGAATCTGATGCCCAGTCACAGGGATATAGCGTGACCATAGTCGTAAAGATTATTAAGAATATAAATTATATTTGAATATTTGAACTGTTTTAAGTCCTTGAAACTGCTTATGTGTTTTTGGAACCTATTGTAAATTATAGCTTTGATAGTTTGAAAACTGATTATTTTCTAATCCATCTATGATATATTTGTAAAATTAAAATATTTAATTTATGTACAACTTATTATTTTACAAATCTATTTGCTTGATAGAACTTATTAGGACTTTGGTTACTTATTGAGTTGTCAACTCACCCCCCTATTTCCCCTTACAGATCCTAATCAAGAAGAGTAGCATGTGATTGGGCTTCCACAGGGATATGCATATGAGTGAAGTTTAGGAATCATTGGAATAAGATTTGGACTTTTATGTTTAATATTGTCTTTTGTTTAGACTTTAGTCTTAAAAGATTTAGTTTATTTTTCTTTGTGATGTTGGAAGATTATTATTTTGGAGATCCTTTGAGAATTGCATTATTGAAGATATTTTTGGATTTATTGATGAAATTTTCTTTGAGGATAATTTTTAGTTATTAAGAAGGCCTTTCACACTTATAGGGTGCAAACCTTTTAAGCGTGTGATTGTTGTCACATGCCTAGCTCTTACCTGGGTTCGAGGCGTGACAATATTTATGGTATCGAAGCTTAGGTTATGATCTTGCAGACTCCATACTAGGCTTTGATTTGGAATGAAGTTGCACACTAGGGATTATGGTTTTGATTATTGTTTATGAAGGTTATTAGGCCATAGATAGTGTTCTTTTGGTGACTTGATGAGAAGTGTAGGTGGGGTTCCATCATATGATGATTTGTTAGGTCAAATTTGTTAGGATTTGATATTTATGTCTCTGTGGTTATGCATACATGACTTAAAAAAAAAAAAAACCAAAAAACAAAAAACAAAAAGACGATGTTAATTGATATACTTCTATGTTCTTATATACTAGTATTAAGTGTGTGTGTGTGCGCACTTTACTCGTGAAATTTTGTATTGGATTAGACTGGTTATTCAAAAAAACTTCTGATGTTTTGTGATTGATCTTTTGTAAACTCATTTGATAGTTTTGCCTAATATAGTCGACCTTCTTAAGGTTAGTTTGGTCTGGTTTAGTCGAACCTCGCTAACCACGAGTGGTTGAGTGAATTGTTGACCGTCTAACTTTAGCATGGTTTGATGGGTATTTATTGATTAACATAGTTGGTAAGTGGATTTATTTGACTCCGTTGAGCTCACGTGTGGTCCAATAAATCATTGACCATCTAATTTAATGCAAGCATCGCATTAGTCTATATGTATAAATATATATATATATATATATATTTGTAGTTCGTCCAAAAATAATTAAATAAATAAATAACTACGAAGCATTTCGAGAGAGGTGATTTTTATTTTATTGAAGAGTTTTAACTCTATTACATATATTATTTATATTTAATTGTGATTAGGGTAAGGAACAAATTTTGATTAACATTTGAAATTCTCTTTGGCCGCCTATTTGTAATGGAGAGTTGTATTTGGATCTATTCAGATGAATTTTTGAGATTCCACTGCATTTTTGAAATGGGCCTTCTATTCTTATGTGTTTAAAAAGAAAGTGTCAGTAAAATTTTTCTGATATCCTATGTTCGACTTCAAATTTATCTTGTTATGACCACTTGAGCACATCCACCCGATAATATGATCAGCTTAGGATCCGGTGTCAATCCAAACATCCTTGAAACCCATGTCTAAATTTTGATTTTAGTTTAGCTGAATACTGAGCAAAGATGGAATTGAACTTTTCCATTGGTTTCCTTTGGCTCCTAATTTCATTGTTTAAATTTAGTCTTACATACTCTTGACCAACCTAAGCAAATCAAAAATCCAAATTTTGTTTCATCAACAAAAAAAAAAAAAAACAGAAAAATTCAGATTTTGTTATCCAGATCTTTGAAATCATGCTTACTATAGCCTTAGTATTAAACCTGAATGTTTGAAGTTAACTCTTGGTCTTACATATTCATGAGATCTCTTTTTCTTCCCTTAAACTTTTTCCCTGGTAAATACTTGGGGTATAGGTATTACAACAATTGTATCGGTACTTTCTCCATTAAAAGTAATTCATGTTCTGAAATTCTAAATGCAACTCCTCGGCTAAAAGTCTAGTCTGCTGAAATTTTTCGGTTCCTCTGTTAATCTATACAGTAGATTTCAACTTTTATATGAGCTGATTAAAATAAAATAAAATAAAATCATCTGGTTTCCCTAGAATTGCTAGCATTCCTTTAAACTTTATTTTCTGGACTTATAATCAAGTCATCGTTGAACTTTTACCTTAGTAAAATATATAATATGTTAACCCCTTAGGCCTAGACAACACTAATCATACTTGAATTCATGAGTCAAGTATTCTTGAACTTTGTATTGAATATGATTCATTATTCTATTTTGGTTCTACTTGTGCTCTTGGAAGATTGTTTAATATTATGGGGGGGATAAGTTTTGATGTTAGAAAAGTAATTTTTTGATTTAGTTGATGAGAGTTGATGGATTGGCTCAATAGAACTTGAAGTGGGTAGAAAACAAGTTCGTCGTATTATTGAATTGGACTAGTGAACCATATTATGATTGGATATTGAAGGATTTGGGATGGCAAGAGAGTTTATTTTGAAAGACTATTACAATTTGAATTTTAGTCAATTGTGGTACCTTTGTTTCATATTGACAAGTGGTTAATGATTATAAAGTTGCATTGTACTCTAAGTTCTAGGTTGCTGGGACAGTATTATCTGCAAGTTAAAGAAAGGAAAAAGGAAAACAAAAGGGGGTTTGAGATATTTTAGGGACGGCTCCCTTCTAGGAACTCAACTCTTCAATGAGTTTAGCCCAAGCATCATCTAGAGGTTAAAAGGTGAATAAAATTTTGCTTAATCAAGAAGATAATTTATATGTTTAAGATAGACATTCTATGACAGACCCTATATAAATGCTCATTTGATTTTTATGGTGACTTTAGAAATTTATCTATTACAAATTTTGAGAAAGGAAAAGTCTATGCATATGTTGTGAATTAGTTTTGAACTTATATTTAAGTGAAAGCAATATACAACTCAATAGGATGTCAGAGCATAATGATTTATGGTAAACTTTGATTGTGGTTTTCTTTTATCACAAACTTGGAGGCTCCTTCACCATTTAGAATTATTGGAGATTACTTATTGCAGAAATATCATTTCTACTAGGTTTACTTGAACAGGTAGGTTTTCAAATTTTTATTCACTATGGAGGCAACGTATAGGGCAATTTGGGTTAGAGTGATAGTATCTAAAAGGATTTTTTTTTTTGTAGTTTAATTACTCTTGAACTATGGTGATGAGTAACAATTTTTAGAGATGATAGGATGATGTCGAAATGGGTATGAGTAGACATGGCAAATGGTCGGGTTGGATTTGGATTGGATCAATCGGATTGCGGGTCAAACGGGTTGCTAGTAAAAAAGGGTCATTTTAAGCAGGTTAGAAAACGGATCTGGTCAATTAAGTTGTGGGTTGGGTCGAGTTGACCTGTTTTCACATGAATTTTTTTTTAAGGAAACATATATTTTTCATTTGGAAAGTCACGCAACAAGTTACTTAATTTAAAATTCATTACTTTGATATCCCCATTCATGTCAAGAGTGAGCTCAACTAAACAAATTAATACTTGTTCAATAATTTTAAAATTATACAAATCACAACATTTCTAACCAAAACAAAATAGCACAAAGGATAAGTAAAACAAATACATAAGTTTCATTTATACACAAGTTTCATTTCTACACAATATCAACATCTTAAAACATAAAACAAAATTACAAATGCCTTCTAATTTGACAAAGAATAAAAGCATATGAGAAATTTATAATCTTGAAAACTAATTTTATAATCTATTATCAATTGTGATTGACACTCTCTTTCAATTTATTAAATTTTGATTGTTTACTTTTTTATACATGGTTACTTTTATGAATATTATGTCATTGTTAAGCAACACACACTCTAGAAAATATCACAATTTATTTTGAAAAACCGTTAATTTATACACAAATTGTTAAAAAATAGGCCTAAGCAATCATAATTTATGCTAATTTCATTGATATGTTGGCTTCAGTCTTTTCACACTTATGAATATTTCTCATACATTTCTATAATTTTAAATATATGTTTTTAACTCTATTGTAATCAGATTATCTTAGCATGTGCTTTGTTATTTGATATCTAAAAATCTTTACTCATTACAGAATGCTTCAATTATTCATTTTTCAATTCATTTGCATGTAGTTATGTAAATGTCTCAATTGTTTCCTTAAAACTCACAACAAACAATTAAACCAATATTGTCTTAATTTTTTTTTTTACCAAAAAAAAAATGGTTCGAGTCACGTGTCAGGTCGGGTTAGGTTTACTCGCAAAAAAATTGGGTTGGGCCATGGTTCAACCCGTTTTTACTTCGGATCAAAAAATTTGGGTTCAAGTCGGGTTGAGTCAGGAAATTCTAACCCATTTTGCCATGTCTAGGTATGAGGCGAGTTTTCTATTCTCCACCTTTGCCCCACTCTTGCTTTGGGGCAAGTTGTTTTTACCTCGCCTTGTCCTAGCAGGCACTCGTGTGTATCCATCTCGCCCCACCACCTTCAATTTTTATTATATAGTTTATCAAAAAATTGATTTAATATATATCATGCATTAAATTAAAACTCATAAACATTTAAACAAAAAAAAAGTTCTATCATTACAAAACATAACTTATTAGGGGCAGCTCAATAATATAGGTAACTTAGGCAATTGCATAGGGTCCCTTTTTGTTAAGTGTTAACTAATATAATATATGTGGGTTCTATCTAGTTCAATTAGTAGAGTCTCTAATAATTGGATAAGAGATTGGAGGTTCAATTCTCGCCTATAACAAAAACAGATTGGTGTCTTGGTCTAATAATAAAGAGCATAATTATCAAAAACGAACTTCATAAGTTGAAACTCTATAAAAAGAAAAACTAATATAATATATTATACTTATTTGTCTAAATATTTTAATTAAGGCTACTTCAACTAGAAAAAATAAATAAAAATTTAGACCCCCTCTATTGGCCAATTAAATGCATTGTTACTGACTATTAAAACGTGAAGAAAGAACATTAAGGACCCTATTGTATTAAAAACACACAATTAAAATCAGATAAAGACTACTAATGAAATTAAAATCTCAATTAATAGCAGAAAAATTATTTAATAAAATCTAACATTCATCTGCCAAGAGAGATTATGGGCGAGTTGGCATCAGCTTATAAACTAGACTAAGCTTTTAGCTTTTTATGTACAGTTTTTTAAAACCTCATATTTTTCCGCATTTTCTCACTTTTTAAAATTTTTTCAAGATACAAGTATATTTTAACACACTTTCAACAAAAAGTTAAATAAATCATATAACACTAATAACAAAAAACCAAATACTATCTTCCATCTTAATTCTTAAAAAAATTAAATTCTAAATGTTTTTTCTCACTGCTCTTTTTTTTTTTTTAAATAATTTAATAGTTACAATGGGAGAAGTTTGAACTTTGGCCATATATATGCTAGTTGAGCTATGAAGCTCTTAGCTTGCTCCCAACTTACCAACTACACTCCGTCTTGATTTTATTTTAGCTTTCTATGTAATATCTGATTCGGAGTAGGTGTAATGTGTGTGAATCAAACCCTACTTTGATTGGCGTGCTTCCTTTAGTCGTATAGACTTCACTACACGGAGAAAAGTTAACTACATGCACATGCAAGCTTGACGTGAACAGTGGCAATAGTTTCTAACTGAAACTCCTTCCAAAATTATAATAGTTAACACGGATTGAATATAATTCAAAATTGACAAAAAAATGCACTTTCTAATTTGCAAACATAGCATAAAAAATTATTGATACTAGAAATACTAAAAATTTTATTGCATAAGTTACAAATTGTTGTGTCACCAATTATAAGAAATTATTCAAAACTTCATTTATAATCTTGTTGAAGTGCCACCAACTAACATTCTTATCCATATCATTTAGTAAGTTTTTTTCATAATAAAATTTATAGTAATTCTAGCATTGTTCCCCAAAAAATTGATAACTAATAAAAATCAACAAATCACCATTAAGCAGATGAAATTTGTTAAAGACAAGATACTACAAATTTCACTACAAAATATTTACAAATTGATGCGGCAATAATTGATTGGCACCACTTAAATTATATAATAAATGAATGTTAAAATTAATTTTCTCTGATCATTGACAATTTGTCACTTCAATTTGTAAGACCTGTTTGATATAATTTGTCAATATCCCTAGTATTGCTAAAGTGAATTGGTCATATAAAAAATAAAGAATAATTTATTTTAAACTAAAAAAAAATTAAAGTACAGAACATTAACTAAATTGATGGTTAATAAACTAAATATTATTTAAGTGATATTTAAATATACTTTTGACTCATTTAAAGTTTTAGTCTAAGGCTTCAAATTGTTTTGAGGTAGCACGGATCATTTTCAAGTGATTTTACTATTAATACTAGTTTTTAAAAACATTAATCTTAGCACGCCAACTAAAATTTGATTGATTACAATAAATAAAACTTAACCTTAACCAACGCCTCTAAGTACTGGGATCCTAAATAAAATTTGAATGAAATTTTGTAATTAATCACACAAATTGTTGGTTAAACTTTGGAATCTTCATTATTGTGGTTAGGTGGTCAATGAGAGTTAGGCTTTGTCTTACATATCAACAATTGTTTGTTGATGTGAGGTAGGCTTTAGACTTTCTCTTGTTTGTTTTCCATTTAACTACGTGCATTAATCAAGGGAAACGTATGTGCTGATGGATTAGAGATATTTAAAACTTTGAATTAAAAATCAGTATTTCATTTTATGTGAATTTGATGTTTTTATCATCTAAGAGCCAGATTCTCATGAGTGAATGAATGTGGGCGCAAGGGACAACGGATTTACTTTAAAACATGAAATTACATCTAAAAAGGCTCAACCAAAACTCACACAGGCACTACTAAATGCATCTTTCAACTTAATTAATGACACCATTACAATTAAACCGCTTATGATTATCCAATATATATATATATATATATATATATTTTTTTTTTTATAACAGAGACTAACACACACACAGGGGAGTGGGAACCAAGGCTTAAGAACACACAACTCACAACATACAAAAGCCGGTAACTCTTGAATGCTGTGTGAAGGCTTTAAGCAACAATTGGGACACACAACTAGGCGATGTGGGATAACCCACTTGTTTTTTTTGATAACAGAGACTAACACACACACACAGGGGGGTGGGAACCAAGGCTTATGATTATCCAATATTGAGACAAGGACAACGGACAATATTTTTTCCTAACATCAAATTTGTTATGACAAGAAATCTCTAGAGTGATGGGTTCCTAGTAAAGTCTTTTGTGGTCCAATAATGGACTTGAGATCAAATCCCGTCTACACCAAAAGAAATCTATTGGCTAAGAGCATTCGCATCAGGAAATTCTATCATATCTTATTTTACCATCTCAAAAAGCTACTTTATCAATTATACCATACTATTTTACAATATTCCCAGCATCCCAACTTTTATTTTACAATACAACACTTTAAAATAATATTTTTGCGCAATAAAATAATATATCCCAAAATCATATCTATTCTCTCCCATCTCTCTCCTCTCTCTAATTTTTACCTCTCTTCTAGTTGCAACTTCCACTGGAGCCTTCATTTCCGGCGAGGTGGTGAAATAGCCCAAAGTCATAATCTTATTCAGCCTCTCTCTCAATGCCGAATCTACAACAACACACAAAAAATCAAAATCACACACACCAATTATTCAAAATTGATTCAAACCCACAAATGACCATCACCCACCATTGATTCAAACCCACAAATGACCATCACCCAAAATTGATTCAAACCCACAAAATCAAAATCACACACACCAATTATTCAATGTCGAATCTCATTGCCATCACCCACCACCCACCACCGCCAAAACAAAACCCACAAATGACCAACAAAAACCCAGCAACACCGGACCCAAACCCAGCAAAATCGGACCCAAACATCAACGATCTCCGACGACCAACAAAACCCAGCAACACCAGACCCAAACCCAGCAAAATCGGACCTAAACACCGATGATCTCCGACGACCAAAAAAACCTAGCAACACCGGACCCAAACCCAGCAAAATCGAACCCAAACACTGATGATCTTCGACGACCAACAAAACCCAGCAACATCGGACCCAAACACCTCTTCCTTTAAGCACCGGTCACAGCAAAAAAAAAAAAACACAGAACCCAAAACTCCAAACCCGCCGATCCACCAATCCACCAACCCACGACCCAACCACCGGAGTGGAGGCCTAACCACCGGCACAAAGAGAGAGAGTGAGAGTTGAGAGCAATTGAGAGAGAGAGAGAGGGAGACAAAATGAGGAAAGAAAGAGAGTTGAGAAGTCTGATAGAGGAGAGAGAGAATAAAAAAGATTAAAAAAACAAATAGAATAGTCTATAGTGGCATCATAAAAGTAGGATGGCACTGTAGCAGTATTGGAAAAAATTATACAATTGTTTACATTTACAATTCCGGATGTTGGAGCTTTTTGAGAGACAAATGCTAAATAAAAGCAACATATGGCATTTAGCATTTTGGATGCGAATGTTCTAATAAAGAACAATTAATATGAAATAGATGCTATAAATTTAAATTATATTTTGTCTTTTAAAAAAAAAAAAAACAAAAAACCATCTATTATTTTATTCTGACAAGAATTTAATTTCCCACTGTCCCATCTTTGGCCAATCTCGTTCTTGCCGAATCAACTAACTCACGCAAAATATTTTGAGAGGTTAGAGCATTCATAGCAGTGGAGCTAAAAATTTAGCTATTTGGCACCACAAAAAGTTACTTTATCTATTTTACCTATTCACTTTACAAAACATGCTGCAACAGTGGATCTATTTTAGCTTTCAATACAATAAAATAATATAAACGTCACAATAAAATAATATATCTACTACAATAAAATAATATATCCACTACAATAAACAACAATCACAACCACCCGCAACCGCTACCGCTGCCAATACCACCACCGCCACCGCCACCGCAATCGCTATCGCTACCACTATTGCCGCCGCCACCGCCACCGACTCTTCCACCGCCAAGTTTGACAAAAAAATTGACACACACAACAAATTCCTGCAAACGAAAAATTCCAAATACATTCCAATCCTCAACTCACAACTCACAACAAATATTATATGAATCAAAACTAAGTAACTCACAACTCATTGAAATAAGGCATGAAGCAAAAAAAATAAAAATAAGGTAGTAAGCAAGTTTCTATCCATTCATGGATGTTCTAAATCAAAACGAATGGATGCTCTTAGATCAAATGACAGAAATTTTCATTGAGCAAGAACAGCAAAAAATTTATTGCATCTAAAATTTATTTATTCTATATTTATAGATACACACACATACCCAAATCAAAATCCCAAGCATGTAGATGAAGAAGATAGAGACAATTGACTTGAAGTGGATCGGCGGCGTGGGTTTGAGGCAGATTGGCGGCTTGGGAGTTCGACTAAGTGGGTCGGTGACGTTGAGCTTCAGTGGGCGATGACATTGAGGATCGAGTCGAGCCGGCGGCAGTGAAACAAAGAAGTGAGAGTTTGAGAGAGTGAGCTTGAGAAAGTTTTGAGAGATGGTGAGACAGAGGTGAGAGCTTGAAAGAGTGAGTTGAGAGTGACACTGAGAGAGGCACAGTGAGAATAAAAGAATATAAAAAAATAAACAAAAATATATTATTTTAATCCGGCTGGAGAATAATTTTTTTTTTTTTTAGCTTTCAGCTACAGTGCACAGCCATATATGGCTGTGCACTGTAGCCATGAAGGTAAAAATTTTACCTTTAGCTCTACTACTGCAACCCTCTTTTTTGTGTTTTGGTGTAGCTAAAATAGCTATATAGCTATTTAGCTAAACTGCTACTAATGCTCTTAGAGTTTCTTTGTCACGGCTATAATTATATGACAATAGAAACAGAAACAAAACATCAATAGCAATTGCACATGCTATTAAAAATGTCAATGATGCAATGGTCCTAAGCCTACTACTAGTGGAAACAGTGGCGACTCCATGTGCAACTCAGGGTGTTCCTTGGAACACCCTGACCTGAAAAAAAAACTTGAAATTTTTTTTTTTAATTTTTTATATTTTCTCTGTATTAGGAACACCCTCAATCATAGAATTAGGAACACCCTCAAATTAAAAAAATATATATATTATATGTTCTACTTCCAAGCCAAAAAAAAAGGCCAAAAAAAAATTTTGAACTAAAATCTGAAAAAAAAAAAAAAAAAATATTGTAACAGAGCCAAGCCCACGACAAGCCCAACAGATTACAGAAGTAGCAAACCCACAGATTGTCCAAAAAAAAAAAAAAGCAACGCCTCAGTAGTCAGTCGCTAAAGGTCTAAATCAGAAATCACTAAAGGTTTTATAAAATTTAAAAAAAAAAACCACTAAAGGCCTAAAGCAAACCTAAACTCAGTCCCTCAAAGCAACGCCGCTTGAGCCTCAAGCCAACAGACGGAGATCGGATTGGTCACAGCTCGCTTGTTGGAGATCGGCCCAGTCCAGATCGTTGTTGCCGCTCGCTCGCCCCTCCGCATCGTCGTCGCTCGTCGCTAACCCTCATCGAAGGACAAAGATCGGCAGATCGCTCGTCGTGACGTCGTCTCGTCACTGCCTCAGCGGCCTCAGCCTTCAGGCCTCCCTGCTCGGTTGCTCCGGTGTTCCCTCCCTCAAGGTATTTCATTTTCTCTCTCTCAGTCTCTCTCTCTCTTTCTCTCTCTCTCTCTGAACTGAAATGAAAAATATGAAATGAATTAAACTCTCTCTCTTTATTCTTTAATAAGACTAACTCTCTCTCTCTCTCTCTCTCTTTTGATTGGCCGAACTTTAGCTTTATTAATGTTTTGTCATTTTGTCTGTTTTTGACTTTTTGAATTTGGATTTTATCAGTTTATCTTATCCGTTGGTGTTGGTGTGTGTAGTGTGTTGGTGTTGGTGAGATATTAATTGTCTTTTAGTGTAATGTGTGATTGTGAAATTTTCTGATTGGCAGGGGACATCACTCATCAGGCGTGAGGCGTGGTTGTGTGTTGGGTGGGGTGGGGGTAGATGGGCACATGGGGGTGCCGGGCTGCACGTTACACTGCTTTAGTGCTTTAATTATGGTGCATTTGTGTTGCACATGAGACATGTTACATGTGTAATGTGCACATCAGTGGCTCTTTTAGTGTAATGTGCACATGAGGCTAAACAATATAACAAATTAAAGCAATATAATTAATGACAAATAAATTAAAGCAATATAGTTTATTGTTAGGCTAAACAACAATAATTAATAATTTAATTAACTAATACATTATAAAAGACAAACAAATTAAATTATGTTAGGCTAAACAACAATTAATAATTAATGAAACAACAATATAACAAATTATAGTTTATAAAAAACAAACAAATTTATGAAACAACTAAACAACAATAATTAATAATTTTATTAATATTTCAAATGAACTTATAGTTTATTGTACAGGTACCTTTGTTCATTTCTTTTCTTTTCATTTTTTTTTTTTCCTTTTGAGGTTTTTCGGTGAACAAAATGCAAATTTGTTTTGGTTTTAAGAACATTTTTTTTTAAGTACAAACTTCATGCTGGCCAAATCTTGAATTTCGGCCGGTATTTACCGAAACGTCCCGAAACAAACTGAAATTACCCGAAATTTTTTCAAAGTGGAATAGGAACATCCTGGACAAAATTCCTGGAGTCGTCACTGAGTGGAAAGTAGGCTTCTAGCATGGAAGCCCATAGATTTTCGGGCACATGGAACACACAAATAAGAAAATCAAAATCTTCACTTTCGAAGATGTCAATGACCCATTGATTTTTGTGTGGAATCTAAGTTTGAACTTGAGGCCCTGTTGGGTTCTTTACAATGTTCAAGTTAGTTCCAATTTAAATTGTTGTGGAGAGCGTTGTGGATTTGCTACAACTTTTTCCTATAGTTTTTAGTTTTAAACTTTTATGTATACTTTTTTAAAATTTCATATTTTTTCACATTTTTAAAATACAAATATACTTTAACACACTTTTTGTAAAAGTAATCAGCAAAAAATTAAATAAACTGGTGTCAAAGGCATACACATCAACATTTCTCTACTCACTGTATTGACTATGTGACGCAGGACAACCAGAACAAAATGTAACAATAAAAAAATAAAGGGATATGACTTAGAAGTCAGTACCAAGCAAGAAAACCACTAGAAGTCAGTACCTAGGGTGAAACTGGAGTCGGCATCAGACCAAAGAGAGACCAAAAGACCCTTTTTCTTTTTTCATTCATCAAAATATCAAGTATCTCCAAAAGGAGTACAATAGTTTGCTTATAAAGGATTGCTAAACCTTAGAGTCAGGGAAGGATTGCTAAACCTTAGTTCTAATTGGTGTAGGAAACCCTGATTGCCTTATTAGGAATATAACCTTGCTTCCAAATTAAAACCTACTACTCTAATAAACTATTAGGACCTAAAACATAAAAATACAATTGACTTGGAAACATAAATAATACTAAATAAAAATTTTCCTGTGTCTCCCCCATCATTCTCCTCTGGTTGGAGAAAACTCAACCTCAAGTTTCAAAGCTTTGAAGGATAAGGATGTTGACAAGTAACACTTGCTCAAGGTTGGAATCACCTTAAGGAGCACTGAGAAAAGAAAAATCTTGAATTTCACCACATCAAACTCTTATGGAATCGCAAAATCAATGTGTGGAATCAGCATAATCTTATCTTGAACCTTATGAACCATAGGAAGCATTGTGGTTTCAACCTCTTCAACTTCACCAAGTTGCAAATCTTACAGCACTATGGAGGGTTGATTAATACCACATTCAACAAATTCAACTTTCTCATCATGTGCACCCTCTAACATAATACTCTCTTGATATTTTTCCACTACCAAGATCTCGTCATCAATGTTGTCCTCTATGGGGGCGGCAATAGTTTCATTGTGATCTATCATCCTTGGTTTCCCAATTGAATCAGTTTGAGTCTTCATTTGCTTCGATTTAGAAACCAAGTCTTGAACACCTTTCGTGAGTATTTTAGATAATTTATTGTCTTGACGAAAGGTAGATTGTTGCAAGAGTACACTAAGGATGTGAAAAGATTTTGTCAACTTGATTGCTAAGTACGGCCCTGTCACGCCTCGAACCCAAGTAAGAGTAAGGCACGTGACAACAGCCACACACTTATAAGGTTTACACCCTACAAGTGTGAAAGGCTTTCTTAATAACTAAAAATTATCCTCAAAGAAAATTTCATCAATAAATCCAAAAATATATTCAATAATGCAATTCTCAAAAGATCTCCAAAATAATAATCTTCCAACATCACAAAGAAAAATAAACGAAATCTTTTAAGACTAAAGTCTAAACAAAAGATAATATTAAACATAAAAGTCCAAATCTTATTCCAATGATTCCTAAACTTCACTCATACACACATCCTAGCGGAAGCCTAAATACATACTACTCTTCTTGATCAGAATCTGAAAGGGGAAAGAGGGGGATAAATTGATAACTCAATAAGTAATCAAAGTCCTAATAAGTTCTATCAAGCAAATAGATCTGTAAAATAATAAGTTGTACATAGATCGAATATTTTAATCTTACAAATATATTATAAATGGATTAGAATATAATCAGTTTTCCATATATCAAACCTATAATTTATAATAGGTTCGAAAAACACATAAGTAGTTTCAAGGACTTAAAACAGTACAAATATTTAAACATAATTCATATTTTTAACAATTTTTACGACTATGGTCACACTATATCCCCGTGACTAGGCATCAGATTCAGATGAAATTAGTTCTGTGCTAATGTATATCCCCCATTAACTAGGTCCAAAAACACAATAGGCTCGTGATGCACCAAATAAAACTAGTTTCAGTACCAATGAATAACCTCCATTGACTGAGAATCAGAATACCAATGAATAACCCCCATTAGCTGGGTATTAGAGTCAAAACATAGTCAAATTGTCCAAAATCATATATATCAAATCATAGTTCAAACAAAAATATATCTCATTCAAATACATTTATATATATATAGTTATATATTCAGTAATCAAATATATTTGTGATAGTTCTTTATTATTTACTTTAAATCAATGTAGTTTAAACAATTAAATAAAATTGTAAAAATTATAAACAACTTTTAGCAGTTAAAATACAATAGTATAAGCAAAATAAAACAAATTAGAATAAGGTTACTTATCTCAACTAGCTCACCACAAAGAAATTCTCCCTAATATTTCCTAAAAAATCTTTAGATTTCACCTAAAATAATTTTACAGATACCATTTACTCAATAATCAAATAGTTTAAGAAAGCTTATAACATTACTTGGACAAAAGAGAAATTGCTAAAAATATCCAGTAATTTGCCACTATTATCTCACACCAAAAATCTAGATAGGCAAAATAAAACCAATTAGAATAAGGTTATTTACCTCATCAACTAGCTCACCAGAAAGGAATTCTCCCTAATATTTCTTCTAAAATCCTTGGATTTCACCTAAAATAATTTTACAAATACCATTGTAGGGAGAATTTTTGTTCTTGTTCGCTTTGGAGAGCCAAGCCTGCACGGTTTTGTTTTTAGTACCAAGTGTATCACTACCATGTGTGGTAGTGGTACACTCATGCTTGTGCCAAGCGCTTATAAGGCATGAGTGGGGCGCATTTCTTACCGATGTGGGACTGCACTCAAAGTCTTCCCATACTTGGTATTGAAAACAAAACCGTGCGGGTTTGGCTTCCCAAAGCGGACAAACAGCTTGTGCGGGTAAAAACAAAAATTCTCCCTACAATTATTTTAATTAAATAAATAATTATTGTTTCCAAGTAAAAATATACACCAACAAAAGTTTGAAACTATACGAATTCAGTTGCTGAACATTATATTATATAATATGTCTAATATACTTATAACATGGGGCCAAGTTTTTTTGGGGGGGGGGGGGGGACCTTGTTGATCACACTAGGACTGGAACCCTGATAGTTAGAATACTTGTGAGATTTTAATGACAAATTTTAGGGTCTGTTTGATTGGAGGGGTGGAAAAGTGGGAGGATAGAAAATGGTGGGAGAATGAAAAAGTGAGAGGATAGAAAAAATTTTAATTTCTCTCATTTTTGTTTGGTTGAGTGTGACAAAATGGAAGGATAGAAAAAGTAAGTTTGTATAAATTTACTTATACACCCTTGTTAAAAAATGATGGCCAATTAAAACAAAAAGCGACAAACAACCAAAAAAAGAAAAAAAAAAAGAAGCCATCACCCAATTTATTAAAAAATAAGAATCATGTCCCAAAAAAAATAAAATAAAATCATGCCTAGTTAAACCAAAAAAAAAAAACAAAAAAAAAGAAAAACAAAACAAAACAACTATTATAGGGATATGTCTGTTTCCTTCTCTTCCCTTCAGCTCTTCCATCAAAAACCTCTCTTTTCTGTAAGTAGTCTCTCTCTCTCTCTCTCTCTCTCTCTCTCTCTTTGTATTATTTTGTGTTTGAAGTAATGGGTTATAGTTGCAGAGCCTTTATTGGAACCAAAGGGCAACTGGGTTGTGGAGAAGTACAGATTTTGTGAGGAGTATAGCTGTTAAGGCAGGCCCAAAGAGGGTATCTTTTGGTAAAGAATGCAGGGAGGCCTTGCAAGATGGGATTGATAAGCTGGCTGATGCTGTTTCTCTCACCTTAGGACCTAGAGGTATCTGCGTATTCTTCATTTCTGTTTGTTTTGATAGCCTTTTTAGGTTGCTACCCTTATATACCGTCTCTTACTCTCTTTATGCTTTAGTTTTTGAGAACAAGAGGGATTATTTCATTTTCTATCTGTGCTTATATTGGTGAAGGGATCAATGATAATCCTACAGGTTAAAAAATATCTTGTTGGTGATTCTTGCTCTATCATTTGCAATGCATACATTAGTTTCAATTGGATGATTGTTATTTGGTAATAGTTTGCCAAGTTTAATTTGTTTTGTTTATGTAGTGGTAATAGTAATGAGAAATGTGCTGGAGGCTACACATTAAATTGATTTCATCTATTTCAGAGAAGTGAGCCAGCTAGAGATTTGACTTTGTCTTATCAAGTTGAGAAATTTTTCAGTGCATGGTGTAGTTGAGCCACCCAACAAAATTAGGCTAATGGAAGATTGCAGTGCAACTTACAAGACTTCAATTTGCAAGTTCAATGCAAATTTTATTTATTTCACATTTGCATGAGATTGTGGTTTAGCTTGCACTTCTAATGTGTAAATTCAATTTAGTCCAAGAAGTTGTACTAAATTTTATTTATATTATCATTTTAATTTTTCTCTCCCCTTTTTTTTCCCCTAGGGAGGATGGGGGGGGGGGGGTGTTAAAGATGTGAGTTGTTCTAAGACTGTATGGAGTTTGAGAAAAATTCTATACCATTTGGGAAGAGTTCAGAATAGCAGTGCTGCTTGAATTTATGTGTATTTGCTATTTTCTATCATAAAAATTTTCTTCACAAACTTTTTGAATCTAGGACGAAATTGTATCATGAGATTCATTCTCACTGAATGGCAGAGTGTTTATTGGAGTTGTTGAATTTGAAATATTGAGAATAGTTGCATGTTTCTTTTTGATTTTTTTTTTTTGGGGGGGGGGGGGGGGTGGATTGCCATCCCTGTGAAGGTTAGGAAGCAAAATGAAACAGGTTCATCCTGGTTTTTGCACATTGCAGCTGAATATTATCAAGATCAAGTTCATATACTTGAACTGTAGCTGTTATGGGACTTGCAACTTGCAAATTGGGGTCTGTCAATGTCAAGACATAAGGATATTATTTAAGGGGCTTGGCCCATTGAAGCCTCAAATAGAGAAGATAATTTGTAAGTGTAATCCTGATTATATTCTTCTCAAGTGAGCTAGATGGTGGATTGAGATTATTTGCAAATGCTTCTAACACCATAATTATAAGGAAGAACCCCAAAAAATGCCATTAATTGTGTAACTTGTGTTAATGCCATTGATGGGGACTGGTTCAAGCCTAAAATAGTAAGATTGTAGGTATGAGGTCTTGGTTTTTCATGGTTTCAGTGGCATGTCTATTAAAATAATAATAATAGCAAAGTAAAAAAGGCTGTTGAAGGGGAAGCTAGCTCTGTTCGTCATGAATATGGCATAAGATCAGTTGAAGCCTTGAAGGCTTGTAACTGAAGCTTTGCTTGAAGAGATATTAATTTATTTATGAAGAGATATTTATTTGCTTTTTTTCTTAATAAGCTTCAGCCAGCTAGGGTGGCCTCACTTTGGCTATGTAAAATAGTTATACTTGAGAACTTCTATTTTTCAATTTATGGGGTTGGTTTTGTTACAGCGTAAGCATTTATGACTTTTCTGACATTTTAAAAAAGCTATAATATGCTAGATGTAACACATACTGAAATACTCAGAAGAGAATATAAGTACTTTTTAATCAAATTATTAAATTTCATGCTGCTAATTTGATAGAGGTATTGATTTTAAGTGAATATGCAGGCCGTAATGTTATTCTTTCTGAGTCTGGATCGCTTAAAGTAATTAATGATGGCGTTACAATTGCTCTATCCATAGAGCTTTCAGATGCAATTGAGAATGCAGGAGCAATGCTAATCCAAGAGGTCATTCATGGTTGCTAGATAATTCTCTCCCCTGTTGTTGTATTGATGTTTTTTGAGACAAAAGCAATCATAGATATGTAAATCTTCATATCCTGCTTGCAGGTTGCAACTAAAATGAATGATTTGGCTGGTGATGGTACAACTACTGCAATTGTTTTGGCTCGAGCAATGATCAAATCTGGGATGCTAGCAGTTGCTTTTGGGGCTAACCCGGTTTCTTTGAAGAAAGGAATGGATAAGACTGTGAAAGAATTGGTCAAGGTCTTGAAGAAGAAAAGTGTGCCAGTAAGAGGAAGAGATGATATAAAAGGTATTTAGAGCATGTCTTGTGAATTAGGTTTGTGCCCCTCTTTGCACTTTTTTTAATAAAAAATTATAATTACTTGTCAAAAAAAAAATCTTGAAAGTGTCTTTTGCCACATTGCAGCTGTGGCCACAATTTCTTCTGGAAATGATGAATTTGTTGGGAACTTAATTGCTGAAGCTATAGAAAAGATTGGCCCTGATGGAGTTATCTCTATTGAGTCATCTTCATCATTTGAGACCTCTGTAATAATAGAAGAAGGAATGAAGGTAGGTCATTAAAGATGATTTTTAATTGAAAAGATTCATGACCATCTCAAAGAATGGAAAATTTAATTTGAAAGGAAAGAAAATGGGTCAGAATGTAATTTGAATTGAACCATAATTTTAGAATGAGAATAAACTTTATAAACCAGCAATGAACTAATTACCCCACTGTTTAAATTTTTTTGAAAATAAGCGGACTAAAGAAAACCAACATCAATTTTATAGTCTCAATCTATTGAAAGTTCATTTCTTAAGGCATAGATAGATAAAACTCATAAAAGGTTGTACCCAGTTCAGAAAGCTCCCAATTCTGTGGAGTCATGACACAGATAGATACAATTGAAAAATTGTTGTATTCATTCCTCAGCTCACGAGTAGATACTACTACTTTTAATCACATTAATTAGTATTTCTTTTCATTTCTACATTTTCTTAGCAACAGAATGTATCATAAACTGAACAAGGACTACGTGCATATAACTGACACCACCCTTTGGCCACCCTCAAAACCAAGAGATAACACAAGCCCAAACTTCCACAACAAGCCCTAAACCACTACCTCTGGCTTAGATCTGACACCTACAGCTTCGGATTTGCCACCTCCACAACCCCAAAACACTACCCTTTGGCCACCACATTTTTTCTAATCCAAATCCCTCCTATTTTTTGTCAAATCTTTGCCCATGTGTGCCAGTTTTTGTAGTTAAATTGTGGTTGTTCTTCGCTGCCGGAGATGGTGGTGTGTTTGTGTGTTGGCAGGAGTGAGAGAGGAAGAAGCAGATTAAGATAAGGGAGAAAAGAAAAGGAAAATAAAATTAAAATGGTTTTTCTATAGTAAATTTTACTTTAATGTGTGAAGCACTTGACAACATTTTCCTTCATTGAGCCATCAGAAGTAAGAAAGAAGGACCAATTTGGCAGTTTCCCAAACTTCTGTGGTTAAAACTTGATATTAGAACATCAGAGGTCTATTTAATTTTGACCTAAAGTTGGAGGGGTCTTTTTGCATTTTTCCCTTTATCTCTGATTCCTAGGGTTTTTTTTTTTTTTCCCTTTCTTTTAATTCTATTAGATCTTTCTGGACAGATTGACAACGGTTACATGTCACCCCATTTCATTACAAACCATGACAAATCTATAGTGGAGTTTGACAATGCCAAAGTCCTAGTAACTGATTAGAAGATTTCAACTGTCAAAGAAATTGTTCCTTTACTAGAAAAGACTACTCAACTGAGTGTCCCACTGCTAATCATTGCAGAGGATATCTCCAGGCAAGTACTGGAAACACTGGTGGTGAACAAAATGCAAGATTGACTAAATGTTGCTGTTGTCAAATGTCCAGGATTTTTAGAAGGAAAGAAAGCTCTTTTGCAAGATATTGCACTTATGACAGGTCAAATTATGTACTGCATGCCAAACTTTATTTGCTTAATTATTTAATTTTTCCTTGACATATGCTAGTAATAAGATAATGTTTATTCTGAATCAGTGGCTGTTATGATGTTAAGAAACTATCATGACTATGACCTGCTTTTCATTCACTAAATTTCTTAATTTTTTGCTTTGTGACACAGTCCAACTCATTCCCACTTAGCATTATATTAATATCTTTACATCTCAAAATGATGAGATAGTTCACTTTGTAGCCAGATGTTCACTGACATTTTTTATTTCCTAGTTTGCTGGCCCTCATAGTCATGTAAAGAACCTCAGTGCCAGTTATGATAGTGGCTAATTCAAATTGAGCTCTCAAGTGTCTAATAATTGATGTAGAAAATTAGTGAATTTCTGGAATTCAAAAAAAAAAAAAAAAAATTATGTAAAGAGAGTACTGTTGTGATGTTTCTTTTTCAGGATCTCAATGTAGGCACGTAATTTGTGCGAACTTTTGTGCCAAAATGTTGTTCAAGTGCATTTATTTAACCTATTTGCTATCAACTGTTAATCACTGTTTTCTTGTTGGGAATGAGGGAACGGAGACAAAATCTTAGGTTATGTTTGGTAACAGTTTTTGTTTTTTATTTTCAAAAACTTGTTTTTGGGAATATAAAGAAAAAACAATTTTCTTGTATTTTTGAAATAAAAAACATGCTTGGTTAGTTGAAATTAAAAAAAAATAGTTTTTTGAAGAAAAAAAAAAGAAAATACTAAAATATGTTATTATTAGGATTTGAACTCTAATGCTAACTCATTAAATGAAACAGATTTATTAAATTAAATGCGTGTTTTCATTGACTTTTGAAAATTAAAAATTGAAAACAGCATTTTGCATGTTTTCAGTTTCCTTCACAAATTGATTTTTGAAAACAGTTTTTATTTTCTGTCCATTTTGGATTGCCAAACAAATTTTTTAGTTTCAAAAATAGAAAATTGTTTTTGGAAGCAAAAAATAAGGGGAAAAAACAGTTACCAAACCAAACATACCCTAAGTACGTTAAGATTTTCAAAACACTTTTCTTACTTTGTATTTTTGGATGAAAAAGGGAATACAGAGATTTCAGAAAATATGACTTTCTTTTCCAGCCCTGTTGAGTTTAATAACTTCTATAGGTTTGGTCATTTGGTGCATCTTCTAAATAACATTCAAAAGGACAATACATCTGTAACATATTACATGTAAACACTACACATGCTCTCTCTGTCACTACTTTATGCGACTGTAAGCTATGGATAGAAACATATCTCGATCATCACTATCTGAACTTTGGAAATATAAACATCATCATCATTTGTGTTTCCAGGGGCCGTATTACATTTGTTATATAATTGTATTTCTTTGTGATGAGATTGCTATTTCAGCTTCAGTTTCTCATTGAGATAATTTTAACGTCAATAGGTGCTGATTTTCTCTCTGGAGATTTGGGTCTGACGCTTGAAGGTGCAACTTCAGATCAGCTTGGTATTGCACAAAAAGTTACCACAACCTGTAATTCAATGACCATTGTTGCTGACCCTACTACTAAAGCTGAAATACGGGCAAGAATTTTGCAAATCAAGAAGGATCTAGCTGAAACAGATAATGCATCCTTGTCAAGAAAGCTCTCTGAAAGAATTGCTAAACTCTCTGGCGGTGTGGCTGTGATTAAGGTCTGCAATTTAAAAAAAGTGCTATTTCTTAAAGATTGTTAATGAAATCTTGTATAACTCTTCCTGGATGCTGGCTTCAATCAATATCTGTCTTGTCAAAAGTGAACAAGGCTTTTCCAGCCACAGAGAGAGAGAAGAAAAGAAAAAGTGAACAAGGCTTTATCTTTGTTTTTTATGTAAATTTTGAAACTTTAATTTTTTTGTTGATCATGACTGATATTCAAAACCTTTGGTCATAAATGTTTTACCTTTCCTTTTATTTATCTTTCTATTATTTTAGGTAGGAGCACACACTGAGGTGGAGCTTGAAGATCGGAAACTCAGAATTGAAGATGCAAAAAATGCCACATTTGCTGCCATGGCTGAAGGAATAGTCCCTGGTGGTGGTGCTACGTACATTCATCTCTCGGAACTGATTCCCATCATAAAGAATTCTATGGAAGATCTAGATGAGCAGAGTGGTGCAGATATTGTGGCAAAGGTGTTGTATCCTCCCCCCTCCCTCTCTCTCTGTGTCAAATTTTTCCTTTGTTTTTAGAGAGATGCTACGTCCACAACATTTTTACAACAAATCATAGGTGGTTAGTTGTTATTGGTTCAAATTTGAATCTAACACTAAGATAACTTTTTTGCCTCAACAATAACGACCAGTAACAACTTACGACTTAAGATTTGTTGTAAAAATGTTGTGGACATATCATTTCTCTTGTTTTTAGTCAGAGTGAGATCAGTGTTAATCAAATAATGAGGTGTACTTGAGTGCAAAGGCCTCCTAAGCCTTGCACCTTATAGAAGTAAAATGCATTCTGTAAAAATTAAAAAAATGACTATCAATTGATAAGCTAATCATATAATTTTGTTTTTGATAAGATCTAATCATATAAAAATTAAATTTAGCATTTTATATAATGCCCTGAGAACTTTAAATACAGCTGTAGAAGTTATCAGTTATCACTAAACAACTAGGTGGTGAAGGCTAGACTGTCCTGCATAAAAAACAATATATATATATATATAATTTAATGAAAAAAAGGATATGGTTTCAGGAGAGACAGGAGGTAGAAAGACTGGTTAAAAAAAGGGGAGAAGAAGTAGCCATTGGTTCAAGAGGAAAGAGAAAGGGGTTATATCAGATAAATAGTGCATCTGACGCAGGACAACCAGAACAAAACTGAAACAACAATAAAATAAAGGGATATGATTTAGAGTAAACACCTAGACTTGGCTTGGAGTCAGCACCAAGTGGGGAAACTACTAGGAGTCAGCACCTAGGGTAGACATGGAGTCAGCACTAGACCAAAAGAGACCAAACGGCCATTTTTTCATTCGTCAAAATATTAACTATCTCCTCAAGGAGTACAATAGGTTGCTTATAAAAGATTGCTAAACCCTAGTTCTAATTGGCTAGGAAACCCTAATTGCTTTATTACAAAAATAACATTGCTTCCAAATTAAAATACTAATAGCCTAATAAACTACTAGGATCTAAAACATAAAAATACAATTGACTTGCAAAAATAAATAATATTAAATAATAATTTTCTTGCATCTCTCGCATCATTCTCCTCTGGTTGGAAAAAACTCGACCTCGAGTTCTAAAGTATTGAAGGATTAGGATGCTGACAAGTAACACTTGCTTCCAGTTTGGAATCACCTTAGGGAGCATAGAGAAAAGAAAAACCTTGAATTCCACCATGTCAAACTCTTCTGGAATAACAAAATCAATGTGTGGAATCAACACAATCTTATCTTGAACCATTGGAAGCACTATGTTATTCACTTTCTCCACTTTAGCAAACTGGTTGTCTTCATGCGCCATGGAAGGCTGATCAAAAGCAGATTCATTAGCTTCCAATATCACATCATGTGCACCCTCTAACATAATACTCTCTTTAGAAACCATCTCTACACCTTGTTGCTCTTCAATAGATTCGTTAAGCTAGTTAAGCTAACCGGTAATTATCATTTAATGATAATATATAAGGCTAGGAGATTTGAATATAGAATATGAAATGAATGAATTTATTATATTAGAAAAATAGTGTTATTATATGGTCCGAAATGTGAGGTGAAAGACATATACCTTGGAGTCATTAGAATAAGTGAGGAAATTCTCCCCAAAGGTAGGACAATAATTTTCCTGAGCCATGAAGTACGGTAGCATTTGAATTTTGGGTCTGAGTAGCAGCCATTGAAACTTGATGAGAAATTTGTTGAGATTTTTTTAGTACAGAAATTTGTCAAAATAATAAATTTTAAACTTAGAAAGAAAAATATCTTATATTCAGGACAAAAAAATAATTCTAGAATTATCTTTAGTTAGAATCAGTTTCTTTGTCTGTTTTTTGGAATGTTATATATGGAGTCTCATTGAGAGGTATTGGTGGGGATAAGATGTGTTGGACGCCTGCTAAGAGCAAGGGTTTTGAGGCAAGTAGTTACTATCAGGCTTTGCTGGGTGTATGTACTCAATCCTTCCCTTGGAGAAGTATTTGGAAGCAAAAGGTTCCCTCTAGAGTTGCATTTTTTGTTTGGACTGCAGCTTTAGGAACAATCTTGACTATTGATAATTTACGTAAGAAGAAGGTGTTGATTCTAGATTGGTGTTATATGTGCAAAAGTAATGGAGAATCGGTAGACTATCTTTTACTAAATTGTCCTATTGTTTATGAATTGTGGTCTATGGTGTTCACGTTGTTTGGTATCCACTGGGCGATGCCAAAGACTGTAGTTGAGCTCCTTGCTTGTTGGCAAGGAAATTTTGGTCATCATCGTAATGGTGTTATTTGGATGGCTGTCCCTCATTGTTTGATGTGGTGCATTTGGTAGGAGAGAAACAACCGGTGTTTTGAAGATTCTGAAAGGACTATAGCCTGTTTAAAACTTTTCTTTTTTAAAACTCTATCAGATTGGATGTCTATCATAGGAAGTCATTCTATTTCTTCGGTCTATGATTTGATGGATGCTTGTAATTTATGTATTTGATTATGTTGGTCCCCGGCTGTATACTTACTGTATATTCAGGTGACTCATTATTAAGTTCTTGAATAAAATTTCCTTTTCTTATAAAAAAAAAATCAAAAAAATCTTTAGTTACAGAATCTATATCACTTAAAGCTCCAGAATTTTCACTACCAAATGTATGTGGATTACATAAAACATATTATTGTTAATGCCTAGTTATATGTGCTCAAATTAAGGTTTCTTCTTCTTCTTCTTCTTCTTGGACTGCACCCTTGGAATGGCCTTTTGCACAGTTGGCACCACCACACGATGACTGTTAGTACCACCACCAGTTGTTGAATCTCTAACACTCGTAGCATCAACCACTGAATCTCCAGAACTTGCAGCAATAACCCTTGCTTCTCCAGCCCTTGCAGTTGTTTCAGTTACAGCAAAAGCACTTGTAGTAGCAACAATTCCACCTCCAGCACCTTGCTTTCTGTTAGCATTCTTCTCATTCTGCATCACAACATTATATTAGTTATAGTTGAGTAAACAACAATCACATTAAACTATTATTAAACCTGCATTATAACAACTACATTATTGTTATTAAACCTACAATATAACCTACAACTAGGGGTGGCAATCGGGCAAGTTGGATAGCTTTTGGGTTGGGTCATAAATGAGTGGGGTTTATAATTACCCATTTAACCATTTATTATAAATTTTAAAAAAAATTTAAATATCCACTACCCACCCATTTAAGCAATTATAAAATTCATATTATAAATTTTCTCACCTGTACTACACAAATCATATGAGTTTTTTTTTCTAGGCAAAACTAATTCACCTTTCTCTCAAAACAACTAGAGCTAGGAGAACAAAAATAAGAACACTAAAATTGAATCTAACTTGCAGATTTTCTTTTCTCCTAACTTTTCTTGGCAACCAAACAGAGGATAAGTAAAAAAAAATTATATCATAAGAATTGAGGAATTATTCTCAAATCTATCCATCTTGATCTAAAATGTGCAAACCACATAAAATTTTCAATCAAAAACAAATTCAAATTTTCCCAAAAAATACTTTCCTTCAGTACAAATTGTGCCCTAAAACAGAGCAAAATAACACATACACAACCGCCAAACTAAACCTAATCTAACGATTTTTCCCTTTCCCCTAAATTTTCTTGGCAACCAAACATAGGATTAGTAAAAAATTAAGAAAAATATAGAGTAATTACAGATTCGTAAGTGGATTTGAGTGTCTGAATCAGAGCACGACGTTTTGGATCCCTCCAATGTCGCTTTTGACGCCATGGAATCCGAATCATAGTCCAATGATTTGCCAACAATTTTCATTCTATGATTTCCTTCTTTCTGTGTGAGTGAGTGAGGTTTTGTGGTGTGTTCTACAGGACAGAGTCGAAGAGAGAGGGGTTTAGATTGTCTGTTTGGTAGTTGAGAAAATGCCCAAGAAAATGAAGGAGAAAAGTTTCTGTTAGATGCAAGAAGTGGAGAAAGTGGCGGCTAGTTAGCATGTTAGGTTTTACGTTTTTTAGGCTTTTAGCTGTTTTTTTTAGTATTAAACTTTAAATTTTAGATGGGTAATTGGTATTCGGTGGTTTAATGATTAAGATATATTTAGTTGAACTACCCATTTGGGTGTTATCCATTGAATCCAAATATTTAATTGGGTTGAGTTAAGACTTACCCGAATTAAGTGGATCATTGAATGGGTTAATGGGTTTCTATAAAATGTAATTTCTCAAAAAATTATCTATTCCCTAGTTTCATTTATTTCAAAAATCAAACATTTCTGCTTGGTGTTAAAATATAAAACATCCAAATAATTTCATTTTATGGATTGAAGAATAAATTGGAATATTTAAGAAAGACAGGACACTGCACAAAATTAATGCTTATTACAATGAAGAACTTACTGATAGTTTATGCCAACAATTTGTCAAAATCATAAGGGATTGTGCTACACTTTTCCCACAATCTTTGATGTTTTTAGGATTGCCTAGCAATGACTTGAATTCTTTATTACTAGGAACACTTTCAAGTAAATTCTGCAAAGTCAATTATACAATGTTAAGACAAATGCTAGATAGGTACACTAGGAAAGATGACAGTTAGAAATAGAATTTCGATGGAAGCATACACTGAGTTTCTTTAGACTTTTCAAGTCTGGATGGTCCTTTAATAAGTTGCTATAGGCAGTTTCAAACATTCTTTTTACATCACCATCAGCATTCTGAGCATAAAAGTGTAGAATAAGTGCTACGAACTTTAAAAACCTGAAATATTTTACAGATATTATGAGTGGTATATGAGCATGTATAGGCAAAAAGCAATTTACCAATCATAGTTACCTCATTAAAAAATTGATGCAACTTGTACAATTATCCTCCGCTAACTTTGTAGATGTGCTGCTGACATTGTCATCTTTAAATATCCACACCAATTTTCTATATTTAAATTGATCTTGTAGAAACTTTGATTCCACTGTTTGCAACGATGAAGAAAACTAATACTCAACTATGCCAACAGTTAATGATAGGTTCAATTTTGTTTAGTGGAGTTCCACTGGTGGTTGACTGGATTGTTCATTTATATTCTATCAATGGCATTATGCTAGAGCTGATCTAATTAATGTAGGATATGACTGGTAACAAAAAATAACAGATGAGTATGATACAGCAAGAAATTAATAGAAGACTTTTCGAATAAGAATTAATAGGATGTATTTGGCATGATATGGTTTGATGCGTCTCATAGGGACAAGGCGGACCAATCATATGTCAGACGAGAAATTGCTATGCAAAATGAGTTGGCCATATGAACAAGAACAATGTAAGACTTTTCAATAAAATGCATTCAGTGCAATTTGTCATAGGAAAAAATAGCATAATATCACATTATTGATTTCTGGCTTAAATCTAGACCCATAATTTGATCTTCAATATTCAATGGGATGAACTTACAAGAATTTGGTCCTTGATCATGGTCAAAAGGCTTGAAATGGCTTCACATTTTTCAGCTCTCGTGTATAAAAAAAATATCTGGCATCATATACAATGCAAATCTTTTAGAGCATCCACAGCAGTGGAGCTAAATTTTTAACTTTTTAGCATCACAAAAAGTCACTTTATCTATTTTATAATCTCGCATCCTACAGCAGTGAAGCTATTTTAGCTTTTAACACAATAAAATAATATAAACACTACAATAAACCCATAAAAATCACTGCACAACCACAACCTTGCTGTGCCTATCAAAACCAGTGAAGAAGAACAAAAAAAGAAAGCAGAAAAATTAGCACGGCCAGACTGAAACCCATGCCCGAAACAAAAATCCAGCTCGAAACACAAACTTGAAACATAAGCACAGCCCAAAACACAAGCATAGCCCGAAACACAAAGTCAAAACACAAGTCGAAATGCTGAAAATAGGGAAGAGAGGTCGAGATGGGTCAGGTCGGCGGCCGAGCGTGGGTCGGCGGCGATGGGTCTGTGGCAGTTGGGCTCATGCAGATTGGCGATGGGTTTGTGGAGGAAGAAAGAAGAGATAGAGAGGTAGTGAGGAGAGAGACACGGAGAAATAAGAATAAAAGCAGAAAGAATAAAAAATAAAAAAAGTAGTGTGAACGCAAAATAAATTTTTTTTTTTTTTTTTAGCTCCTAGTTACAGTGCATAGCCATACATAGTTGTGCACTGTAGGTAAAAATTTTACCTTTAGCTCCATTGTTGTAGTGTGGATTTTTGTGTTTTGGTGAAGTTACAATGACTATACTGATTATTGTTACTAAAAATTAAATTAATCATATTAGTTTAGGACAATTATATGTTTACATTGTACTATCAATGTAAGATTTACATTGTAGATTAAATAAATGTGTACAATTTTGTACACATTTGCAAGAAGTGTACAATGTTATACATATTTGTTTAGAGGCAATGTAAATTTTACATTGATAATACAATGTAAATTAAGAATTTTCCATTAGTTTATTTTAAATTTGTTAAGATTTAAATGAATTTTTTCTAAGTTTTTAGATGAACAAATTTCTACTTTTATTGTTGGCTTACTATTTTTTATTCTCCAGATTTTAGATAAAATTGATTTGTTGTTGGAATTTTTATTTTGCGTTTAAAAAGACCAAGATATTATTAAGAGGATTATATAATTTAAGCTTATTTCAGTTAGGCTTAAAAAAAATTTAAGGCCAAGATGTTAAAATTTTAATTTTATGAGGGTTAAATAAAAGTAAATAAATAAATTATATATTTAAAAAAAAACAATTGCCAGCTTAGGGGTTCATTTGAACCCCTAAACTATACATAGCGCCGCCCATTCAATCATATCGATCAATCTCTAAGTGTCAATGTACATGTGCTACACCATTGCGCACCTTTGGTGCGGTGATCACTCCACAAGTATAAGTGCTTGTAGGGTGTGAGGGGCAAGGGTAGGGTTTAAGTCTCCTAGAGGGAGCTTCACACACATATACACTTAGGTTAGAATAAAGTAAAATTCTATCTATCTCAAAAATAAATGTACATGTGCTACGGATACTGATAAGGGTGTTTTTGGTAATAAACCGAGAAACCGAGAGGCCGACGACTTCAAAGAAACCGTCGGCTTCCTTAGGAACCGACGGCCGTGAGGATAGTTCAGAAACAAAGCTGACAGTGCATCTCCCTGCCTGACTAACGGAGGATCCCCTAATTGATGGAATCCCCTAGCTAACGGGGAAAAATACCAACAGGTCCATCGTGGCCTTGCGTGGCCTTACGTGGCCCTATGTGGTCTATACACATACATTTATGGAAACATCTTGCGCATCATGCACAAAGACTCTACCACATGATTTTCACCTTCCTAGAATGGAGAATATCCCTAAGATTTTGATAGCATTAACTTCACCCTCTCCCCATAAGGAAAATCCCCCTATTCTTGGGATCTAGGACTCTTCCCCACTACTATATAAACAATAGTTTTCTTCCTTTCGAGGTACACAGAAAATCCCTAGCTCTCTCACTATAGAGTTCTTAGAGATTTTTCATTCACTAACTTAACCTTCGGAGGGTCTTTAACTGGTACCACACTGGTGCCTTCTGTTTGGTTCTTGTTTTCTTATTCTGCAGGTATCCATCAACGTGATCAGGAGCCATCAAATCACTGATGATTTTCGTTTATCATCAGATACGTTACATTTCTAATTAAGTTTGGAAAGTGTTGCTATCAATGCTTCATGATTCACTTCGCCGTTGATGACTTTTGTACTTGTTAATTAGCTAGTTAGTCATATTTCCAATTTTCATGACCAGATTCACATGTTTAGATCATTAACAATTTTTTTTTAATATTTTTTTTATATCACATGCTTAATGTTAAAAAGATTACAAGAAACAATGAAATGTTGTGAACGTAGTTTTTAGTGACTGAATCACGTTAATTTCTTCAATGATTCCTTTTCATCTACTTTTTTTTCCTCGATATTTCATTATTATGTCAAAGCAATGATGTTGAGTTGAATCTTGTCTCTATTCTACCTCCTACTAAAAAATTAAAAAAGTCATAATTTAGGCCTCACTTAGTGCGGAGAGTTTAAGTCGACATTGGTGAGGAGCTATTAGAATAATGATTAAGTGAATAAAATAAATTTTTTCTTATCACCTTAGGTTTTTGGGATTTTCAATATCTACAATTAAAAGAATTAATCCTTTTTTTTTTTTTTTCTAAATTGCATATTGAAATTCAGAGCTCAAATATAAACTAAATAAAAACAAGTTTAAAACTGCAAAAAAAAAAAAAAAAAACGATAAATATTATTATGTAGAAGAGACAGAGTGCGTTGTCGCATTGAATAATTTGTTCATTGTTAGAACACATGCACAAGAAACATATATTAATTATTGCGAAT
Organism: Notholithocarpus densiflorus; assembly: GCA_030021035.2. Taxonomy (NCBI): domain Eukaryota; kingdom Viridiplantae; phylum Streptophyta; class Magnoliopsida; order Fagales; family Fagaceae; genus Notholithocarpus; species Notholithocarpus densiflorus. The sequence continues at coordinate 137,988 of JARYZH020000445.1, read as the reverse complement.
TAACAAAGCAGAGTTCTACAAAATGGAACCGTATGAGAAAAGTAATGTAGAAATAATTCTCACACATTAATCACCTATTGAAACAATATTTATTCTGAAAAAACATTGGGCTCCTAATTTTTAGAGTAATTTCGAGTTCAAGTAAAATTTTCACTCTAGACACTTACACATTTATTTTATATTGACTTCGTTGGACAGTTTATCAAATCTTTATTTAAGGAACCAACTTAGGTATAATTTTGTGCTCATATTGGACACTGGCATCAATATCTTCAAATTGGTATTGGATCAACAAGCATTGAGGTGATACCCTCTACTATCACTCCTCCAAGATGTGTGTATGCATCTTCATCCTTGTAGAGTAAATCTATAACTTGTGCAAAATTGACAACACGTGTAAGGAGAGGTTCTGGTACTTCAGTAGGTCTAAGACACTCTCTATTTATATCCTTCCATGCATTCACGATTTGCTTTCGAAATTCGTCATGTACCTCTTGCTTTGAGACACCATATTGCTTCGTGTAACACTCGATGCTCGAAGCAACGCGCCCTCTCTCTTGCTCAAAATGTAAAAAAATAAATTCCCAAAATATGTAATAAGTGTCATTTTTTGTTAGGCCTAAATGGATTTGTGGATCCATTTGAAATGAATCAATTTCTTGCTTTAAATAGTAAAAATTTATAGGTGTATCTAAAACGGTGTTATTTTATTTTTAAAAGACCTAACAATTTATACACTATTTACTAGATTCAAAAACAAAATTTGAACCATGTCATCAATTTGTAGGTGGATCTAATTCCTTGTAGTACTGAACTAGTCTCTCATATACATTATTGAAGTAAAAATACTGGAAAAAGAAAGAAGATAGTTATTACGAGTGAATTTGTATATTTTCTATAATTTTTGTACATACTGCACGTAGGAGGATCTTTTAATTGGATTAAAATTGTGATGCCGCAAATTGATTGGATATTGATTAAGTATGTGTCGTGCAGGTGTGTGTTGAGTCCAACATTAGATATATATTGGGTTGATAAGAGATTTATAATAACAACAAGAAACTTAATTGTGACTAGATTAATTGTTTTAAGGTGTAGCACAAATGTGACATAATGATTTTTCTCAGGTTTTTTTTTTTTTTTTTTTTTTTAAGAATAATTAACGTCCCTTGATTTTAGCCACAATGCTCAATAAGATCCACTAATAATATGTGCTATATAACATTTGCTAAATGTACCTCACTGGAAACAACATCATCCATTAGCCTGCATATGATTGATGCTGCTCTAACAATCTTTGGCTCCTTGATGACCCATTCCAATGCTTCCTTTGTCACGATATCTCCCATGACAATAAAAGATATGGTGATAAGCGTGGGGTAAGCACAAGATATTACTGCATTACTCATATATTCCTCCATTGTGGGAATATATTTTTCTTTGAACCATACGGCTTCTTCAAAGTAGGCTTGAACAAGTTTTGTCATCTAGTTACATTAAAATATAAAATATTGATAGCTATAAAATGAGAATTAATGGGGAAAAAAAATTAGAGTGGTTTCAAGTGAATTAATAGTGTCTTACTGCAACTTTTGCGTAGTAAACACGGTATAATCTTCCCTCCTTGCACATCTCTTCTTCAATTTCTTCAAAGATATCCAAGAGTACTTTATAACACAACTTCATGTATTTTGGGAGTTGGTCTATGCAAATTATATCCCACCTGAAATTTAAACGTTTGAATCATGTTTGCAATGTTGACTTTAACCCCAAATTTTAAAAATAGGGCAGGGCCGACTTCATGTATTTTGGGGCTTAAGGTAATATAACTAAATTGATATATATATTTATATATATATATATATTTATCAATTAAGTAATAATTTTTTAATATATATCAATTAACAAAATTGAATAAATTTTTTTATTCAAGTTTTCTAACATCTATTTTTAAATTGATAATATAGTTAAATCACTTAATCTTTCTTAAAATGTTATATTTATTAACAAGTAATTAAATATATATTTAATTGATTTTTTCACAGAATTTATTTTTAAATTTGTCAACAACTACTATATATTATATATATATATATTTATTTATTTTTCCCCCACCATAAAACTCATGCTACATCACCTCCAAAACTATGAATGGCTGAATGGGCTATGTCAAAAACAGTGAATGATGAACAATATAATAAATATGGACGGTGTAAAAGCTTAAAGCTAAGCTAAACAAGAGTGATTGAATAAATCCATTTTATCAGGATAAAACATTGGTATCTTTCTTTGTCTCCTACCACTACCAAGGGTAAAACGAACACAAAGTAAAAGATCTCCTATAAAAACAAGGAGAGAGAGAGAGAGAGAGAGAGAGAGAGAGAGAGAGATTTTAATAGAAATTTGAAGCTGAGCCAAACCTGAAAGGAACAAAAAAGAAGGTCCAACGTAGTTACAAAGAAGCTTAAATTACTTTTTATGCTTTAAATGAAGAGAGTGGCAAAATTTCCAGCAATATGTACCCAAAAAAAATGAGGTTTGAGATTTTTTATTTTATTTTATTTTATTTTTTAAATTTGCAGATTTCAATTTTGTTTTGTTAAGAGAGAAAGAGAGAGTAAGTGTCTAGCTTCTGTGTGTGGAACACCATGAGTTCTATACTCTAAAACTCTCAAATGAATAAAACCAATAGTCAGTTATACATTAAAAGAAGATAATTTTTTTTTTATAAAAGTTGTAATAGTTTTAGCATTTTAATTTTTTTTAAAAATTATTTTTTATCTATTGGCTAATATGGGCTTAATTAATATTTTTACAAGTAAAGATACATCCTCACTGGTAAAGATATGACCTTGAAAAATAATATTCTCCATTTTACTTGAAATTGAGAAAATCCATTTCATGGTTACGATTTTATTTTTTTGATTTGATAGTGTATAGAGTACTCCATCATTTAAATTTTTGAGTGATGTTTTTTTTTGAGTGATATTTAATTTGAACCATGATATCGATCTATTTCAAGTGGAGATGAAGAGGATCCTATATGCTTGTATTAAACCTTTTAATTGCGTCTGTGAAGAGCTCGAGTTCTTCATGTGTGCCATATACATCATATATGTCATCTATGATTGATACCATGCAAATTGTTTTGGTTAGTATCCTCCGAGCAAAAGAGTATTGGGGTTCAAAGTACACTCCCAAAATCCAGAAGTATAACTCCACCACCCTATCTCGTGCAAAAGATAGGTTTGTTGCAACATCTATACCTTTCCACCACCTAAATTACAATTTCAACAAAAACTGGCTGGTCAGATCATGTCTTATGAAAGCTTAATCACAACACCAACGTAGTGAGATATAGTTAATGAACTTACCTTGAGATATGGCTAAGTTCCTTCTGGTGTTGTTTTTGCAACATGTTAAAATCCAATTTTGCAAAGTTTAGTAGAACTTCATTATGTGAAGCATTTTCTTGGTAGATAGAAAATTATTGCCTAGCCTTTACCCTTGGCAAGCACTTTTGAATAGGTCAATTTAAAGCATGGCTTACTTGTGCGGCAAGAGGAGGGCTGAAATTAATCGCCATTGATTCAAGGTGAGTGGTAGTAAACTTAAGTGCTTCATCAAGTATATCTTCTCCATGCACCCTCATATGTGTAGCTTCATAAAAGCTTAACATTCCTTTCACATCGTTAGTAAGTGATTCCTTGAAGTTTCCCATATTGTCTTTGAATTTGTTGAAGATATCTACTTTACCACCCAGCACAAGACATGCGTGAGCCGTTAGTAGATGATATGAAAATAATGATGGAAGTGAATGCTTGATCATGAAAATTAACTTTTAGCTTGTTTAAGGATATGTTTGGAATGAAAAGAGATGGAGGGAGAGGTGAGAAGAATAGAGGGGAAGGATTGACCTGTTTGGATGGAGGGGGGAAGGAGGGGGAGTGGAGGGGAGTAGAGTAAAATTAGCTAAAAATAAGCTAATTTTGTATTAAATCTACTCTACTCTACTCTACTCCTCCTCCCTCCCCCTCAATCCAAACGGACAAAGAAGCTGGAATATATTAAAATTTAGCAAATTCCAATCACCTTCCCTTCTCTCATCTCCCTCCATCCAAACATAGAGTAAGTTTTCTTAAAGAAATAGATAGCCAACCAAAAGACTGCTTACCGCTTAGAATGTTATAACCTTGCTGTCTAAGTAATCGAAAATGAAGTGCAACGGTGTAAAAAGCACCATCACTATCTTGGACATCACACGTATAATGATACCTGTGAATTTGTTGTAATACTTCATCAATCTCACTTTCAAAATGGTAAGACACACCTAAGCGTTGGATTGCATCAATCAACTCAAACTTTTCTAGAAGATTATCGATGGGAGCCATCAACATCCGTTGCACTTCTTCCTTCAACCCTTGGACTTGCTCCGAGTCATCAATGGTTTCCTAAATTTGGAAATCAAAATAAAAAAATTAACATGTTACCATTGTTTATAAGCATCTTTTGTCATTTAAAGAGGATGTATTTCTAGACCATGATATGTGAATATTGGCTATGAAATGAATCACAATTTATATTAGAATATGAATTTTATTATGTAGCCTAACATCTAAGGTGGAAGACATATATACCTCGGATTTATTAGAATAAGAGAGGAAATGGTCTCCCCATAAGCTTGGACGATAATTTGCTGAGCGACGATGTACATTAGCATCTGGATTTTGGGTTTGAGCAGTAGCCATGGAAATTTGGTGAGACATTTTGGGAGGTGAGAGAACAACTTAGTGTTGAAATGGTGCAATTAGCAAAAGCTTTAATGTACATGCAGGAATTGAGATACGAACATAGAGAGAACTACCACCGGTAAGTTTTTCTTTTTTTCATTCTTTCTTAGATCTGGGTATGGGTATGAAATATGAATTAGTTTTGAGAAATTTGGTTGGATTGATTTTAATTTAGGTATTTGGGTTACATTAGGTTTTGATTTGATTTTTTGAAATTTGGGGTTATATATGATTTAGGTTTGGAGAGGGCAAAGACAGAGAAATAAGAGAGAACGTGAGTTTGTTATTCAGAGAGAGCATTGGTAACCAGAGAAATCAGACATCTTCCTATCAGAACTCCAGAAACCTTTATCGGTAAATTTTTTTTTAATATTGCTTTAGACGTTTGAGTTGATTTAGTCTTAGGTTTGGGTATTTAATTGAATTGATTTTGATTCAAAATCTATCTTCCTTTTTTACCTTTTTTTTTTTTTTTCCTCTAAACCACACTCTTAAATACAATTTAGAGGACAGAAAAACAGATCTCCGAGAGCGTGAGGGAGATTGAAGAAGTTTGATTTTTTTTTTTTTTTAAATTTGATTTTGATTGTCAATTTTTCATATACTTACTCCTACTATTATAGGAAAAAATAATAGTGTTAAGTTCTTAAAATTTTCTATTGCATATGACTAATTGTTAACAATTTTCTATTCAATTTTTATCTATTTTAAATTAGTTCTATGACAGATTTTGTTTGATGTTTCTGAAATGATTTCAAATTGCAGAGTGAATATGCGTGGATTTTTTGCTTAATCCACGGGCAATAGAAAAAATTCCCTTTTCTTTTGGCCGAGAGATTAAATGAAAACATAAAAGAATGACTATTAAACATAATATTGCAAGCAAATAGAAGCCCTAGAATATAACTAATAAAATCAAATTCTAGGTCCATTAAATTGTAAAAATTATACTGTTTGGTTCCTAAGAAATTTCCAAAAATATATATAAAAAAACCATGAAATTAACCTTTGCAAATAATTTATCAGAAATTTAATAGCCTCTTATCAATGCTTCGACATAATTATTTAAAATTTCAATTGCAAAAAAGCAAAGAAGAGAATATATGAAATTAAAAACTATCTACTTTTCTATCTGATTCCCTATATTTCTCGGGAACCAAAAAGAGCGTAACAGAAAAGAAAATCAAAAGGAAAAAAAAGCGTACTGACAAGCTAACGAGTCTGATTTGCGAGTTGATTAGAAACCCTAAGATTTCACACACAATGAATGAGAGAAAGAGAGGGAGCGATAGAGAGAGAGATCGATATAGAGAGAGAGAGAGTAAGAGCGATAGAGAGAGAGAGAGAGAGAAGGATAAAAAAAATTTAATCATAAAAAACATTGTAGAACCTATATAAGTTCCGTGTTTTTATTTTCAACGTTTTATAACTGTAGATAAAATATTTAATTTATTTTTTTCCACATTTATCTGACTGTTGATATAACTTTTCCCTATTTATTTAACACCTATTTCAACGGTTATGCTAACTGTGGATTTTTTTTAACACATGTTTCAACAGTTAAAGGAAATAAATATGTGAATTTCTTTACTTTACTCAACAGTTGTGTATAATTGTAGAAATTTAAGGTTTTTATTAACATTTTTTAGTGACCGTAGATAAAAATATGTTGAAAAAACTCAAGTTTGTTGTAGTGTATGCTTCTTGTCCTTCAAAAGACTGGCATGAGAGGAAGAGCTTATGTGCTTAGGTATTTATAGATATAGCTGAGGCATGCACTTTGGTTACGTTTGGTGAGTCTATTTGAGAATGCATTAACTTTTAATGAAGGTTGATTTTTTTTTTCAACCTTTAAGTAGGTATCTTGCATTAATTAACCACAGCTATAAAGCTTTATAATGATACAATTGACTATTGTATTTTCTGATTTTCTAGAAGCATGTGAGCAAAACTTATGGCAATAAAATTGTGGTCGATATGAAATTTGGAAGAGATTTTTTCAATTTTTCTTGGACTAAAAGAAAAATGAACAAACATATATCAGTGACAGCTCCTCCCCTTTTCTCTTCTATCTTTGAGTTGAGAATCATAGTTTTCTCCTTTCTGATGTCATCTGAATGATATATGTGAAGATGGTTTACATGAATTTCATACTAAACTAAATTAGTATAGGAATTTGAATGTAAAGATGTTAGAATTATTGCTAATAGCTTAAACTTTTCAGATGATGGGTAAATTAACATGGTACTAAAACAAGAGAGTCTTGAGTTCGATTAATTTTTTTACTCTACAATCGGTAATTTGTCAAAAGAGATGTCACTTTTAACATCTTCATTTTTTAGATGCAAAACAGTTTGTCTTGGTTACATACCTTATCTTATTATTTTATCCAAAAACACAAGCAACTGTTATCAAGCCTATTTTACATATGTACTTAATTAATGATAATTTTTCACGTAATATATATATATATATATATATATACACACACACACACCTCGCAGCCATTAGAATAAGAGAGGAAGTGGTCTCCCCATAATATTTGGAAATGGAGCAAAGGCTTAACTTAAGTGATAGGCCAAGAATGTATTGACCCCTTGTGATAAATTAACCAATTAATTAGCCAAGTTAATTAATTAATTCAATTAGCATGCAATAAGCGTGGTAGCACAAACAAATCACCAACTAAGTTAAATGCAGCAGAAATTAAATTTGACATAGGTGATTTATTTACGAATGGGGAAAACCACCGAGGCAAAACCTCATCAGGTAATTTTAAGGTTACCACTCCCGAGAATTCACTATTATCACAACAAGTGGTTACAAGTAAAAGAATCCCAGTACCTTATACCAACCTATAGTTGAACCCTTACCCCAAAACCCAATTGGACTTGTTCTGTAGTGACAATCCCTTATTTTCAATACACGGCTCCCAGTACGTGACTAACCAATAGATGCACGGATCCTAGTACGTGACTTAATCACCAACTTGAGAAGGATGTTGGCTGCAAAGTTTTTCAGTTCATCACACGATGAAGATCAAGAAGCTCCTTGGTCATAAAACCCTACGGTGTACAAACACAGCAGCTTCTTCAAGAGAAAGATGAACTAAGGCAAATTCTGTCTCCGGTCACAATTTACATGAACAAAACTTTGCTTCACACTTGCGCAACCTTTGATGGCCCTTAAAATAATCCTTATATATGTTTTGGGGTTGTGAGAAAAGAAAGCTCAAACATATACCCATGGATTGGATGAAAAATAGCTCTAAAAAACTGAGTTTCATAAACCTCAATATATAGCCATCTATAGAGCTAGCTGTCGAGCCACGGGCTGAAACAGCTTTTAAACCTCGATAGATGCTAGCTGTCGAGCTTTAAAATCCAGCATTTTTTCACTTGATTCTTGGACAGACTTGCATGGCTTTAACACTTGAACTTGAAATTTTGTTCCTTGAAGTATTAAACACATCCTAGATCTACCCAATTATAAGTAAAATGCGTTTTGTCAAAGGATTAACCAATTACATAAAATAGTGACATATGTTCCTAACATTGAATTACATATGTCCTAACATTAAGCCTTATTAATGTGTGCCTCTTGTCCTACAAAGTTCAAACACTAGCATGAACGAAAGAGATTATGCGCTTAGGTACTTATAGATACAGCTGCGGCACGTAATTAGAACCTCCCCTTCATAGACCTTTTTTTTGCTAATTAATTAATTACCTCTATATAGAATGCAAATTAGATAAGCTTCCTAACTCACCTAATACGTGTAAATGAATAGTTCACAAAAGCCATTCTCTCTTATCTAGAATTATATGCCCATGTTTCTTATGTGTTTTTCTCACAAATTGAAATGTCAAATCCCTACATGTAAGTGAACAAAACCATGCACAAAAGGACATATTGAGCAAATGGGAGATGACAGGTACATGTGCAATTTCACATTCAGAATAAATATTGTCTCCCATTATTATAAATAAAAAATAAAAATCTAAGAAAGTTCATGTCAAGATGATCAATTTGATTTCTAAGGGTTAGTAATTGAGTCAGTTTGATCCAACCCATAGCGTATGGTCCATTGATTACTTGATAAGTGAATTTAAATTTAATCTGCAATCTAAACTAATCTTGATATGAGTTGTCAAGATAACATGGTAGAGTTGGATTTTCAAATGGATATTAGAATTTATTAAATGTGGTTGTACTTATTTTTTAATATGTAATAAGATGACGTTACATGTTTGGATTGGAAGTTATAAAATTTTAGTTTTACACCACATTCTTATAGAATTTAAAATCTTTAAACAATAGCATGAATGAAAGAGCTATGCGCTTATATGTACTGATATTTATAACTAAGGCACGTACTTAGAACCTCCCTGCATGGATTAATTTTTTTTTTGCTCTAATTAATTACCTTCCCACAATATTTTCCTTTCAGATTATCAAGTTGTATTTTCCTCCCACTCAGAACCCGTCAAACTCAAGCTTTGCCTCAATATTAATATTGGAAAAGAAAGGAAAACTATAACCTAATTTTCATCTGGTAATCAGAACAACTGTATCAAGTTAACGACAAAAATAAATGGTAATAATACTCTTATGAGTTTCAATCTCTCTTTAATTTCTTTTCCTTCAAAAAAAAAAAAACAAAAATTTAGTCATTTTCTCTCTCTTGAAATCTTTTTCATCCACCTTAATAGGTATCTTGCATTAACCACAGCATGGTCCACAAGTATAAAGCTTTATAACAATATTTTTCTGACATTTTAGAATTATGTGAGCATATGTAACTTATGGCAATGAAATTGTGGTCGATATGGAACTTGGAAGATTTTTTCTCACAAATTGAAAGGTCATGGCCCTACGTGTACATAGACAAAAACCCATGCACAAAAGGACAGATGGCCTCCCAAAGCAAATCAGAGATGACAGGTTTATGTACACTTCCACAGGTGACTCTCACAGCATTTTGGGGGTGTAGATAAGCATTAAGGAGCAGTTGGCTTAAGCCTTTAATGGATGCCTCTTGTCCTTCAAACTCTAGCATGAAGGAAAAAGCTTATGCACCTATATGTACTTATATTTACAACTGAGGCTCTTACTTATAAATAATTGGAACCTAGCTCCCTGCATGGACAATTTCTTAACGATAACGATACAGTTGTATTTTCTGACTTTCCTGAAGCATGTGAGCAAAACTTATGGCAATAAAATTGTGGTCGATATGGAACAAGGAAGAGAATTTTTAAAAATTTTAAAGCAAAATGAACAAACATATATTGGAGTCAGCCCCTTTCCTTTCTCTTCTATCTTTGAGTTGAGAATCATAGTTTTTTCTCCTTTCTCGTGTCATCTTAATGATATATGAGAGGAGGGTTTACATAAATTTCATATTAAACCAAGTTAGTACAGGAATTTGGATGTAAAAGAGAGAGAGAGAGAGAGAGAGATATATATATATATATATATTGTTAAATGATTGAATTCATCATTTTCTAATAATTTAAGTTTTTAGAACTATGTGTAATTCGACCTAGTATCAAAATAAGAGATCTTGAGTTCAATTCATGTTTTCACTCTACGTACAATCAGTAATTTTTCAAAAGAGATGTCAACTTTTATGACATCTATTTGAGAAAAAGGCTATTATTATCAAGTTCTTTAAAGGCATAAGTTAAGGTGCATTTAATATTTTATTAAATATATTTTTATTAAATTAAGTTAAATTGTATACAAATATCAAGAATAATATGTGTAGGGACAATGGGCCCAAAAATATATGTTAGGCCTTGGCCTTGTCTGAGGAGGCTCAGTGGTCTAAGGATAGATCAATAGTAAGGAAGACGTAAGACTTTGAACTTCTCGAGCCAGCTATGATTGTAGAGGTAGGCCGAGGAGGATTATCTCCTCAGATAAACGAAGAAGGGGTCAGAAGGTGAGTTTTATTATCTAGAGTGACGTTCTAGTAAATTCTGTTGATAAGGATATGCACTGTGAACGTACAGGAAAAAATGGGAGCTAAGAAATATCTGGGGGAAAACTGTTACCATCGCATTAAATGCTCTGTAGCTAACTCTCTGACCGCATTAATGAGCAAATGATATCTGAACAATACTTTTCAGCCTTACAACTACCCCTAAAGATTTCAGGAGAGTGCTGATGGGACAAGTATCAACACAAGCAATCTAATGTCCATGCGGAGGGTAGAGATGAGAGGGGAGATGTGGTATAAAATAGGAGGAAGGTCCTAAGAGAAGTGGATCGAGAAGGAGAGAGAGAGAAACACTGTAGCAATCAAGAACTGAACTTGTAATCAAACTTGAAAATCAATATATAAGAACTGATCTCCTTGGACTGTGCCGAGGACAGTTTTCTTTAGATTAAACTAGTCTATCTACATTTTCTTATCATCTGAATCCACTTTATTTGTTGACTGATTTATTAAAGCCCAGTTTTTCAACCCACTCTCTACAAATTCATTGTATTGGGTTTTTTGGACCTAAGTTCATTTATCATTTGGGCTAGGGACTCAAATTGCATCCTTACAATATGTACGACTACAATAAATTTGTGCATACAAATTAAACCAATAAATTATTAACAAGTGAATTTTTGTTTATAATTGATTTCTCATCATTGTACATACAAGAGAAAGAGAAGAAGAGGGAGCCGACAAGGGAGAAGATTTTATATACATACATATATATATATATATATATATATAAAGCATAAATTAAAATTTTTGAGGCTTAGTTGTCCAAGGTTAAAACTATGGGTCCGTTTGGATACAGCTGAAAATTGAAAATTGAAAATTACTATAGCAAAACGTGAGTACTGTAGCGCAGCTGAAAATATATAGAGGCTCGCGTTTTACTGTAGCTCAGCTGAAATCACCTTTTTCTCTCTCTCTCTCTCTCTCTCTCTCTCTCTCTCTCTCTCTCTCTCTGCTATTCACTCCTCACCCACCAGAGAAGAGAGTTCCACGCCCACCAGAGAAATCGACGAGGTCCGACGTCGGCGAAGAGCTCAAAAGAGAAATCCACGAGGAACGTCACCCAGTCCAACGCCGGCAAAGACAACCTAGTCCTTTCATAAACCCATTTCGCCCTCTTCCCCAATTTCACTCCTCTCCCACCCATGATAGTGCTCCTTGAAACTTGAAGCTGAATTAGCCTGAGCTCAAAAACCAGAAGCAAAACACAAATGAATCCTGCTTCCCTAGGGTGAGTGTTCTCAAATTTGTTTTTTCACTATTTTCTATCCTGTCTTGTTCGAATTTCAGTTCTTGTTAATGGGTTTCTTTTCATTTGCTGGAATTTACTTCATTTGATTTGATAGAGTGCAAGTTTAGTCCTCTCTATTAATTTGCTGGAATTTCAGTTCTTGTTAATGGGTTCATTTGATTTCTTTTTACAAAGTTTTGATCTTGTTAATGGGTTAATGGGTTTCTTTTAAATCAGATTCTTGCTCTGTTATATACTGAAGTCATTACAGAGGTTGTGTCTGTGTTCTCTATGGGAATCAGATTTGCAAATTGAATTTTGATGCTAAACAGTTTGGTGAAGTAATGAATCTTCATTCCTATTCAGATTCCATTCTACCATTCAATTACCTATCTTATGCTGAACAATTGCAGGTACTCACTAATCTTATTTTGGTTATTTTAGGAATTCTTCTCTGCTTTTGTATCTCTAGTGTGTGTGGTTTGGGAAATACTGATTAATTAATCTTGTAGTTGGAATGTTGTGAAAAAAAAAAAGGAAAAATTTAAAAAAGAAAAAAAACATGTTTTGTTTAGGATTAAAGTGTTGTTAAGCCAACTTATAAAGTTATCTGCTATTTATTTCAATAAGAAATGTTTCTTGGCAAGGGAAACATATAGAAGTAAAAGTTGAGTTTTACACTTTTTAAACTAAATATAGTATTTTGCCCAATCCCCCAATTGTGCACATAATGTCAAATCATTAATTTTAGTTGGGGTCTGCAATTCTACTATGGTAATTTGAATCTGAAGGGCAATCCTGATATAATGATAAAATATTTGAATCAGATTTGTAATATTTCCATATTCAGTTATGAGTCATGACTATAACATTGTGCATGGTAGGCTAACATGCAACCATGGTTTAGCTTCAAATGAAAAGTGTGTTCATAATTGAGCTAATTAGAACTGACCTCTTTCTTGTTACATACATTCGAAGGCCACAGTTTTGTTAGATGCATAATATTTCAGACCACATACTACTGGGACCAGAAAGTACTAAGAAGTAAGAAGTAAGAAGGTGCTGGAACATGAAACTGAGGGTTCATTTCATACTGTTTCTCTAGCCACCTTAGCTGGACCTCCTTCCTCTGAACATTAGCTGCAAACATGTTCCTACCGTCTACGTTATTCACGAAGAAGAAGGTGCTGAACATATGAAGGCGATCACCCGCTTGCACCCCAGGAAGACTCAACACTATGTCCATAATTGCTTGCATCTCATTAGCTGCTGTGGTGCGAAATGGTGTATTATGAGTACTTGCACTTCTACTTTCAACAATAACATCTGACATGCTCTTCAAAGAGTCGGACATCTCTTGAATGGTTGAACGCTTATTTCTTGGTTTCTTGCAAATTCCCCTAAAAAGTGGGACACCGCTTGCCAAGCCTTTCCCCTTATCCACTGTCGGTCTTGCTCTGGACGATGCTGGGCCTTCAACCTCCATTGGGTCAACTAAGTTCGCAGAGGGTTCACATTGGGGGTCAAGAAATCCTTCTCCATCAGCGAAGTCCCTAGACCCTTCGCTGCATTCCTTTGGTATTTCACCACTCGTGCAGAATGCATTTTTTCCCATTGCAACCGTGCCTTCAAACATAATTTCCATGGACTTAACATTTGGCAAAGGTTTGTTTTTAAAGGTTAACGCCTTGGGACATGCCTACATGTGGACAACCGGTAGTTAGAACACAATATAGTTGTAGACAGCTGATTTTTTCACAATTATGTAAAGTGAACTAACCTGAATCTTTCGGGTCCACCACTCATCAGTGGCCTTCAGAACCCCAGTTACAGGATCATAACCCAACCCAGTCTCACCAAAACACTCCTTCCAATTCTTCCACAGTTTTTTCAGATGATCCCATTTGTTTTTATACTGCGTGTGAGTCACCACTTTTCCCATTTCACCCAACTGCTCAATCACTGCATCAACCCCTTCCTTTCTTAAAAATCCTTGATGCTTCTTGCCGTCTAGGACTTGAGCAGCAGACAAATCACAATAAGCTTTTAGTTCTTTAGGATCTTTCCACTAAGTTCTCACATCATTCCCATCAACCTTCGATTTCCCCTTACCCATTTTTGCTACAACTTCATTCTATACTCATTGAGGCATTTCAACGAACAGATTGTATGCATATCATAATCAGTTAGGCAAGCTTAAATGAAACATGCAAAATAAACTCACATATATATATAGTCGAAATACAACATAGGCAGGAAGAGAAACACCCAAAATTATGACCACACCCAAAATAAACTCACATATATACTAATGTCATGAAAAACACAAAAACCACACACAAATAGCCAAAGACAAAACCACAGAGAGTATGACCACACACCAATAGAAAACAATATAACCATAACCACACATCAATAGGCAAAAGAGTATGAAAAGGTAGACAGAACAGTACCCGTGAATGTAGAGTTTGACGGCAACGACGTCCCACGCGGAGAGAATGTGAGCTCGAGCGAAGCACGAAGGGATGGGTTCATTTGTTCCGTGTGGGATTGCAATTACCGTGTTTCAGCTCTTGTTTTGATGGTTTATTGCAGGATGGTGGGTAGGTTTGGTTCATTGAAGATGAAGAGGACGGGGCATTGATGAAAATTGAAGACATCTCTGCACGGTAGTTAAGAGGAAGAAAGGATAGAATGCGAAAATTGTAGCCGTTGGAGGGAACGCACCGTTTTGTGCTACTGCTTCATGGATCAGAGTTTTGTGAATAGTACAGTACAAGCAATGCATTTTGTGTTTATGCTCACCAAGAAAGTGGAGTACCTACATGCACAGACGTTTTAATGAAACGGTGCGTATTGAGTTTCATTTTGCGTTTCAGCGTGAACGTTTTGCGCGTTTACTTGCTGCCACTGTAGCCGGGTCCCACGCCCATAAAAAACGCAAACGTAAAACGGTCACAGTAAACGCCCAATCCAAACGTAGCCTATGTATATATAAAAAAAAAAAAAAAAAAAAAAAAAAAAAAAAAAAAAACCACCTCAAGACTTTGTTAATAGGGGTGTGCATGAGTTGGGTTGGTAAAATTTTTAACTCAACTCAATCCATCACGTGTAGAAAGTAGAAACCAACCAAACCCTAGTTGGGTTGGGTTAGGGGTTGTGCATACATGTTTTATGTGTTGTAAAAAAATTGGGCATCAATTTAGTTTAGTCTTGTCAAGTTGGTGGGTTTGATACCACCCTTATTTGTTAGCCACATAATTTGAGGTGGAGGATGGTGGGTGTGATACCACCCCTATCTGTTAGCCACATAATTTGAACCTCTACTTTAAACTTCATAAAACCCAAAACCTAAATACAGCCAAAAAGCTCTTTGTCACATAGGATATAAACTAGAGAAAAATATATTAATTCTCTATCTCTATTGATGTTGCATGCCCCACTTTTGAAACAAGGGTTGGGAGCTTGTGTGCTTGTCCTAGACCAAACATAATTCCTTTTGAAACCAAGGGTTTGGTCGGCTAAGTATTAGTTTTTTACACAAAACTAATTCTGCCATTCGTGTAACGATTCTCCACTATAGGTCCTTAGCTTGAATTGGACCAAGGCCGATAAGCAATACTCAAATAACATTCCTCTCTCTCTCTCTCTCTTTATATATATATATATATATATATATATATATTTATATATAAGTTTCATTCTCTTTTTCTGTACATGTTAGAGATATATGTTAGCCTAATAATTTAGGCCAAAATCCAATTATGCTTTATGTGTAAGTCAAGTCTTATACTTCTATTACTAGTCAATTAATCATTGCTAATGTGTGGTTAATTAGTTTAGGATTTCACTTATGATTATATTGGCTTCATTGTAACATATGAATTGTGCTTTACTCATTTTTCAAATATGTAGCCCTTAAGGGTTTTTTCTTTTTCCATGGACATATGTCGTTAGACAAAGTCACGTAACCCTCGTTTGTTCTTATGTTACCCTTTTATGCTTCCGCATCTACAATATTTCTATATCTCTTCCAATTTATTTAACATTTTCTTTGTTTAAAACTTTTTTAAAGAGATATATTTGTCATAGTCACTTACCTTATTCCAATAAA
This sequence comes from Notholithocarpus densiflorus, assembly GCA_030021035.2. Classification (NCBI taxonomy): domain Eukaryota; kingdom Viridiplantae; phylum Streptophyta; class Magnoliopsida; order Fagales; family Fagaceae; genus Notholithocarpus; species Notholithocarpus densiflorus. The sequence goes on along the minus strand of JARYZH020000445.1, from coordinate 121,849 downwards.
TCAAGAGGCATAAGTTTTTTCACAACAGTTAACGTGGTCTGTTGTAATTGATACATAATAAAAGTTGTATTAGTGGTGGACCAATTTACAAGTAATGTTATTCCAATATAACTTACCACTTAGAAATTTGTAAATAAAATAAAATAAATTGTGGAAAAATTTTTTATCCCAATCTTTTCTGCTTAAGTCAAGTTGCTTAGTTTCTTAAAGGAAAAAAAAAAATAAAAAAAAAAATTAAATAAAGAGAGGTAATTATCCTATATTTATTTAATAGAGTGTATCACATAGTACTTTCCAGTCCACTATAAGTTTGACTTTTGAGTGAAGTTTATGATATGCCTTTGTGTTAAAACATTATCCACTCTTTGGTGTGTATTTCTTTCTTAAAAAGTACTTTTTTTTTTTTTTTTTTTTTTCTTCTTCTCTTCTAGTAAGTCGATAGTTAGAAGGGTGGATTTGAAAAGGTACTCATACCAATAGTAATATAAAAGATCAAGTTTCCCAAGTTTCATGCAATAACATTAAAATTTTAACACAATCAATAATTCATTTTGAATAAATTTAACATCGGGTACATTCAGAATAACATTTTCCAAGATCATTCAGTTGCTTCCTCTCCTTTAAGGATGCACAGAAACAGGATTTCTCCTTGAGAGGATAAAAACTTTTTTTTAATCATTCTAGAATAAATTAAAAAAAATCAAAAGCAAATTGATACATAAAATTCAAACTAATATAGTATAAATATTAATCAAATATAAATAATAATAAAAAAAGACAAAATAATTGTTCTTAATACATTTCTATTCATGTATCATGGGTATATGGTTTACAGGCTAACTTCCCAGGTTGTTGTTTAAAATTCCATTACCACATATCAAGGCTTGATTCAAAAGTATTTTCAAAATAATTTTGAACTAGCTTTTTTTCAAAATTAGTTTTCAAAAAGTTTTTTTACAAGATTTTATAGAATTTTTACCCGTAAACATTGTTTGCATGGAAATTTTTATCTCATAAAAAAGCATTTACAATAATCCATGAAACTTTTTTATCATTTATACTTTTCACCTCCTTTTTTTTAAGGGAATTTTCACCTCTTTGAAAAAAACTCTCCTTATTCAAAATAAACTTCTCTTTCCCAAAATAACCGTGGAACTTCCCCATTCAAAAATGGATCTTAAAAAATTAGTTTCCCTCGAAAATAAATCCAAAGGAACTATTTTCATTAATCAAAAATCCTCTTTTCCAAAAATTGAAAAATGTTAAATAAAATGTTTAATTTTCATCTAAAAACTCCATTCAAAATATGTTTTTGATAAAACGAAAGAGAAATGAATCAAACATCTTTTTGAAAATATTATTTCCAAAAACTTGCTCTCCATTTAAAAGTACATTTCCAAAATGATTTTTAATAAATTGTGCCTAGTCTATGGCTTTAGCTTAAACTAACTGGGGCCATGGACTCCAAAATCAAGCTAACAAGATCACCCCAAATTTTATCCTTTGTTTTTTTTCCCTGTCCTTTTTGCATGAGAAAATACATTAGAAAATTTATTGAAAAACTAAGGTCATATTTGGTAATTGCTTTTGTTTTCTTGTTTTAAAGAGGAATTTTTTTTTTTTTTTTTTTTTGGTGTTTTCAAAATGAAAAACATGTTTGGTTAGAAGAAAAGAAAAAAAAAACATTTTCCAAAATAAAAAATAAAAATAAAAACACAGAAAATTTGATTAGTAATTCTTTTTTTAAAAAATTGAATTTTTCTTGTGTGAAGTAATTAAAAAATTTTGTCTATTCATCATTTGCTTCAAAGTATTTAAAATCAATACACATAGAGGAATTATAAAATCAAATGTTTTGTATATAACATTCAAGTCATAGACTAAAACTTTAATTTTTCTTTTTTCTGACTCTCAACCTTCTCTTTTTCTCTCACAACGTGTTTGAAATTTTCTGTAATAACAAATCAATAGTTCAGATTAAAAATTTAAAAATTAAAAAAATTAACTTTCAACTTTTATCATTTTACTTTTATATTTTATTTTGTAATTTCTCCGTCACATCCAATGATTAATCACATTTCTATTGCCAGATCACTAGATCTCAATCTGCGTGTTTGTATGCCAATTTTCCAAAAGCAAAAGACTTTGGCTGGAAATGACAAGCTCATAATTGAGCATTTGACAGAATTGAATGCGTTTATATATATAAAAGTAATAAAGTTCAAATAATAAGCTTGCTCTTACAACCGCACACCCTTGGTGAAATTTTCTGTAATAACAAATCAATAGTTGAGATTAAAAATTTCAGAAGTCATTTTTAACTTCAGCCCTTAAAATTAAAAAAAAAAAATTAACTTTCAACTTTTATCATTTTACTTTCATATTTTATTTTGTAATTTCTCCGTCACATCCAATGATTAATCACGTTTCTATTGCCAGATCACCGAATCTCAATCCGCGTGTTTGTATGCTAATTTTCCACAAGCAAAAGACTTTGGCTGGAAAGGACAAGCTCATAATTGAGCATTTGACAAAACTGACTGCGTTTATATATATAAAAGTAATAAATTTCAAATAATAAGCCTGCTCTTACTACCGCACACTCTTGGTGAAATTTTCTGTAATAACAAATCAATAGTTGAGATTAAAAATTTCAGAAGTCATTTTTAACTTTAGCCCTTAAATAAAAAATATAAAAGAATATTTAACTTTCAACTTTTATTATTTTACTTTTATATTTTATTTTGTAATTTCTCTGTCACATCCAATGATTAATCACGTTTCTATTACCGGATCACCGGATCTCAATTTGCATGTTTGTATGTCAATTTTCCAAAAGCAAAAGACTTTGGCTGGAAAGGACAAGCTCATATTTGACCATTTGACAGAACTGAATGCATTTATATATATAAAAGTAATAAATTTCAAATAATAAGCTTGCTCTTATTACTACACATTCTTGGTGAAATTTTCTATAATAACAAATTAATAGTTGAGATTAAAAATTTCAAAAGTCATTTTTAACTTCAGCCCTTAAATAAATAAAAAAATTAACTTTCAACTTTTATCATTTTACTTTTATGTTTTATTTTGAAATTTCTCCGTCACATCAAATGATTAATCACGTTTCTATTGCCGGATCACTAGATCTCAATCCGCGTGTTTGTATGCCAATTTTCCAAAAGTAAAAGACTTTGGCTGGAAATGACAAGCTCATAACTGAGCATTTGATAGAACTGAATGCAGTTATATATATAAAAGTAATAAAGTTCAAATAATAAGCTTGCTCTTACAACTCCTTAAAACTATCTATGATTGATTTGCATTAAAATTCACTGGCAACTTCCCTTTCAACAAATATATATATATATATAAATATATTCATTAAAAAAAATATTTTGACAATATTTTTTTATTTTGTTGTAAAACTTATTTTGACAATATTTATGGTTAGAAAAATCTATAACCAAATAAATGTTATATATCTCTCTAAGAAAAATAAAAATAAAAATTACATATATTATGATAGGTTCTAAAAGTTTAAACAACTGGCAAACTGTAAACACAAACTTGTCTTGGTATAAATCTAAGAGTCTATAGAGTTTATTAGACAATGCTCAAGGTGCTGCAAGTCAGAATACAAGAAAAAGGAATTTTAATTAAGCTCAACAGCCTATTGGTCCATCAAGTGATTTGGGTTTCAAATCTATTTCACATAGTATTTTTAAGGAAACCCAAAGGTGCTATGCCTTCTCCTTTCAAAGTCACTACCGGATATCATTCTTATACCATTAGAACCGGTAGATTTAAAGTTGCTGCTACAAGATCAACAACTGCTGATGATCTAAAATCTTTGAGTGAGATTTTAAAGTCATAAACATGGGTGTTTGTGAGCAACAGATTCAAGATAAAAGAGTTTGTGAATTCGGAACAGCACGTGGTCGTGTGAGTAAGTTCTACATAAGGTAGCTTTAGATTTTAGGGAGAAAATTTATTGTAAACTTTCATTCTATCATAGTGAATTTGTTTGTCTTGAGAATAGGTCAAGTTAAATCCTCCCCATGTTTATTATCTTGAAACTAACAGTTTTATTGGTTTTCCTGGGTAATCATATCGTTGTTTTATTTATTTTTCCACACTGGATTATATGATATTTTGCTGTTTAACCTAGATCTCATAATTAACCTAAGTAAATACTTGGCTAATTCATTAGGTTAAACAATCTGTTTTAAGGGGTCTAAACAAACAAACAAACATATTATATCAATATACGTCCAACATTATTGTATGGAGAATTTTTGTTCTTGCCCGCATAAGCTGTTTGTCCGCTTTGGGGAGCCAAGCCCGCACGGTTTTGTTTTCAGTACCAAGTATGGGAAGACTTTGAGTGCAGTCCCACATTGGCAAGAAATGCGCCCCACTCATGCCTTATAAGCGCTTGGCACAAGCATGAGTGTACCACTCAGGTGTTGGCAACAAAACCGTGCGGGTATCATGCGGTGTCGGACATGGCCAAGCCAATCCCACCTTTGCCCCAAAGCGGACAATACTTGAGATGGGCACTGCCCTCAAAAAGCGCCTTTTTGTAGGGAGAATTTTTGTTCTTGCCCGCACAAGCTGTTTGTCCGCTTTGGGGAGCCAAGCCCGCACGGTTTTGTTTTCAGTACCAAGTATGGAAAGACTTTGAGTGCAGTCCCATATCGGCAAGAAATGCGCCCCACTCATGCCTTATAAGTGCTTGGCACAAGCATGAGTGTACCACATCGGCAAGAAATGTGCCCCAATAGAAATGATATTTCTTCAATAAGTAATCTCCAATAATTCTAAATGGTGAAGGAGCCTCCAAGGTTGTGATAAAAGAAAACCACAATCAAAGTCTACCATAAATCATTATGCTCTGACATCCCATTGAGTTGTATATTGCTTCCACTTAAATATAAGTTCAAAAATAATTCACAACATATGCATAGACTTTTCCTTCCTCAAAATTTGTAACAGATAAATTTCTAAAGTCTCCATAAAAATCAAATGAGCATTTATATAGGGTCTGTCATAGAATGTCTATCTTAATCATATAAATTATCTTCTTGATTAAGAAAAATTTTATTCACCTTTTAACCTCTAGATGGTGCTTGGGCTAAACTCATTGAAGAGTTGAGTTCCTCATGAATATACTGCTTATTATGAAATCATAATTTCTAAAATCATAATCTCTACATTTACATTTGCTGGAAGGGAGCTGCCCCATGAAACTCTCTGCCTGTAGGATTTTAAGTGTGACTTTTTTATCCTTCACCCATACTATATATACCCTTATTACCCACAAAAGTAGAGGAGGCTATTAAGAGAAAAAACCCTAGATAGGTTTCTATAACACAACACACCCACCTTTGAGAGAGAGAAAGCTATTCATCCTTTAGTGAGAAATCATTGTAGTCTTTTCTCCTTCCCTCTCCCATTATCATACCTTGAGAGGAGATTTGTACCCAAACACAACTCACACCTATTCAGAGTGTAGAGAGTGTTTTGGAGCTTGAGAAGCTTTGGGGAGTTGCCAAAAGAAGCCAGTGAGGCTTGGCGGATGCAATCGGGCGGTATTGCGGGATCCGGAAAGCTAGTGAAGACAAAACTCCGAGAAGTCCATTGGTAGCAGGAGTTTGGAGGACTCAAGTACATTGGGTAGACTAGGCTTGGAGGGTCTTTTGTTATTCGTGTACTCCAACTTATTCACTAGTGGATCGATTACGACTTGGAGGGTCGCGGAGAGGTTTTTTGCCGAGTTCTTCGGTTTCCTCTTCAATAACACATCTTGGTGTTATCTTGTATTTGCATCTCTCTTCCCTTACTATTGCGCTTTACATTTATTACTTATTGTTTATGTTTGTGCACTAGAGTAGTTTCAGTGATTGTGCTTCATTTACTCTTGTTCCGCACTTAGATAAGTTAAAGTAAAAGCAATCTAGCCGTTATTTTAAAATTGGGGTCTAAACAAGCTCGTGTGTTTTCACACAAATTCGAGTTCTTTCATAATTAAATAAAATTGTAAAAATTATAAACAAATTTCAGTAGTTAAAATACAGTAGTATAAGCAAAATAAAACCAATTAAATAAAGTTACTTTCCTCAACTAGCTCACCACAAAGAAATTCTCCCTAATACTTCCTCTAAAATCCTTAGATTTCACCTAAAACAATTTTACAGGTACCATTTATTCAATAATCAAATAATTTAAGAAAACTTAAAACGTTACCCGACCAGAAAAGAAACTGCAAAAAATGTCCAGTAATTTTCCACTATTATCTCACACAAAAAATCCACATATTCATAATATATGAGCCCATTTGGTAATATTGTTAAGTAACATTATTTAAGTATTGTGAAAATATATATGAATGAAAAAGTGTTATAGAAATATGTGTTGTGATTTAAACAACACTAACAAATAGCCCTATATTTTCTTTTACTTTCTGCCACTAATAGTTTCCTAAGAGCATCCACAGTAGTGGATCTATTTTTTTAGCTATTTGGCATTAAAAAAAGCTACTTCATTTATTTTACCTACACATTTTACAAAACATCCAACAGCAGTGGATCTATTTTAGCTTTCAACACAATAAAATAATATAAACATCACAATAAAATAATATATCTACTACAATAAAATAATACATCCCACTGTAAAAAAAAACACCACCACCGGTCAATAGCACAATCCATAACCACTGCCAACCAAGAACAACCACCCAACAACAGCTAGCAAGCCAAGAACAACCACCCACAACCACTACCAAAAATCCAAATTAGCCAAAAACCACCACACCAATCACCCATGAAACCCAGCCAAACCGCCACCACGAAACCCAGAGAAACCCATGAAATCTAGCCACACCACCAAAGCCGAATTCCTGGATCGACGATGAAGCTTGAGTCGGCAATGGAGTTTGGGTTGGCAATGGAGCTTGGATTAGCAATGGGAGCTTGGATCGACGATGAAGCTTAGGTCGGAGGGGTGGATCGGCCGTGTGGATCGGAGGCGTGGGTCTAAGGCGTGGATCGGCGGCTTGAGGCTTGGGTTGGCTTGGGAGTTCAACGAAATGGGTTAGCCAGTGGGTCGGTGACGTTGAGGTTCGATGAGCCGGTGACGTTGAGGTTCAAGTCGGGCCGGTAGTGGTGAGACAAAGAGGTGAGAGTTCAGAGGTGAGAGTTTGAGAGAGTTGAGAGTTCGTGAGTTGGTTAAGTGTGGAGAGTTTCAGATGGGTTGAAAAGAATAGAAAAATAAATAGTATTTTAAACGAACAATTGAATAAATTTTTTTTTTTTTTTTAGCTTTTAGGTACAGTGCACAGCTATAAAAAAACACCACTATTGCAACACTATTTTTATATATAAGAGCATCCACAGCAGTGAAGTTATTTTTTTAGTTATTTGGAATCACAAAAAGTTACTTTATCTATTTTACTTACTCATTTTACAAAACATCATACAACAGTGGATTTATTTTAGCTTTCAACAGAATAAAATAATATAAACATCACAATAAAATATTCATCATATGCAACATCATCATCTCTATCTTTTTCTCTCTCTTCCTCTTCGTCTCTCTCTTCTCTGATACAAAGCAAGCAAACCACCACACCACAGCAACAATCACACCACGGAAAAAAATCACACCACGGCAATCACACCAACACACCACAGCAACCCACGGATCAACAACCCACCACCATCGACCCACAAGCCACAATCCACCGACCCACATCCACGAAACCCACTGATCCACAGGCCATAATCCAATCAGACCACACCCACGGCACAAACCCAGCCCAAACACAAACACAAACACAAACCCAGCACAAACACAAACACAAACTTAGCACACATACACAAATTTAGCACAAACTCGGCGGCGATGGGGCTTGGGGAGATGGGGTCTCAACCCGCGCCCGCCAAAACCGCTCGACCTACGGCCACCAAAACTGAAGGTTGATTGACCCGAGCACCATTGTGGTTGGCGAGCTCGCCGGCAAAGCAGAGAGGAGATGAGTGAGGCGCTGAGGAAAAAAATGAGAAGGAAAAAACAGAAGAAGGAAGAGAAGTCGGAGAGAGAGGGAGAAAGAAAGAAAAAGAAAAAAAATTTAATGAGAGAAGAGAGAGAAATTTAATAAAATATTATTATTTTTTTTAGTTTCTTGCTACAGTGCACATTTAGTTAGAGCATTTGCAACAGTGGAGCTAAATAGCTATATAGCTATTTTAGCTCCACCAAAACACCAAAAACAGCCCTACAGCAATGGAGCTAAACTTATTTTTTTTAGCTTCATTGCTACAGTGCACATCTATAGATAGATGTGCACTGTAGCAAGAAGCTAAAAAAAAAAAAAAATTTTATTAAACTTCTCTCTCTCCTCTCATTAAAATAATATTTTATCTTTTTCTTTCTTTCTCTCTCTCCGGCTTCCCTCATCTCCTCTCTGCTTCGCCGGTCAGCTCGCCGGTGGTGGTGCTCATAAAATCCATATAAAACCCACCGAATCAGACACCCGGCCACCAAAAAAATACCGGATCAGACCACCAGCAACGCCGATCCACCAAACCCACATCACAAAACACCACAAAACACAAAACACAAACCCACAGAGAGAGAGAGTATAGAGAGAAAGATCGAAGCAACGCCGGTCCAAATTCCATACAACCACCACAAAACACAAACCCATGGCAGATCGGTTAGAGTAGAGAGAAAGATCACAAACCCATGGCACAACCCACCTCCCGGTAACCTCCAAATCATCAATCCCATTGTCTCCTCCGCCTCAACTGCAATCTCAGCCTCACTCTCGTTTCGGACTCGCTCTCGCTCTCTCGGCAACTCGTGCCGGCAAACCGGGCAAGGCATTTCGTGAGCCTCAGATCCGAGTTGGATCTGTTCCTTGCAAACCGCGCAGTGCGACTCGGCCGAGACGTGGGTCTCGACGATTTGGAGGTGGGTATTTGGAGGTGGCTATGGCTGGGTCTCGACGATTTGGGGTTTAGGTGGCAGTGGGTTTGCTGAGTTGAGAAGAAAGAGTGGAAGCTTGATCGTCCATGGTTCAGAGAAAGAGAAAGAGACAGAGAGGAATAGAAAGAAAGAGATTATAAAAAATAATAAAGAAAAAATAAAGAAGGGATATTTAATTGAAGTGGTAAATTTTTTCAAAAAAAAAAAAAAAAAAATTTGAAGTGATAAAAAATATCATTGCAGTGGTAGCGGCGGTGGTGGAAGAGTAGGTAGTGGCAGAGGTGGTGGCGACGGTAGTGGCAGCGGTTGCGGTGGTTGTGATTGTTGTTTATTGTAGTAGATATATTATTTTATTATAGTAGATATATTATTTTATTGTGATGTTTATATTATTTTATTGTGTTGAAAGCTAAAATAGATTCACTGCTGCAGCATGTGAGTAGGTAAAATAGATAAAGTAACTTTTTGTGGTGCCAAATAGTTAAAATTATTGCTTCACTGCTGTGGATGCTCTTATGGATGAGCACAGTAGCAAGAAGCTAAAAAAATTTAGGTATGCCTCCACTGTTGCAGCATGTATTTTGGTATTTTGGTGGAGCTAAAATAGCTATATAACTATTTAACTCCACTGCTGCAAGTGATATAATGGTGCTAAATATAACTTTTTAACTTTTTAGCACCACTATTATAGATGTTAAGATAAGGCCTTACATGAAGGGTCAAAAGTCACTGGAAAAAGAAGAGTACCACTTGGACTCATCCTCTACATGTTTTTTTTTTTTTTTTTTTTTCTCTGCCACCTGCCACCATTATCATCTAAAAAAATCATGCACCTGCCGCCATTATCATCTTTTGAGATGATGATAACTCCAAGTGCGAGTTAGGCACATGGCTTGAGAAAACACAACCATTCTCTCTTTCTTTCTTTCATATTTTTTTTACATTTTTTGACAAAATTCTTGTCTTTTTTTGCAATTTATGTCATTTTTTAAGTTTTATAGGTACAAGTTGGTGACTTTTTTGACTTTTTTTATGACAATTTTTTTTTGCTTTTTAGCACTTTTTTTTTTTTTTTTTTTTTTTTTGAGAAGGTATTTTTTGCACTTAACAAGCACCAATCGGTGCTTGTTAACAATTCTTTTTTTTTGATAGCATGTCACAAGTCAAAGCCTAGGCGCAATAGGCCGTTTGTTTTCATCAGGTCCCATATTTGGGCTCTGTTCCTTAAAAGAAAATATGTGCAGACGCCTAACCCATTAAGCCTAAGAAATTTGCCGCTTTTATCTACCCTTAAAGCACAAAGGAGGGTACAGAAAAAGATTAAATTACTGAGCATAGCAAAATCTGCAGTTACGCGTGTTTGGTAACGTTATTTTAGTAATATTATTTATATTTTTTAAAAATATATGTGAATAAAATAAATGTGTATATTTATGTGAAGAATTATAAACTATTTTTTTAGCTATTTGGCATTTTAAAAAGCTATTTCATTTATTTTACCTACTCATTTTACAAAACATCCAGCAACAGTGGATCTATTTTAGCTTGCAACACAATAAAATAATATAAACATCACAATAAAATAATATATCTACTACAATAAAATAATACATCTCACTGTAAAAAAAAAACACCACCAACCGATCAATGGCACAATCCACAACCATTGCCAACCAAGAACAACCACCCAACAACAGCTAGCAAGCCAAGAACAACCACCCACAACCACTACCAAAAATCCAAATTAGCCAAAAACCACCACACCAATCACCCTTGAAACCCAGCCACCATGAAACCCAGCCAAACTGCCACCACGAAACCCAGAGAAACCCATGAAATCTAGCCACACCACCAAAGCCGAATTCCTGGATCGATGACGAAGCTTAGGTCGGCAATGGAGTTTGGGTTGGCAATGGAGCTTGGATTGGCAATGGGAGCTTGGATCGACGATGAAGCTTAGGTCGGAGGCGTGGATCGGCAGCGTGGATCGGAGGCATGGGTCTAAGGTGTGGATCGGCGGCTTGAGGCTTGGGTTGGCTTGGGAGTTCAACGGAATGGGTTAGCTAGTGGGTCGGTGACGTTGAGGTTCAAGTCGGGCCGGTAGTGGTGAGACAGAGAGGTGAGAGTTCAGAGGTGAGAGTTTGAGAGAGTTGAGAGTTCGTGAGTTTGTTAAGTGTGGAGAGTTTCAGACGGGTTGAAAAGAATAGAAAAAAATAATAATAAATAGTATTTTAAACGGACAATTGAATAATTTTTTTTTTTTTTTAGCTTTCAGGTACAGTACACAGCTATAAAAAAACACCACTATTGCAACACTATTTTTATATATAAGAACACCCACAGCAGTGGAGTTATTTTTTTAGCTATTTGGCGTCACAAAATGTTACTTTATCTATTTTACTTACTCATTTTACAAAACATCATACAGTAGTGAATCTATTTTAGCTTTCAACACAATAAAATAATATAAACATCACAATAAAATATTCATCATATGCAGCATCATCTTCTCTATCTTTTTCTCTCTCTTCCTCTTTGTCTCTCTCTTCTCTGATACAAAGCAAGCAAACCACCACACCACAGCAACAATCACACCACGGCACACCACGGAAAAAAATCACACCATGGCAATCACACCAACACACCATAGCAACCCACGGATCAACAACCCACCACCACCGACCCATAAGCCACAATCCACCGACCCACATCCACCAAACCCACTAATCCACAGGCCATAATCCAATCAGACCACAACCACGGCACAAACCCAGCCCAAACACAAACACAAACACAAACCCAGCACAAACACAAACACAAACTCAGCACACATACACAAATCTAGCACAAACTCGGCGGCGATGGGGCTCGGGTAACAGATCGGAGATAGGGCTTGTGGAGATGGGGTCTCAACCCACGTCCGTCAAAACCGCTCGACCCGCGGCCACCAAAACTGAAGGCTGATTGACCCGAGTACCATTGCGGTCGGCAAGCTCGCTGGCAAAGCAGAGAGGAGATGAGTGAGGCGCTGAGGAAAAAAATGAGAAGGAAAAAACAGAAGAAAGAAGAGAAGCCGGAGAGAGAGGGAGAAAGAAAGAAAAAGAGAAAAATTTAATGAGAGAAGAGAGAGAAATTTAATAAAATATATATATATTTTTTAGCTTCTTGCTACAGTGCACATTTAGTTATGGATGTGCACGATAGCAAGAAGCTAAAAAAAAATTAGGTATGCCTCCACTATTGCAGCATGTATTTTGATATTTTGATGGAGCTAAAATAGCTATATAACTATTTAGCTCCACTACTACAAGTGTTATAACGGTACTAAATATAACTTTTTAACTTTTTAGCATTACTATTATAGATATTAAGATAAGGCCTTACATGTAGGGTCAAAAGTCACTGAAAAAAGAAGAGTAACACTGGGACTCAACCTCTATATGTTTTTCTATCTTTTTTATTTTTTTTTAATTTATCTCTGCCACCTGCCACCATTATCATCTAAAAAAATCATGCACCTGCCGCCATTATCATCTTTTGAGATGATGGTAACTCCAAGTGCGAGTTAGGCACATGGCCTTGAGAAAACACAACCAATCTCTCTTTCTTTCTTTCATTTTTTTTTTACTTTTTTTGACAAAATTCTTGTCTTTTTTTGCGATTTATGTCATTTTTTAAGTTTTATAGGTACTAGTTGGTGTCTTTTTTGACTTTTTTTATAATAAATTTTTTTTGCTTTTTAGCATTTTTTTTTTTTTTTGAGAAGGTCTTTTTTGCACTTAACAAGCACCAATCGGTGCTTGTTAACAATTCTTTTTTTTTGATAGCATGTCATAAGTCAAATTCTAGGCGCAGTAGGCCTTTTGTTTTCATCAGGTCCCATATTTGGGCTCTGTTCCTTAAAAGAAAATCTGTGCAGACACCTAACCCATTAAGCCTAAAAAATTTGCCGCTTCTATTTACCCTTAACGCACAAAGGAGGGTACAGAAAAAGATTGAATTACTGAGCATGGCAAAATCTGCAGTTACGCCCGTTCGGTAACGTTATTTTTGTAATATTATTTATATTTTAAAAAAATATATGTGAATAAAAAAAATGTGTAGAATTATGTGTATAATTATGATTTATTTTTTTAGCTATTTGATACTAAAAAAAGCTACTTTATTTATTTTACCTACTTATTTTACAAAATATCCAGTAGCAGTGGATTTATTTTAGCTTTCAACACAATAAAATAATATAAATATCATAATAAAATAATATATCTACTACAATAAAATAATACATCTCACTGTCAAAAAAAACACCACCAACCGATCAATGGCACAATCGACAACCACTGCCAACCAAGAACAACCACCCAACAACAGCTAGCAAGCCAAGAACAACCACCCACAACCACTACCAAAAATCCAAATTAGCTAAAAACCACCACACCAATCACCCATGAAACCCAGCCAAACCGCCACCACGAAACCCAGAGAAACCCATGAAATCTAGCCACACCACCAAAGCCGAATTCCTGGATCGATGATGAAGCTTGGGTTGGCAATGGAGCTTGGATTGGCAATGGGAGCTTGGATCGACGATGAAGCTTAGGTCGGAGGCGTGTATCAGCAGCGTGGATCGGAGGCGTGGGTCTAAGGAGTGGATCGGCGGCTTGGGGCTTGGGTTGGCTTGGGAGTTCAATGGAATGGGTTGGCTAGTGGGTCGGTGACGTTGAGGTTCGATGAGCCGGTGACGTTGAAGTTCAAGTCGGGCCGGTAGTGGTGAGACAGAGAGGTGAGAGTTCAGAGGTGAGAGTTTGAGAGAGTTGAGAGTTCGTGAGTTTGTTGAGTGTGGAGAGTTTCAGAGAGGTTGAAAAGAATAGAAAAAAAAATAAATAAATAGTATTTTAAATGGACAATTGAATCATTTTTTTATTTTTTTTTAGCTTTCAGGTACAGTGCATAACTATAAAAAAACACCACTATTGCAACACTATTTTTATATATAATAACATCCACAGCAGTGGAGTTATTTTTTTAGTTATTTGTCATCACAAAAAGTTACTCTATCTATTTTACTTATTCATTTTACAAAACATCATACAGCAGTGGATCTATTTTAGCTTTCAACACAATAAAATAATATAAACATCACAATAAAATATTCATCATATGCATCATCATCATCTCTATCTTTTTCTCTCTCTTCCTCTTTGTCTCTCTCTTCTCTGATACAAAGCAAGTAAACCACCACACCACAGCAACAATCACACCACGGAAAAAAATCACACCACGGCAATCACACCAACACACCATAGCAACCCATGGATCAACAACCCACCACCACTGACCCACAAGCCACAATCCACCGACCCATATCCATGAAACCCACTAATCCATAGGCCATAATCCAATCAGACCACACCCACGGCACAAACCCAGCACAAACACAAACACAAACACAAACACAAACCCAGCACAAACACAAACACAAACTCAGCACACATACACAAATCTAGCACAAACTCGGCGGCGATGGGGCTCGAGTAACAGATCGGTGATGGGGCTTGGGGAGATGGGGTCTCAGCCCGCGCCCGCCAAAACCGCTTGACCCGCGGCCACCAAAACTGAAGGCTGATTGACCCGAGCACCATTGCGGTCGGCGAGCTCGCCGGCAAAGCATAGAGGAGATAAGTGAGGCGCTGAGGAAAAAAATGAGATGGAAAAAACAGAAGAAAGAAGAGAAGCCGGAGAGAGAGAGAGAAAGAAAGAAAAAGAGAAAAATTTAATGATAGAAGAGAGAGATATTTAATAAAATATTATTATTATTTTTAGCTTCTTGCTACAGTGCACATTTAGTTATGGATGTGCACGGTAGCAAGAAGCTAAAAAAATTTAGGTATGCCTCCACTGTTGCAGCATGTATTTTGGTATTTTGGTGGGACTAAAATAGCTATATAACTATTTAGCTCCACTGCTGCAAGTGTTATAACGGTGCTAAATATAACTTTTTAGCACCACTATTATAGATGTTAAGATAAGGCCTTACATGTAGGGTCAAAAGTCACTGGAAAAAGAAGAGTACCACTTGGGCTCATCCTCTGTATGTTTATGTTTTTTTTTTTTTTTTTTTTTTTTTTTTTTTTTTTTTTTTTTAATTTATCTCTGCCACCTGCCACCTGCCACCATTATCATCTAAAAAAATCATGCACCTGCCGCCATTATCATCTTTTGAGATGATGATAACTCCAAGTGCGAGTTAGGCACATGGCCTTGAGAAAACACAACCATTCTCTCTTTCTTTCTTTCATTTTTTTTTAAAACTTTTTTTGACAAAATTCTTGTCTTTTTTTGCAATTTATGTCATTTTTTCAATTTTATAGGTACTAGTTGGTGTCTTTTTTTATGACAAATTTTTTTTGCTTTTTTGCACTTTTTTTTTTTTTTTTTTTTGAGAAGGTCTTTTTTGCACTTAAGAGCATTCACAGCAGTGGAGCTAAAAATTTAGCTTTTTAGCTCCACCAAAAGTTCCTTTATCTATTTTACCTACACATATACTGCAGCAGTGAATTTATTTTAGCTTTCAAAATAATAAAATAATATAAATATCACAATAAAATAATATATCCCTATAATAAAATAATATACCCCACTACCCAAAAAAACATCCAAAGCACATACCACAACCACCTCTACCATTAGCCACCACCACCACCACCACCACTCTACTTTGGCAACCACAACACAATATAGAAAAAAAAAAAAAAAAAATCCACAAACCTACTGTCAAAATCATCCACCACCACTACAATAGCCAAAATCAACCACCACCACCCCAGCCACCAAACCTGTATGAAAATACATAAAAAAACACAATCACAGTAAAGAGAAAAGAGAGATGGACGGCAACAGCAGCTTGCGGCTTGGGGCTTGGGTCAGAGCGAGGTGGCTCTGTGGCTGTTGGGTGAGTGAGATCGGCGAATAAAGGAAGATGGGCGATCGGCAATGTGGCTCTGCGGTGGCTGGGTCGGTGAGGGTGAAGTGGGTCTGTGGGTCAGTGAGGACGATGTGGTTTTGTGGGTCGGTGAGGGCGATGTGGGCGGTCTGTGGTGGCGAGCTGTGCCGGTGTCGGTGACGTCGAGAGAGTGAGAGACTTGCCGGAGTTGAGAGAGTGAGAGGTTGAGAGACTTGAGCTAAATGAGAGAGAGTGAATGAGAGACTAGTGGGATAAAAGAAAGAAAAAAAGAAAAGAAAAAAAAGAAGCAAGTTGTACCTGGGGAATAAAAAATTACTTTTTATTTTTAGATGTGAGCTACAGTGCACATCTATCTATTATAGATGTGCACTGTAGCAATTCAGCTAAAAATTTTAACTATTACTCCACTGCTGGAGCATCATTTTAGTGATTGTGGAGCTAAAATATAATATTATAGTATTATACCTATACTGTTGCAAATGCTAACAAGCACCAATCGGTGCTTGTTAACAATTCTTTTTTTTTTGATAGCATGTCATAAGTCAAAGCCTAGGCGCAATAGGCCTTTTGTTTTCATCAGGTCCCATATTTGGGCTCTGTTCCTTAAAAGAAAATATGTGCAGACACCTAACCCATTAAGCCTAAAAAATTTGCCACTTCTATCTACCCTTAACGCACAAAGGAGGGTACAGAAAAAGATTGAATTACTGAGCATAGCAAAATTTGCAGTTACGCCCGTTTGGTAACGTTATTTTAGTAATATTATTTATATTTTTTAAAAATATATGTGAATAAAAAAAATATGTAGAATTATGTATAATATTATTTAAAAATTATAAATATGTGTTTAAATAAATGTATCAAATGGGCTTTTAGCGTCCATTTTATTAAAAATATAAATCTAATAGCCCGTTTGGTAATGTTGTTTTAGTAACTTTATTTGTATTTTTTAGAAATACATGTGGATGAAAAAGTGTGTGAAAAGATGTGTAATATTGTTTAACCATTGAAAACTGTTGTTCTAATAACGGATAACGATAACAAATGAGCCCTAAACTTTTCTTCATTTGCATCATTAAAACTCTTTGAATATTTAAATAGTTTCACTACTGGCCAAAATATCCACATAAAAGAATACTTGAATTCTAAATAAAGCTTAGATTTGACAAAAATGGAATTCTTACGCTTTTATCTCAAGTGTGCAGTCAATTATTCTTTACTTGAATATTTTGTGTAGTCTCCTCTCTTAAAATATTTATCATTATACACTAACTTAATTAGTTTATATATAGCTAGAGTTTCAATCTTATTCTCTAAAATTCTCCTTAGTAATATTAATTATAAAATTGACCCTACAAAAAGATTTACTCAAATACCCCTCTTTCTTAAGTCCCTTTTTTTTTTTTTTTTCTCGGTATTACATTCTCCCCCACTTATAAGAATTGGTCCTTTGAATTCATCCCAAGTTGATGATTTTCTCAAGATTGAGACCAATAAATAATCGGGGAGTACAATAATTAAATCTAGAGTGAGATTATTATATTATAGAGAAAATATATATTTATTATACTCGCACCCAAATTTTTTTTTTTTTTTAATTTGATAGAACTCTTACCCAATTTTATTATATATGGCTATTCACACCCATCGCATTTGCTCCTCACAGCCAACCCCAAACTGATCTTGATCCGCCGCTCCAACCACTCCCAACCCAATTTTCTATATCTCTTTCTGGACGTGTCTCTATTCGGCTCAGCCACCGGTGAGGAAGAACGGACAATCTGAGAATATGGCCCAACTCAACATGGACCCAGATCTCACTGAAAACAAAAAAGACCGATCCTCGAGTTCAAACTCTAACCAAAACCCAAATCGTACTGGAAAAAAGAAAGTCCTACCCTCAAGTTCAAACTCTAACCGACACCAACCCTATAAACCATACCCAAGTGAATTTGTCTTAAACATCCATAAGGCCTTCCACACAGTAAATTTTGATATTCCTATTTGTGTCTTCATAGTTCCGGACTCTCTCAAGGATTCCAACCCAAAAGCTTACAGTCCACAAGTAGTAGGATTAGGGCTATTGCATCATCCACAATCGAAACTTGAATTAATGCAGATGCACAAGCTTGATGTAGCAAAAAAAATTCATAACGGGTTTGGAAAGATTGACTTTTTTGATCTCATATATAATCTCATAGACCTAATTCCATCCGTACGTGCTTGTTACTCGATTTACTTGCCAACTAATGACGGTAACATGGCATGTGGATTGGCTATTGATGCTTTGTTTCTGTTTGCGCTGCTATGTTACTATGGCATTGGCAAAGATGAACTAGCCAAGTCAGATATTTTGCGTGGCTTAGTTGACACTGTAGGAACGAGATTGACCCAAGATGGGATACTCAGAGATACAATGATGCTTGAAAACCAAATTCCATTTATTGGGCTGAAAAATATCTTGCTCATCGAATGCTCGGAGCCAAAACCAAGTCATGTTGCATCCAAGAAGAAAAACAAGTCACTTATCATTGACAGCTCAGAGCCAAGCTCAAGTGATGTTGCATCAAAGAAGAAATCAGAGCTAAACTCAAGCCATGCTGCATCAAAGAAGAAAAACAAGTCACTTATCATTGACAGCTCAGAGCCAAACTCAAGTGATGTTGCATCAAAGAAGAAATCAGAGCCAAACTCAAGCCATGCTGCATCAAAGAAGAAAAACAAGTCACCTATCATTGAATGCTCAGAGCCAAACGCAAGCAATGTTGCATCAAAGAAGAAAAAAAAATGGTCAAGGTATTTCGTTGAGAAACATCTTCCTCAAATGTTGTGGGGTTATTGTAACGCGCTCTCTCCACTCCAAGTGCTAGAGAAGTACCCAGCTTCCATAGCTTTAAAGCATGCTCATTTGTTGGACCTTTTGTACAACTTGATTATGCTCAAGGAGCCGCCACAAGAGGAGGCACCCGAAGAAGAAGAAGAAGAAGAAGAGGAAGAAGAAGAAGAAGAAGAAGAAGAAGAAGAAGAAGAAGAAGAAAAAGACGATAAAAAAAAAGACGAAAAAAAAGACGACAAAAAAGAAGAGACCCCAAAATTTTGGGGTAATGTTGCAGGTATTGTGTTGGCTTTAGATATCCCAAATGATATAAAACAACCAATTGAGCTATTTAAAGGTTTAGTTGAGCTACCATGGTCAGAACTTGATCGATCCTCTATTGAAAATATAGCTCCAGTTGAAAAGGAAATATTGATTCCAACAGCATCAAAGCTATGTGATGTAGGGGTAAAATTCTTCTGTGCAAACCACATCACAGCCATTGGATTTGACCGTAAAACAACCACATTCAAGCTCCCGAACATTAAATTAGATGTTAACTCGGAGGTTATAATTAGAAACCTGGTGGCATATGAATCATTGTCCAAGTCTGAGTCTGAGTCTCTGGTGTTTACACAGTATTTTGAATTGATGAATGGGATTATTCAGACGACAAAAGATGTGAAGGTACTGAGAGATCATGGGATTCTACAAAGTGAGTCCATGAAGGATGAGGAGGTTTTGAAAATCTTTAGTGGGACGAGCAAGCCTTTACGGTTAGCAAATGCAGAAGATATAGACAACGCCATAGCAGAAGTTAACGAGTACTATAATGGTTTTCGAAGGGTTAAGGCTCGCAAATTCGTCAAGAAGTGTGTATTTACTTTATGGAACGGTCGCACGCTTTTTGCTGCAATCTTGCTCTTGTCCCTGACGGCTCTCCAGACGTTTTGCTCTGTTTATGGCTGCTATCGCCTATTCAACAAGACCAATTAATACAATGTTATTGTGGTTTGCAAGTAAGTGTCTTTCTTCATGTTTTATTCTTATCTGTTTTGTGGCATTTTAATAAGAGCAATAGTTATTACACACCGACGCACATTGCTTTTTAACTAAAATCGTGACCTGAAGTCACTATTTCAATTAAAAACCGATATGTGTGTACGGTGTGTGTTAAATGTGTGTAACAGTATTTTCCATTTTAATAGAGCTTCTGTTGCTTGTAATGTTCTTGGTTTGAAAGTGGTTAGAAGGAAATACTAATATCTTCGGGTACACTGTAGTCATAACATACTATGTGATCATTGCTTGAAAGTGCCTTTCTTCATGTAATTAATTATATTCTTATCTGTAATGATCTAAGTTTTCTATGGTTTTCTTGTTTATTGTTATATGTAGCAATAACCAACTTAATCAATTCATGTTTTCTCACGTCCATATATTGTACAATTATTTACATCAGTAAAAATCTTCCTTTTATATTACTTCATATTACACATATATACATCAATTTTCAATTTGGTTTATTCTGCTTTACACTTTTATAACTTTGTTTATTCTATAAAGATAATCTAACAAATATATGGCAATATTTAGTGATTGGTGGAACACAAAAAGTGGAATAGAAGATTTTATTTGCGTCTATTTTTTCACATCCAATTTCATGTTTTAAATTGGACATTACCTTTTTCTCTTTTAAAATGTGCAGGCATAAATGTGGATATTATGTAAAATAACGTGTAAGATAATATTTTATGTTATAATTTTTCATACATATTGTATGGCTAATGTCTAATATACATTATTATACAATATTACAAAATAATTATACTGGTCCTTGACTACTAGTAATAAATAATAATAATAATAATAATAATAATAATAAAAAGAGAAAGGGGAGGGGGGTAGGGAACCTATTGAGTTGTAGTTAGAGATAATTCTATTTTATTTGGGGAAAGAGCATTCAGTAAAGAGTACAATTCCTATCAGGAAATAATAATAATATTAATAATAAAGAGCACAATTCCTATAAGAAAATAAAACATGTAAAGAGCACAATTGAAAGAAGCAACCTTGGTACATCATTTAAAGAAAACATGTAAAGAGCACATGTAAAGAGCACAATTGAAAGAAGCAACCTTCGACCAAAGACAAGTTGGTTATGAAATCACCAAAAAAAAAAAAAAAAATACAGAAACTGTCTCTATTACAAATTTTAAAGAAATCGATTTTAATTCACGGGCATTTTTATGTCTTGCAAGGAAATTACACTCCATATGTGATTGTGATTGACAGTATAAAGCGGAGATTCTAGTGTTCCTAAATGGACTATTTAAATTATCTAAAATAATCTACAACCGAAAATCCAAAAATAAAGAGTAAGAGTGTAAGACAGACATAGCTTAATATTGATTGTCATAAAGAAAGAAGAAATCAAGATAAACTAACATAATTAAAGACGAGAGAAATGATATGTCTACAACATTTTTACAACAAATCTTAAGTGGCAAGTTGTTATTAGTTGTTATTGTTGGGGCAAAAAAGTAATTTTAGCGTTAGTTTGAAATTTGAACCAATAACAACTAACTACCTGTGATTTGTTGTAAAAATATTGTAGACGTAGCATCTCTCTTAAATACGAACTAGGTTTTATTCGAGAATTACCCAAAGAGCTTCGAACCTAGACATAATGTTCAACTCTGTAAATCATTGACCTGATATATCAATGTCATCTAACACACATTCATGAGGTTACATCTATGAAAATTTCCAATGAAAGAAAAGGTCGAAAAGGGTCATTTATAATCAAAATTACTTAGGAATTATTGCTCTTCAACTTTGGTAAATCAGGCCGAAGATGATTTTTAATCAAAATTGCTTAAGAATCGTTGTTGTTGATATTTTATAATTAATGTCTATAAAGGATTTCCCGCTCAAGTTGATTTTTTTCCATGCTTGGCCAAACGATCAGCACAGCCGTGGGCCTCCCTCCATATATGTTTAGTTTGAACTTCTCACTGCCGGGTTAGCAATGATCTGCAATTCAAGATTAAGTTAGTAAACTCCTTGGGAAAATCAGAATTCATAGTTATTAAGGCCCATTTATATTGTTTAATACTTACATTTCTGTCCATAAAAAAAGATGAAAATATTATTTTGATCCTTACATTTTATGGTTACAGTCAAACCGGTCCCTACATTTTGATAACAGTCAATTTAGTCATTGCTATTTTAAATTTGCAGTCAATTTAGTTCCTACCGTTAACTCAATAACGGAAAATACTTATGTAACAAACGGTTTATACCGATGACATTTTTAAGCTTATGTGGCAACTAAATAATAATAATAATAATAATAAATTTGGATAAATACTTAAAAAAAAAAAACTCCACCTTAGCAATTAAAAGATTAAAAATCTAAAGGACCAAAAGAAGGAATATATACTATTTCAAATTTTTTTTTTAAGAGTAAATTACTATTTAACGCATAAATGAAAGGTTTCCAATTATATCACCAAGCTTATTTCCATAGAATTATCATATATTGGATTCCTTACCAAAATAAATTGCAAGAACTTTTTTTAATCTTGCAATTATATGCATTTGGCAATTTTTTTAATTGTTTAGGTGGTTTTTTTTTCTTCAATAAAAATGGATCATGTGATGCTCGGAATAAATGGCGGTGACTTCTTGGGCAATTTAGAATGCTCGGAATAAATTCTACTTTGAGAAACCTCAGGCCCAGCCTAAGAGAATCATGGATGGGGCTGTTGGCTTCCTTGATGAGTACCATAGACTCTTGCTAGCACAGCGTCAACTTTAGTAGGTCTCTTTGATGAGTACCATAAACAATTGGTAGGTAGATTACAAATGAAGTGACACAACAAGAAAACTTACCAATTAATAATCTTCAAATATTTTCACTCATCAAATAGGTATAGAGCTTCATATGGGCCGTGGGATCTTTCCTCGTTTTCTTGAAAATCTTAGAGCTAGCTTTCAATGCCTTAGTCCAACAAGCCTATAATAAACAACGTAAAATATAATAAGAATACTGGTTCTAAATCTTATATGTTTCCCCAAAGAAATTCAGACAGGAGACATAATATATTCGTATTACAGAATCTATAGAGCATGTTTGTCTGTCCTGTTTTCAGACAGGACAAGAACAAACAAGAATGATAGGTTTGAATGCCAGCAAACAAACAAGGTATTCATTGATCAAATAATCATTCCCTAATAAAAATTAATTCCTAAATTTTATCTCTCAAATGGGTATATTAATTTCAGGTTAATAATCTCAAACTTGTCTATTAAAATTGTTCTCTATTAAACTTGAAAAAAATAAATAAATAAAACCCTAGAAAAAAAAAACCCAATATAATTGTTCTCTATTAAAATTAATTTTCCTTTTTTTTTTTCCCCTCAAAAGGGTTTATAATTTCAAGTTTTTTGCTAACCCTAAAAAAAAAAAAAAAAAAATCTCAAGAAACAAACAGAAATAGAAATACCTTTGTGGTGGGTTTGAGAGGGGATGGGGAGAACTCAGAAGCCTTGGTTTTGTTGTTGTTGTGCTTGACCTTCCAAATCAATGGCACTATGAACCCGGGGGACCAAAGGTGACCAGATTGAACTCTAAGAGTAGTTGAGACAACATCATAAGACAATAAAAAAAAAAAAAGATAAAAAAAAAGAAAGTAAAAACTATTTAAGTGCAGTAATATTACTTGTAATTGATCGGAGCTCGGCAGCGCGGCGTGGATCGGAGACGTGAGAGTGAGAGAGGTTGAGAGTTAGAGAGATTGAGAGCTAGAGATATGATTGATGTGAGAGTCTGATTGATTTATATTTATACCCAGCCTCTAGCAGCGGTTTTGAACCGCTGCTATAGGTAAATTCCTTTTCTTTTCCGGTCAGGCCTATTGCGGCGGCTCCAACCAGTGCTATAGGTAGTCTTTTTTCTTTTTTCTTTTTTCTTTTTTTAAATTTAGATGAACCTATAGCTGCGCTTCTAAAAACCTATAAACGCGGCTATAGGTGTCATTTAAAAAAAAAATTATTCTACTGGCCCTATAGCCACATTTTCTAAACGCGGCAATAGGGCCTATCCAAAAAACGCGGCTACAAACCCTTATAAACACTGCTATAGGTCATCTTAAAAAAAAAAAAGAATATATATATATTTGGCTAGTCCTATAGCCATGTTTTCTAAACGTGGCAATAGGGCCTATTCAAAAAAACGCAGCTTAAAACGCCTATAAATGTGACTATAGATGCAGCTATAGCCCGCGTGTTTTATAATGATGTTTTGTTTTCTTCTACTAGTCCGGGCTTTTGTTTATTTTTTTCTTTTGCTACCCCTCACCTGTCAAGGGGTGCTTTCCTTTGTATACGTTTGTTTTCATTAATATAAGTTCTATCTTTACCATAAAAATATAAAAATATATATATATATATAAATAAAAAACAAGAGAAAAATTGAAATTATGGGTAATTACTTTCTCCTTCCTTGAGGTTAACTTGAAAGGAAAAAATACTCCCCTTCTCCCTCTTTGTTTATATTAGTAAAAAAATATTTTAAATTTTTATAAGAATCTTTTTACAAAATTTTAACCATGGTTAGTAAAAAAATAACTAATAAATTTAGAATAAAATGAAAAATTTATCAAACACCAAAACACTTGCAACATCAAATCTCTACATAACCCGTTGAAAAAAGAAAAAAGAAATAATAAGAAAAATTCACACTTAATATTTTAAAATACACTTTAATGAAATATTTAAAATAATGAATTTTAATTATGAAAAAAGATAATTTTGGAACTTGCCCTTAAGTAGTAAAGGACATGTTAGTACACAAAATTTTTAATATTAATTTAACAAAGTTTGTTAAATCAAATGTCAAAGGAGGAAAGTGTTTTTTCCCTTCAAATTTGGGGTAGAGTATCATTTCTCAAAACCTCAAGAGAGAGAAGTGTAATTACCCTTTGAAATTATAATAACAAAAATGGAGAAAATATACTTAGAATTCAGGTCTAGAACTTCAACCCATAGATATATAGCGTGAAGAAAAAATTGAGAAAGGTCGTGAGGAAGAGATGAAAGGTTTCTCTATACTAGTATTTCTATCCCCAAACTTCAGAACAATGAGAATCTGTGCTGGCTAAATGAGTTTTTACTCTAAAGTTTCAACTACAAGAGTAAAATGTGGTTAGCTATTTTTGAATTGATGAGAGGACTTTTATTTTAAGTTTGAGGTGCTGCTAATGACTGGTTTTTGGGCAGGGAGAGAGGCTTTGGACCTCCCAAGTGCTGTTTCCATGATTTGGTGTAGTTTTTTTTATGCTTAGGAAATTGATTGGTTGCTTTTTACATAATTTTGGAAAGAAAGTTGCTTACTCTAAATGGTTGTTGTTTCTTGGTCATTGCAACTCTTGGCATCTACATTTGGTGGCTATAATAGCTAGGCTAATCAGTTTAGGGCTAGTTGTGTTTTTTGGGTGGAAAATAGAGCATGGCAGTAAACTTAGGCCACAGACAGTAGGGGCATAAGACCTTTTTATGGGGTGAAAATTTCGGGTACAAAACTTTCTCCATGAGCCTGAGATGCTACCAGCATCCCTTTCCCACTTGGTAGCACTCATGGGTTGGGGTTATGCAAAATGTCCAAGAGAAACCGACCTATATGAGCTTGGGTCATGCTTAAAAGAATAAAGTAAAAGAAAATAAATGGATTGGGCCCACAAGAAAGTTGAGCTCGACCAGATCAAGTTTGTAGGAAATGTGACCCAAAAATGGGTATCAACAATCCTATATCCATTATTGGACCACAAAAGTCTTTACCTATAACAATCACTCTAATTTCTTGTCATAACAGATTTCATGTTTTGAAAAAATATGATCTATTATGTCATTGTCTCAAGGGTCTATTTCAACTTTATTAGTCGCACGAAAAAAAAAAAAAAAATTCTTCCTAGAGTTTTCAAAATCATTTATGCTAAGTTAAAAATATATAGTTACCCCCTTGGCGTGAGACTATTGTAGAGAGGGAAAATTCCCGACCTATCACAAGCTAACACGTCACACTACCAAGTCCACAAAATACAGCCAATTACAAAGTGCCACATATTGCTGCTAGGTTTTACTATCACTACTCAGAAGCCAATGAAAATTTGCCAAGTGTCATGCAAAAAACCAATCACGCATCAGCACATGTAAGCGATGACACAAGCAGTCTCGCACGTGTAAGCGATGACACAAGCAGTCCAGCGCGTGTAAGCGATGACATAGGCAAACCAACCAGGCTGTGACATGTGTCACCAATCAGACTCCGCCACGTGTCGCTCACCCACCCCCAAACTCCTATAAATAGAAGCCTTCCTAAGACATTTAAGGAGGACACACACCAAGCCATCTGAAGCACAAGCAGCATCAGAGAAGATTCAGAAGCATCAGAAGTATAAAAGCTCTGCAGGAATCAAGCCTCAAAGCCTTCAAGAACTTCAAGAACTTCAACCTCAAAACCAAAGAACACTCGAAGCAGAATCATCAAAATTATCTGCCTAGATCCAAAAGTTTGCGGGAATCAAGCCAAAAGCGTCCGAAAACATCAACAAATCACAAATCAGTGAAGCTCCACGAATTCAAGCTTCTAAAGCTCCGAAGAACTTCCACCATAAACCTTCGAAGACGAAGAACATACGAAGAACACGAAGAACGTGAAGAACAAAGGATTTCTAACAAGCTCACAGCCAGAGATTCATTGTAATTCCGTTTTAGCAATCTTCGATCCATCCCTCAACCAAATTGAAGGATATTTTGTGTTCGAGTCAAAATCACAATTCCAACCAACAAGTCTTTCAAGGAGATCGAATCAGAGGATCACTCTTTTGTAATTTCAGAGAATTGTACCACACAAATCATCAATACAAATTCGCATTTGTGAAACTATTTTACTTGTTTGATTTATTTCGAACTAGAAATTTAGTCGTCTACAACTATATATATATATATATATAACCTAACATGAGGGAAATTGAGTCAAAACCATTGGAGTTTTGCTTTTCGTATTCCAATAACTATAGAATCAAAATAATTTTCACAATAATATTTTATAGTCATAATTATTGAAATAGAAAGTAGTGGCAACTCCAAAATAAATTTTCAGAGTGGTTATTATGAAACTTAAATTATACAAAATATAATAAAAATAGAACTTCATATATTGACCCAAAAAAAAAAAAAAACACATGCAAATTCATAAAGTTTTACAATTTCCTTCTACGGGTTTTCTTATTTTGAAATCATTGCATGATTCTCTCATTATCAATGCTGCAAGCTACTTCTCTTCCAAAATTTTAGTTTAATAAAATTTTTCTTGAGCTTCTCCATTTTATTTGTAAGTGCCAAATATATTGTAAAGGTGACTAGAGTTTAAAAACAAAGTTTGCCTACAAATTTAGTTGTAGCTTAAGGCTACAACTCTCACTAAACAAATTAACATGGTTATATATTTTGAAAAATGAAAATCTTACTGTTAAATTGCATATTATTTATGTTTTTAAAACATATGTCAAATTTAATATCAATCAAATGTTATTTACTATTCAATCCATAAACTTATTTTTTATATATAATTTTAGACTACAAAAACTCGAAATTTAAATATTTGATTGATAACATAATTATTGATCTTTGATCTTATTTAAAATTTGAAAGTATGGAATATGTAAGAAGAAAATGTAATCTAGTGGTGGATTTATCAAATTTCACATCCAATAAAAAAAATGTTAAGTGGAGTTGTAGTCTTAGTCTATGTGGGGGCCTTTTGCGTGTTTGGGCCTTGGCCCTTCTGCTGTACTAAGGCCCGTGAATCGGAGGTAAAGGAGTTGGGATTGGCCTAGTTTGGGTTGCACCATAGGCCAGCTTGTGCACGAGTTGGGCTCACCCAATGTTAAGACAAGCCGTGGAGAGCACTGCAGGCTGAATGCTAGGCGTGGTCGCGGGTGGATGGCTGTTACAGCAGAAAATATACTACAGCAAAATGTTATGATAAAACACGTTAAATGGAGTCACAGTAGGCAACTAACGCCATAAGTAAAATAAACAGAGCTACAACAGAACAACTGATACAACAAATAGATAAGAAAGGGAAATACTACAACAAGACATGTAATGCTAAAACAAAACTAGTAACATTGATACTGCCAACATAAACTAATAGGGGACTATCACAGGATGCCCAGTAATGCAATAAGGATAGCCTCGTTTTCCCCAATCTGAGGTTAGGTTGTTTTAGCAGGAACAGGTCCAAAAAGGGAGTCAGTCCCCAACGTAGGTAACCTTAATGCAAGTTTCTGCTATAGAAATAACTTGTGCTGGGAAGAGAGCCTAAATGGTTTTGGGTTCCTGATTATGGGTCAAAGAGAGTGGATATGTCAAGGGGAGAGAAAAGTCGATTTATTGATGCATGCCTCTATTTCTGCCATAGCCCTCTTTGCCTTACGTTTTTTACTCTTTCTTACCACTTAGTTTTTTTACTCCCTTTTGTTAAGTTTCTTTTTTTTTTCTTTTCTCTCTGTGTATTTTCTTTTTCCGTCTACCTCTTGCTCCTCTCTCCTCCTTTGTTCATGGTTACCTCTATCCCTTTTATATTTGCTTAAATTAATGAGATTTCTCTCTTTTGTCCCTAAGACTGTACCAACCATTTTTGATTTCTTATGGGCATTTCTCTAGGACTGCCCACTAACCTGGTGGTTGCTCGGCCATTACCTCTGCTCAGAGTGTGCCACACCACTCTCCATTTCCAGACAAAAGTTCTTGTTTTCTTTCCCTCCCCCTCACTACCTTGCTTCCCCTCAACAGATATGGATTGAGGGTTCTTTATACCTACTCCTATGGCATGCATCAAGTAATCCTAGCTTGCGTTTACCTCTTTTGGGAGAAATGTCATCCCAACAAAGCATTTTCTTGAAAGAAGTCTCAGTAGGAACCCTAAAATAAACCTCTTTTCTCCCCACCGCCAAATCACACCCCTTGAATCCCTTGATCGAGGGCCCACCTCCCATGCATTAATTAGTTGGGTACATGTAGGTGGTACCCTGGGCCTTGTGCAAGTGCCATTACCATCTACGCTTGTCTTCTTTCGTTTCCACGCCATTTCTGTCGCTCCTGCGTCGTATTCTTCTGCTATGCATACTAGGTAATGTTTGTACTCTGCGGCATGAGGAATGTGCGGGCTTTTGGGCTTACATTACCTTTTTCACCCTTCCTTGGAATTGGCATTGTCCAATCAAAGGCCTTTGTCCGTATAGCCCATTAGGTTTCTATTCCTGCCATTCCTCTTCCTTTCCGTGGGCCTGCTGCCATGTTGGCCCATTGGGATTACTACCTCTTTCCTTGGACTTCTCCAGCCAACTTACTTTATCTTTACCTCTTATTCTTCCTATGGACTTGCTGGCTGTTATTCCTGCCATGTTGGCCCATTGGGCTTGCTATCTCTTTTCTTGGGCTTCCTCGGCTTGTTTACTTTATCTTTACTTCTTATTCTTCCCATGGGCTTGCTGGCTATTATTCCTACCATGTTGGTCCATTGGGCTTGCTACCTCTTTTCTTGGCCTTTCACGGCCCGTTTACTTTATTTTTACCTCTTATTCTTCCCATGAGCCTGCTGGCTATTATTCTTGCCATGTTGGCTTATTGGGTCTACTAACTTGCTTTTACCATTCATATTTCTTTTTCCTTCCACTTCTCTTATTGTTGAGCTTCTTCTGCTATTGGTTCTTTCGTCAAAAGTGGGCATCAACAGTCTACAACCAAGTTTGTTGTCAAACTTTGTCTAAAATTTAATTATGTTGGACCTAAAAAAATTTAGGGTATTCACAAATTTTTTTAAAGGTAAAAAAATCATTAATTTTTTAAAATTTATATATAATAATTATTTTTTCTCAGGTCATGGTGGTCTTGTGACCATCCTATCTTCAATGTGGAGTCGCCCCTGATTGAAAGTTATGAATGGTAAATATTTAAGTAATGTCAGTGGTAAACTCACTTGACAACCGATAAAAACTTATGAATTCAATTAATGCAAAAAAATTACAAAAAATATTGTGTTCCTAGTATTCCTCATTGATATTACACAAAGTAATTAAAAAGTGTAAAGATAATGTGAGCTTAGATTAAATGGTCATATCTCAAAAGCTGAATATTTGTCAGAGTACTGGATAATTTTTTTCAAAAAAAGAAAAAGAAAAAAAGAAAAGAGTACTGGATAATCCTTGGCGGTTTAACTGTGATGGTGCCATTAAATTAATTACGTTGAGATGCATCTAGTGGTGCCCGTGTGGGTCTCGGTTGAACCTTTTTTTGATGCATCTCACGTTTTAAAGTAAATCCCATTGTCCCTTGTGCCCATATTAAATCACTTTTAAGAGATACGACCTGGCACTTAAATGATAATAAAAAAATTAAAAGGGAAAAAACATCAAATTCCCGTGAAATGAGATACTGATTTTTAATTCAAAAGCTTTAAATAGTTAACCCACCAGTACATATAATGCACGCAGTTAAATGGAAAACAAACAAAAGAAAGTGTAAAGCAGTAAAGCCTTCCTCGCATCAACAATAAACAATAATTTGATATGTAAGACAAAGCCTACCTCGGATTGACCCACTCTGACCACAGTAATTATAAAGATTCCAAAATATCACTAACAGTTTTGGTGATTAATCAAAAAAGGTCATTCAAATTTTATTTTAGATTCAAGGGAGTGCATTATAGTTGTATTTGGCAACATGTAAATTAATTTTTTCGTGTAAAATATTTTCAAGTGAAAATATTTTTGGAAAAGAAAAATATTTTCTAGTGTTTAGTTGCATTTCAAATAATGCTTTGGAAAATATTTTTTGGTGTTTAGTTGTATTCTTGAAAATGCTCTAGAAAACATATTTTTACCAGGTTTCTCACATTTTCCCAAATCCAAACAAATATTATTCTAGAAAATCTTAATATATAAACACAAAGAAACAAAAAAATCAGAAAAAAATAATTGGCCCTTCCTCAAACGGAACACCAGTCGTGAGAGTGGTGGAGAGAGATGGCTTAAGAGAAAGAGATGGGTAATGGCGGTGGCAAGATCGTGAGAAACAGTATCGAGCTTGGGGCTTTGGGCGACGAGATCGGTGTTTCAATCTAGAGGCGGCAGCAACGGTGGGGGTGGGTCGTGGGTAGTAGATCGGTGACATGTAGTTGAAAGATTCGGCCTTGGTTGGTCAGAGGGAAAGAGAGAGAATGAGGGAGGAAGAGAAAAGGGATGGTGGACGCAGCTTGCACGGCGGACGGCGGATGGTGGACGGAGCTTGCACGGCGAACGGCGGATGGTGGACGAAGCTTGCATGGCGACAAAAGCTTGCACGACGGTCTGATTCCTCTGGCGCTCTCTCTCTCTCTCTCTCTCTCTCTCTCTCTCTTTGGGTTGTTGAGTTCTGAGTGAGGCTGGAAATTCATTGAAGGTAAAATAACTATGTAGTTGGTTTTACAGAGTTAGGGACTCTATTTTACGGTCAACTGAAATTTATTTTCAGTTTGACTGTATTTTCATGTGTACCCAAACACCCTCAAGGGTGTAAAATATTTTCCCAATTTCCTTTACAACCGAAACAAACGCAGCCTAAATGTTGAATTTTTCATTATCAATCAATTTTTAGTTAACGTGTTATGATTAGTAGTGTCTTAAAAAAATAGTGTAAATAGTAAATCAGTTGAAGATAATGTCACTCCAATCACAATTTATCATTTTAATAAATTATAAAAAAATAATATGAGAAGTAATGCTCATTTATTCACGTGTACCACATTGTTGCTTTTTTTTTTCTTTTTTTTTTTCCTTGTTGTGGTAGGTATCATGGCCAATACAGTGAGTAAAAGAAACTCTCACAGATGATCAGATTGTCCTATATAAATAAATTGGATCTAGCTTAATTGAACATAGAAGTCAACCAAACATGGCCTCAAGTTTAAACTTTAATCAACCCCAAGATCAATGGATCATTGCTATCAATAACATCTTCCACAGCAACGACATTGATGTTTCTGTTGGGTTAAGATAGCTTGACCCCGTTTAATTAATTCAATTACCCAAGTTGATTAATTAGAAAATTGCATGCAAATCGTGAAGGCACCAACAAATCATCAAATAAACTAAATGCAGCGGAAATTAAATTGACACGATGATTTGTTGACAAATGGGGAAAACCTCTCACAAGACAAAAACCTCACCGGATGATTTTAAGGTCACTACACCCAAGAATATACTAATCAACAATCAAGCGGTTACAAGTATAAGGAATCTTACCACTACCCTGGCCTATCCCAAAATTCCAACCTATAGTTGAACCTTTGCTTCAATACACAATTGAACTTGATCTTGTAATAGCCTTCTTTCCCTTAATGCACAAATCTCCAATTTGTGACTAACCCTTTGCATGGATCCCCGTACATGACTAACTCTAGCAACTTGAATGATGTTGTTAGCTGCAAAGTTCTTTCATCAACAATGAAAATCAGGAAGCACCTGGTTACAAAACCCTATGGCTTACAAACACAGTAGTTTCTCAAAAAGAAAAAATAAATCTCTTGGTTTCTGTATCCGTGTGTGATGGTTCTTAAAATAAGCCTTATATATGTCTAGAGTTGTGAGAAAAGAAACCCTAAACAAATACATAAGCTTGGGCCGAATTTCAGACCTGAAAATTCTGAAATCATAATTCTCTATAGATCGAGGATGTGTTGAGCCATCTATCGAGCTTCATAATAAGTCTTAATAGCAGTCATCTATCAAGCTACCTGTCAAGACTTAATGAACAGTTTTCTTCACTTGTTTCTTAGATCAATCTTCATGTCTTTTAATACAAACACTTGATATGCTTGAACAACATATTTCTTGATATATTAAACCCAACTTAGATCTACCCAATTACAAGTAAAGTGCATTCTGTCAAAGAATTATCCAATCACATAAAATATGACCCTAGCAGTTCCTATTTGTGTCTTCGAAGTGCCTGACTCTCTAAAGGCTTCCAAGCCAGAACCTTATTGTCCACAAGTAGTAGGATTAGGGCTATTGCATCATAATCGATTGGAGCTTGAATCAATGCAGATGTACAAGGTTGGTGTAGCAAGAAAAATGCATAAGGGGTTTGGAAGAATTGAGTTCAAAGAACTCGTTTCTGAACTAAAGCAGCTAGTTCCATCTGTACGTGCTTGTTACCAAATGTACTTGAAAGTTGATGACTCTGAAATAGCATATGCAATGGCTATTGATGCTTTGTTTCTATTTGAGTTGCTGTGTTATTATGGCGTTGGCAAAGATACTCTAACCTCTTCAAATATTTTGCATGGCTTAGTTAACAATGCAGGAACGAGACTGGCCCAAGATGGGATGCTTAGAGATACAATGATGCTTGAGAACCAAATTCCAATAATTGTGCTGAAAAATATCTTGCTCATTGAATGCTCAGAGCGAAACTCAAGCCATGTTGCATCTAAGAAGAAAAAGAAGTCACCTATCGTTGAGAAATTTCTTCCTCAAATGTTGTTGGGTTATTGTAAAGCACTCTCTCCACTCCATGTGCTAGAGAACTACCCAGCTTCCATAGCTTTGAAGCATCCTCATTTGTTGGACCTTTTGTACCACTTGATTATGCTCAAAGAGCCGCCCGAAAGGAGGTGCCCGAAGAGGAGGAGGAGGAAGAGGAAGAAGAATACATGCCACAATCAAGAATTATGACTGAAGTTGCAGGTATAGTATTGGGTTTAGATATACCGAAAGATATTAAAAAACCAATTGAGCTAGTAAAAGGTTTACTTGAGCTACCATGGTCAAATCTTGATCCTTCCTCTATTAATAATAATGCTTTGGCTGAAAAGGAAATTTTGATTCCGACAGCATCAAAACTTTGTGATGGAGGGGTGAAATTCTCCTTCACAAACCACATCACAGCCATTGGGTTTGACCGTGGCACAGCCACATTTAAGCTCCCTAACATTAAAATAGATGTTAACTCAGAGGTTAT
Source organism: Notholithocarpus densiflorus (assembly GCA_030021035.2). NCBI lineage: Eukaryota > Viridiplantae > Streptophyta > Magnoliopsida > Fagales > Fagaceae > Notholithocarpus > Notholithocarpus densiflorus. The sequence goes on along the minus strand of JARYZH020000445.1, from coordinate 88,004 downwards.
AATTAGAAACCTGGTGGCATATGAAGCTGAATGCTCGAAAATGTGTTAAAAACACAAGAGCTGTTTAGACCCCCAAATTAAAGATTACGGCTCGAATGATTTTACTCTAACTTAAATAAAGTGCGGAAAAGAGTAAATGCGAGCGGATAAACAAACAAGCTACTCTAACCCATAATCATTATAACACAGTAGTAAAATGAAAGGTAAAAGAGTAGGGAAGAAGAATGCAAACACAAGATAACACGTCGATGTGTTATCGAAGAAGAAACCGAAGTACTCGGCGTAAAACCCCTCCGCCGCCCTCCAAGCGGTAATCGATCCACTAGACAATCAGTTGGGATACATGGGTTAGCAAGAGACCCTCCAAGCCTAATCTACCCGATGCACCTAAACCCTCCAAGCTCCTACTCCAACAAGGTTTCTCGGAACCGTGTCTTGTCTAACTCTCCGAATCCCGCAATACACCCGATTGCATCCGCCAAAGCCTGGCTTCTTCCAATGCTTTCCAACAGCACCAAAACCTCACTTGACACTCTGAAAGAGTGTGGTAAGTGTTTGGGCTATCAACCTCTCAATAATATGGAAATGGAGAGGTAGGAGTTGAGAAAAATCCACAAATAATTGTGTAAAGAATTGTGGGTATAACAATCTTTAACTCTCAAGGTTTGTGGCTAGGGTTTTCTCTCAGAAGCACTTCTCAACATCTGTGGGTAATGTGGGTATATATAGTGTAGGTACAGAAAATGTGTATCAGAAATGACAATCTGGCAAAACATAATGTTTTGTGGGTGTCTCGCGGGAAGGCCTTACCCGCGAGATACTCGTGAAAACCAACTGTCTCCATCCTATCCTGACTCTTCGCATTCCAGTCATGTGCAGGACACATGCTTCACTTCGCGAGAAGCTTACTCGCGAGCTACCCACGAAAACACTTTAGTCTTCAATTTGCCTTGAGTCTTCACACTCTCTCTTTCACACACATCCCTTACAATGAAATCCCACAAATAATACAGGGTACATAAGATTGAATATAATTACAATCAAATTTGGCACGGAATAAAAGCCAACAGAAACATAGTTATAAATTACAACTTTACAATCTCCCCATTTGGCTATTCCGTGACAAAACCCCTAAAATAGACTCTAGACTTAAACGTGAGTTTGGGAACAGTGGCAAAACTCACTCACACCTAATCTAGAAGCTGTGAAGCACTTGCATGTATATACCTGTAACCTGAAACACTCGCATACAAACAAAACTTTCATTAAACTTATGACAAGTTGAATACATGGTACATATATGAGCAAGTAAAGTGCGATCAAACATATAGACCATATAATATATAAGCATATCTTGATCAAACAAGGTCAGTCATTAAAAATGACTACAATGAACATTTAGCTAGTAAATGCTCATCCGGACATACAAAGCTATAAAGACCAATCACGATGATCAATTGCATATCCAACACTCAACCAATGCAAAATACACGAAGTATTTGCATCTAAGATACAAAATCCTACTAAGGTACAAGAGTGAGGTACTTAAGACATATTAGCAATATCTTAAAAGTACAAAAAAAATTGTTACAAAGCAATGAGATAAACACATACTGAATAATAAACTGAAATATAAATTCAAAGTACTTAAGATTTAAAAGAAAGCAATAAAAAAACTATCCAGGAGTTATAAAAACTAAAACAGTTTAAACTAAACAAAAATAATACTAAACTGCTTGAAATGAACCAAAATCTATGGTCTAAGTTATGCTCCCCCTCAACTGTGCAAGCTCCCCCTCAAAATTTTCTCTCCCTTTTTGACCGGAATGGCCAAAAAGGCTAGAACTGGTCGGACTCTAAATCGGATCCTTGTGCCATTGACATGTCGTCAATCTGTGAGGATAATGCAGTAATCTGACCCTGGATGTATGCAAACTGGTCCGCGGTGTGCTGCACATGGGAGTCTAGCATAGTATACATCTGCTCTACTTTAGTAAGGAGGCGATCAAGTCTATCGGGTCCCCGTGCTGGTGCTAAAGATGATGGCTGAGTAGAACTCTCTGGAGCAGTGGTGAATCTCTCAATCTCCTCCTCTGTATCTCCTCCCTCTTCCTCAACACGATCCCTCAGTATTTGAGACACACCGGTTTTGGATCCTTTAATGTGAGTTGTGCTACGAGTCACCGTGTATGCTCCAATAGGGTAATCTCTATGTACCACGATGAGACCACTTGGAAGTTTGAGCCTTGCCTTTGCAATGAGGCCCATAATGAAAGAGGGGAATTGTAACACCCCGACCCAACTTTATAATTAAACTATGTGTGAGTGGTTAATTACTATTTTAAGCCACTTTCTTTTTATAATTAATAGAAGAGTATTTAATAAACATATTATTTTATATTGCCATTGAATAAGAATTGTAAAGATTATAAATAATTGAAATGGCTATTTGTATTATAAAAATATACTATGTACAAAACTATATTAAGTGGTTAAATTATTAGTTATATATATATATATATAATTGTTGGCATTTAATTAAGTGTATAAAGATAAGGGTTTTTATGCAAAGTTATTTTATAATTTGAGTCCTTATAAAATATAAGCTTATAAAGGGGGTGGAAAGTAAATTAAAAAAAAAAAAAAAAGTGTAGAGGGTGACCCATTAACCCTCTTTCTCTTGGTCAACACACGTGCCCCACCCCCAAGATATTTCCCTTATCTTTCTTGGCTGTACCAGAACACTCTTTGTTCTTCTTTCTTTGCTCCTTCATTTTCTTTTTTATTTGTTCTTATCGGCAGCAGCTCTCTCCCACCCTTCTCACCAACAGCCTTCTCTCTCTCTCACAAAGACCATATATCTCACTCTAAGGAAGAAATTAAAAGATTAGCCTTAAGATTTCAGCTTCAAAGTTGTGAGTAAGTAAATAAAACCTTATCTCATTTTGGGTATTTTGATAGTATAACTGTTTTGTTTAGTTTTCTTCTTTATTCTCTAGTATGATGGTTAAAAGTTGGTATTTGTGGTTTGTAAAATTTGGAAACTTGTAAGTCTATATATACATGCTGTTTTAAGAAGCTTTGAAGCTGTGTTGGTGATTTGTTGAAGGTAGATTAGGGTTTTTACTAATTAATGATTGTATATGATTAAGGAAGTAAGATAAAGTTAGGGTGAGTACTTTTGATGTTAATACTGAGATTTTTGTTGTATTTAATTTTGCTATAAATGGTTAAATGACTGTATGTAAGTGTTTTATAACATGTCTAATGAGTGTATAAAAATCCCCATATGAAAATACCATCGTTTGATAATTGTTTGTGAATTTACAAGAAATTGTTGCAAAGCTGTCACTGTGACAGATTCTGTGTTTATGCATGGTAAATTATGTATTAAATTTTATACAGTGAATTAGGATGCTAAGAGTAGTTCTTACGAATTCTAAGACACATATGGTTGTATTGGAAGTGGTCTCACAGCATTTGGATGAATATAGAAATAATGGTTTAATTTCTAAGTTGCAAGAAATTCTGTCAGGACAGATTTGAGCATGCTGCCTTGTATGATTTTTAATAAATCATGGTTTTATTCTTTGACTCCGAAAATTTTATGGTATATACTAGACATACAATGGAGTGGTTCTGTAAAATTTCATGACATTTTGATGTGTGTGGACAGCCAATTTGTATTTTACAAATTGGACATATGCTGCTGAAATGAGCAGTGAACAACATATGATACACCTGACTTTGTGGATTTAATTCTCAAGTTAGGGTGAATGTTTTGAGCTATAATTTATTATGCTCATCATTTGGTATGTCTGGATCATAACTAAATTTTGTATAACTTGGTTCAAGGTTTAGTACTCATGGGAGGGGTTTTAAACCATTCAACTATTGTTTTTATGAAGCTGTTTTGTTCATGTTGTATGTTGCCTTGTATAAGTTTATGCAAGCACCCTTGCTTCCGATTTCAAAGCACCTTTTGAAATGAAGTTGACTCTTCTAGAGATATGAGATTAATGTGAGAATGTTGGTTTCTCTATGATTTAATACATCATGATGTTTGATGAATTTATTTTGTGTTTGTGGGACCTCGTTGAGGTGGGATTAGGATTTTGTTGATTATAAGAGATAGGCTTTGAGATAAATGTGTAAGTTTATGATAAGGAATAATTAATAGTAATAAGCTTTGATATTTGGTTTAGGTGTCACCAGTTCCCAAGTCTAAGCTCCTTCGACTGTAGGCTCTCGGTTCCTCTGCTTTCAGGTAAATGATAAGTTATATGAGCATTTGGTAAGTTATGAGGTTATTTTAAAGTATATTATGCATTAAAAGATTTTTGATTAGAGATATGACATGTAATCATGTTTTAGACAAAGATATGTTCGTGAGCTTTCGAAAACTTATGTATATGATTTAAAGCATATTGATGCCATTACTAATTTCCACGAACATGATGTTTAAAGAAAAGAATGGAAATGCTATTATTATGAAATGTTATGCAAAATAAGAAATTTCAGTATGATGTAAAGTATGAAATGTTTTCGGGTTATGTCCTTTGGTGATCTGAACTCGGCCAGTAGGGGTTAATTACTGGCTTTCTATGGAAAAAGTTATCTGTTTGGCCATTAAAAGTAGAAGAAATGGGGTTGCCCATAACTCTAGGCCATTTAAAGTAGAAGAAATGGGGTTGCCCATAACTCTAGGCCATTTAAAGTAGAGGAAATGGGGTTGCCCGTAACTCTAATCTGAACAAGGCCTTCTCCCTAATGTGTACGGACGATGGGGAGGAACAAAACCTTGAAGGGATGTGCAATCAGGCCTCCCAAAGAGGATAGTATCATGCATATGAGTGATGAGGCCTTCTCTGTACAGACTTATCAGATATAGACTAACCAATGTGTTATGAACAGCTATATTATGTTATTAATCATGAGAGAATTATTTTGTTTAAATGTATTGTGAAAAGTAAAAGCTCTCATGGAAAGAAGAAGTTTCTGATGAAAAGAAAAGTTGTTCATTAAAGATAAAAGTCTATGAAGTTCCGTTGTGCTTTAAAGATAAAGAATTTGATGAAAATGTTTTAGTATTGTATAAAGATAAAGCTTTTGATGAAAATACAAGTTTATGTTAAAAAGTCATCAGATATCTGTTCTTTATGAAACGTTAAGTTTTATGACTATGAAAATTATAATATTTTATGAGAAGAAGTTTATGAAGAAAAGTTTTGTTATTCTTTAAGATGTTTCCAGTTTAAGACAAAGTTACCAACTATTTGGTTTAAGTTAAAACAATTATTTTGGAATGAGAATATATATATGGTGACTTTGTAAGAAATGAAAGAAAGTTAATTCGAAAGGTTTTGGTAATATTATTCTGATAAGAAAAAGGAGAACAATTATTTACCTATGAAAAGTATATAAGTATTATTATGAATAGTATAAAATACTATGCATAAAACGATGTTCTCCTATCTGAATATTCATAGAATGAAATGATTTGATTTACATGCATCCTTATTAAATTCTCATGTACCTACCTTTACTGGGCTTCGCAGCTCACCCTTTTATATTTCAGTCAACAGGTTTTTTTTTGGAGCAGAGGGAGCCTTAGTCAAGTTTTGGAAGGAGCTGGTTTTAGTTTTATATGTATAGATCCTAAATTAGTATTGGATGTTTAGATTTGTAGTATGGTGTATTTTAGGATCTAATGAAAGTGTGTACCTTAAAGTATTAAGAGATGTATTATGTGAAATTCAGAATTTGAATAACTAGTGGATTGTGTTATCCTTTGTAGTACAATGTAAATGCTCTGAATATCAAGTGGAAAGTTATATCATTTAAGTAAAAAAACAAAAATGAAAAGAAAGAGGGAAGCTTTTGTATAAGTTTTGTAAAAGTTAAGTTGGTTCTTGTTAATATCAGGTTTAGGCTTGATATTAGCATGCCAGTCATGGTTACAAATCCAGGTATCGGGTTTGGGGTGTGACAGAAATGGCATGACTGTCCTTGAGTTCTGCTTCTCAATGCTCTTGGTTAAGAGGTGGAAGATGTGTCTATAAATATCAATCTCCTTGTGAGTGAAGAGTTCGTACAAGAAGATTGTCCTTGGAGCAGACAATGTCGTCAGGTTGGTGACCGGATACAGATTGTGGATCATCACATAAGTAGGAGCCCTCATCTCCGAACTGAATGAAATTGTGTTCATGGAGGACTTCTTAAGTGTACCACCAAGAATGGTCACCATCTCCTCTATAGACATATTTTTTCACATTTTTAAAATACAAATATACTTTAACACACTTTTTGTAAAAGTAATCAGCAAAAAATTAAATAAACTGGTGTCAAAGGCATACACATCAACATTTCTCTACTCACTGTATTGACTATGTGACGCAGGACAACCAGAACAAAATGTAACAATAAAAAAATAAAGGGATATGACTTAGAAGTCAGTACCAAGCAAGAAAACCACTAGAAGTCAGTACCTAGGGTGAAACTGGAGTCGGCATCAGACCAAAGAGAGACCAAAAGACCCTTTTTCTTTTTTCATTCATCAAAATATCAAGTATCTCCAAAAGGAGTACAATAGTTTGCTTATAAAGGATTGCTAAACCTTAGAGTCAGGGAAGGATTGCTAAACCTTAGTTCTAATTGGTGTAGGAAACCCTGATTGCCTTATTAGGAATATAACCTTGCTTCCAAATTAAAACCTACTACTCTAATAAACTATTAGGACCTAAAACATAAAAATACAATTGACTTGGAAACATAAATAATACTAAATAAAAATTTTCCTGTGTCTCCCCCATCATTCTCCTCTGGTTGGAGAAAACTCAACCTCAAGTTTCAAAGCTTTGAAGGATAAGGATGTTGACAAGTAACACTTGCTCAAGGTTGGAATCACCTTAAGGAGCACTGAGAAAAGAAAAATCTTGAATTTCACCACATCAAACTCTTATGGAATCGCAAAATCAATGTGTGGAATCAGCATAATCTTATCTTGAACCTTATGAACCATAGGAAGCATTGTGGTTTCAACCTCTTCAACTTCACCAAGTTGCAAATCTTACAGCACTATGGAGGGTTGATTAATACCACATTCAACAAATTCAACTTTCTCATCATGTGCACCCTCTAACATAATACTCTCTTGATATTTTTCCACTACCAAGATCTCGTCATCAATGTTGTCCTCTATGGGGGCGGCAATAGTTTCATTGTGATCTATCATCCTTGGTTTCCCAATTGAATCAGTTTGAGTCTTCATTTGCTTCGATTTAGAAACCAAGTCTTGAACACCTTTCGTGAGTATTTTAGATAATTTATTGTCTTGACGAAAGGTAGATTGTTGCAAGAGTACACTAAGGATGTGAAAAGATTTTGTCAACTTGATTGCTAAGTACGGCCCTGTCACGCCTCGAACCCAAGTAAGAGTAAGGCACGTGACAACAGCCACACACTTATAAGGTTTACACCCTACAAGTGTGAAAGGCTTTCTTAATAACTAAAAATTATCCTCAAAGAAAATTTCATCAATAAATCCAAAAATATATTCAATAATGCAATTCTCAAAAGATCTCCAAAATAATAATCTTCCAACATCACAAAGAAAAATAAACGAAATCTTTTAAGACTAAAGTCTAAACAAAAGATAATATTAAACATAAAAGTCCAAATCTTATTCCAATGATTCCTAAACTTCACTCATACACACATCCTAGCGGAAGCCTAAATACATACTACTCTTCTTGATCAGAATCTGAAAGGGGAAAGAGGGGGATAAATTGATAACTCAATAAGTAATCAAAGTCCTAATAAGTTCTATCAAGCAAATAGATCTGTAAAATAATAAGTTGTACATAGATCGAATATTTTAATCTTACAAATATATTATAAATGGATTAGAATATAATCAGTTTTCCATATATCAAACCTATAATTTATAATAGGTTCGAAAAACACATAAGTAGTTTCAAGGACTTAAAACAGTACAAATATTTAAACATAATTCATATTTTTAACAATTTTTACGACTATGGTCACACTATATCCCCGTGACTAGGCATCAGATTCAGATGAAATTAGTTCTGTGCTAATGTATATCCCCCATTAACTAGGTCCAAAAACACAATAGGCTCGTGATGCACCAAATAAAACTAGTTTCAGTACCAATGAATAACCTCCATTGACTGAGAATCAGAATACCAATGAATAACCCCCATTAGCTGGGTATTAGAGTCAAAACATAGTCAAATTGTCCAAAATCATATATATCAAATCATAGTTCAAACAAAAATATATCTCATTCAAATACATTTATATATATATAGTTATATATTCAGTAATCAAATATATTTGTGATAGTTCTTTATTATTTACTTTAAATCAATGTAGTTTAAATCGGCTGAGAAGGAGGACAAACTTCAAGGAAGTCTTGGATTGATTCCCTCTTAATCACAAATTCCTTGTGTCTCACCCAACAATTAATATGGTCTCTGTCCACACTAGCATTGGAAAAGAACTCTTTAATGATTTCTAAGTACACATTTCCACTTGGAGTTAACAGCTTCGTCCATGTCCTCTCCTTGAACACGTCAGGAATGAAAGTGTCTTCAAGAGTATCCAATTTAACAACCCTTTCCATAATTATCGTGGCTCGCTTGTAGCAGTCGTTATAGGCCATGTTTGCTTCAATAGACTTGAAGTTGTCAGAATCCGTGCGAGCACGCTTGGAGGATTTCTTGGACGCTGAATGCTTGGTGGGAGACATATGCACATATACACAAAGAACAGAGAAAGGAACCAGGTGCACAAACACAAAAACATAGCACAAACATGATTAGTTTCATGTTAATCCAAAACAAAAGAAAAAATACTCAAAACAGAACACAAACAATGTTAAAACATCATGCTATAAGTGCTAAGACATGTAAACCTTAGCAAAATGAAAGAAAAAAAAAACAACTTTGCATGTGTGTGCATCTAGTGTGCATGAGGTGATGCATAGTGTGTGCCTAGCTGATGCATGGCAAGGCATTGTGAGACACAAATTGGGCAAAGTGTGTAAAACACACACCCAATGATCGAAACATGGCAAGCAAGTTCAATCAAGGGTAAACCCAAGAATTGGAACTCAAAGGAGTCCAAAACCACTTAAAAATGTCACTTGAACATTTTGACAAACACTTGGCATGCAACACTGCACTACATGAATGGGCAATGCATGAACACATAGAAAAATGCCTCAATACAAGTTTAAAATGCCACAAAGGGCCAACACAGATACACACAGAACAAATAGGACACAACCCAATCAAAATTTTGAAAAAATTTTGCTTAAAAAATCATGAACCCAACCCCTTTTTCGAAAATCCCCAATTTTAAAACCCTAAGTTAATTTCTGCATAATCTAAGACAAAAAATGAAAAGAATGTTTAAGAAAACATACCTTGAAGTCGATTTTGCAGAAAATAAGCTTGAAAATGAAGGGGTTTTGAGAGAAAATCAGTTTTGGGTTGAGAGAGGTTCGAGTGAGGCAATGAAAGGGAAATAGAGAGTGTTTTTAAAAAAAAAACTGTCACATCAGCCTTATAAAACTGAAAACACATGTTTTTCACGGGTTAGATAGTCGCGAAAAACACCACTGAAGCACAGGAGCTTTCGCGAGAAGCTTTTAGTCGCGAAACAGTCGCAATAGCCTCTGTATGAAACTTGCGTTTTTCCAGTTTTTGCCTAAAAATCATTTCGCAGGAAGAGGTTGGTCGCGAAATAGTCGCGATACTCTCTGTATGAAAATGAGATTTTTTAGATTTCCCTTAAACTTTTTTCGCGGGAAGCTCTTAGTCGCGAGCTTCTCGCAAAAATGCCTCTAAAGAAGTTTTTTTTTTTTTTTTTTTTTTTTTTTTTTTTTTTTTTTTTTTTTTTTAAGAACACAAAAATGCATTTTGAACAAAAACTTAAAGCACAAAAGTATAAAATCACTTTCAAAAACATATAAAATACTCAAAAATCTTTTTGGGTTTGATCGGCAAACAATTGAGCAAACACATCACATTTGAGCATATACAATCACACAAATGAGATAAGCATTAATTGAACAAAGTCTTGTGTGTTGTGAGTGAGTATCAAATGTGGAATAGTCCTTAAACCAGAGTGAAGTTTCAATGATCAATTCAATCAAGTCATACACAACTAGTACTAAGTCAAGTGGTTTATCTCAATTATAGAAATGAACATATATGACCTCCCACAAGAAAATGATTACAAATCTTAGAAACTTTTCATTTGGCTTCTACACAAATCATAACATTTGATTATTTTTTGAACAATACATTTCATTTTGAGATTGGTGCTTGAAATTTTTTATATTTCAATATTGAGAATGAGCCTTTGGCTTTTTGAGCACCATACATTTCAATTTAAAATGTTGCTTTCCCTTTTTCCTAGTCAAATACTAGTATGTGCGATGACTTTTGCAGCTCATTATCTCTTTTCATTTTGAGATTTACATTTGTTGAGCTCTTTAAGCAAAAACATAAAAATAAAGTAGGAAGAGATATAGGCACAAGTCTATGCAAGTATCAAGACCATTGACCAATCATTCATGACAAGCTTGAAGATCTATTTACAATAATCACATATAGTTTTCAAGATTTCTCCCACAAAGATATATGTGCATACATAACAAGCTAAGCTCGTAAATGCACTATGCCATTAGTACGAAGGTACTATGCCAAACTCCCATGTGATATGCACAACACAAGTGATCAAACTTTTTGGAGATTTTTCAATTTTTATGGGTTTTTGAATTTTTTGAACACACTCAAAAACTGGACAAGAAAAGTAAGATCAACAAAATAACAAGTACAAAACAAAACTTGAAAAAAAACATGCTACAAACTGGAAGCAGTGACATAAGAGAAATATGTATGACATGATGCATGAACCTATGATCCTAAACATCAAAAGTATTAATGCATGGGCATAGAGAGAGAGATCATGCATAGGTACCCTTCGTCACCCACTCTCTACGAGTATTTTGGGTGAGAGCCTTAGATGGCGGGGTACGACCAACATAACTTTCAAACCTCGGAGTGAAGCTAGAAAGGCAGAGTGATATGTTCCTCAGCATTTCCATAACGTCTCCAATGAGATGTCCTTCACTATCTCCCTTAGCTTGTGCTTCCCTTGGTCTTCTCTTAGATCTTTCTTGGCCATGCATAGAGTTAACCTTCTTGAGCGCATGAAGCTTGAAATAGTTAGGCCTGGTATGCCCTTGTGCGCCTCAATGATGACACATATGCTTTGCTTGAGGCCCCCTTTGATTTTTGGGTAATGACTTCCCTCTTTCCTTTGGCCTTGCACCAAATGTTCTCTTTACTATAGCAGGGGTCTCAATTTTAGGCTTCACTTCTTTGAGATTCTCTTCATTCTTGGCTGAAACGAACCTTACTTCCTTCTTGGGTTCGTTGCTAGAACTTCCTTCTCCGGTATAGCCCAAACCGGTCTTATCATTTGAAGATTTTTGAGAGGACAGCACGTTGTCAAGTTTCTTGGTGGAGATGCTCTCAACCTTGGAATTAGCTTGAATAATTTCAGATTCAAGAAACTTGATCTTAGAGTAAGCTCCGACCAACTCTCCCTTGAGTTCTTCTACTTCACACTTTGCTTCCTTAAGTTGCACAAGATATGTTCTTCTTCAACCTTTTTTATCTTTTTCACAACAAGATTTGCAACTTTGGCATATTTGCCATAATTTTCCAGCAGAGAATCATATGCTTCTTGAAGGTTGTTCTCCCTTTCATTTTGGCGCACATCTTCATCTTCCGATTCTTCAATTTCCTCATCCTTAGAAATATTACCAAGTTCATCAACCAAATTGCTCAAATCATCATTTAAGTCAGCGGAGGCAATAGCCATAAAGGCCCTATAATTTCCTTCACTATCACATTCTCCTTCCGTGTCTGAATTTGAGCTGTCAGAATCACTAAGGGTAGTGGCAAACACTTTACCCTTCCCTCTCAAATAGTTGAGACACTCCTTCTTGAGATGTTTATGGCCATTACATTCGTAACACACGATTCCTTGAAGGGACTGAAACTCCTTTCCATCTTTCTTCTTGAACTCCCTCCTATCACCTTTGGATGATGAAAACTTTCCTTTGCTGAATGGCTTCCCACTGTTTTTCATCTTCAGAAATTTTCGAAAGTTCTTTGCAAGGAATGCTACCTCCTTCTCCACATCATCTTCTTCGGAGGAGTTATCCATTCTCTCGGTGATGATTTTGAGAGCAAGAGATTTGCTCGTCGTATGAAAAGGCAGTCCCAGCTCATATGTTTGGAGAGATCCAATGAGTTCTTGGATTTTGATCTCATCCAAATCCTTATTTTCCTATATAGCTGTGACCTTCTCCTAGAAGCTCTCTGGTAAGGACCTTAAAATCTTTCTCACAACCTTAGCATCCTCAATCTTCTATCCGAGATTGAGCTTAGCAATTACGATTTCATTGAGTTTCCCATAGAATGAATCAAAAGACTCATCGTCACCCATCTTGAGCTCTTCAAATCTGGTGGTAAGCATTTGAAGCTTTATGTCCTTAACTTTCTTGATACCCTCATAGGTAGTCTCAAGAATCGTCCAAGCTTCCTTGGCTGTCTCCACATGCGATACCCTGTGAAATTCATTAGTAGACACACCACAAAATATAGCGTTAATAGCTTTACTGTTTGCACTAGCCAAAGCAAAAGTTTCCTTGTCCCACTCGAACTTGGCTGTCGTGGGTTTAACATACCCATTTTCGATGGAGTCCCATATTGACTCATCTATAGCACACAAGAAAGCCCTCATACAAACCTTCCACAACGCATAGTTGCTCCCATCAAAGAATGGTGGGGCATTGAGAGATTGTGATCGGTCCATCATAAAGGGTCAAGGATCACACTCAGATAATAAAATCACAGCGAGTGTACCCGCTCTGATACCAATTGAATGCTTGAAAATGTGTTAAAAACACAAGAGCTGTTTAGACCCCCAAATTAAAGATTATGGCTTGATTAATTTTACTTTAACTTATATAAAGTGCAGAAAAGAATAAATGCAAGCTGATAAACAAACAAACAACTCTAACCTATAATCATTATAACACAGCAGTAAAATGAAAGGTAAAAGAGTAGAGAAGAAGAATGCAAACACAAGATAACACGCCGATGTGTTATCAAAGAGGAAATCGAAGTACTCGGCGTAAAACCTCTCCGCCGCCCTCCAAGCGATGATCGATCCACTAGACAAGTAGTTGTGATACGTGGGTTAACAAGAGACACTCCAAGCCTAATCTACTCGATGCACCTAAGCCCTTCAAGCTCGTACTCCAAAAAGGCTTCTCGGAACCGTGTTTTGTCTAGCTCTCAAGATCTCGCTATACGCCCGATTGCATCCGCCAAAGTCTGGCTTCTTCCAATACTTCCCAGCAGCACCAAAACCTCACTTGATACTCTGAAAGGGTGTGGTAAGCGTTTGGGCTATCAACCTCTCAATGATATGGAAATGGAAAGGTAGGAGTTGAGGAAAATTCACAAATAATTGTGTAGAGAATTGTGGGTATAACAATCTCTAACTCTCAAAGTTTGTGGCTAGAGTTTTCTCTTAGAAGCACTCATCAACATCTGTAGATAATGTGGGTATATATAGTGTAGATACAGAAAGTGTGTATCAAAAATGACAATCTGGTAAAACAGAATTTTTTGCGGGTGTCTCGCGGGAAGGCCTTACCCGCGAGATACTTGCGAAACCAGCTGTCTTCATCCTGTCCTGACTCTTCGCATTCCAGTCATGTGTAGGGCACATGCTTTACTTCGCGGGAAGCTTACTCGCGAGCTACCCGCGAAAACACTTCAGTCTTCAATTTGCCTTCAGTCTTCACACTCTCTCTCTTACACAACCCTTACAATGAAATCCCACAAATAATACAGGGTACATAAGATTGAATATAATTACAATCAAATTTGGCACAGAATAAAAGCCAACAGAAACATAGTTGTAAATTACAACTTTATAGAAGCAATGTCCAAGTTTGATGAGTCTGAGTCTTGAGTCTCTGGTTTTTACACAGTATATTGAATTGATGAATGTGATTATAGAGACCACAAAAGATGTGAAGGTATTGAGGGATCATGGAATTCTGAAAACTGAGTCCTTGAAGGATGACGAGGTTGTAAAGATCTTCAGTGGTACGAGCAAGTCTGTACAATTAGCAGGTACACATGAATTGTACAAGGCAATTGCAGATGTTAACAGCTACTATAATGGTTTACGAAAGGTTAAGGCTCGCAAATTCGTCAAGAAGTGTGTATTTACTTTATGGAATGTTCGCACGCTTTTTGCTGCAGTCTTGCTGTTGTCCCTGATGGCTCTCCAGACGTTTTGCTCTGTCTATGGCTGCTTTGGAATCAATCAACATCAATATCAATATATATATATATATATATATATATAAAAGCAGAGACCTTATGTGGGAGAGTATGAAGTTCTATCAAGTGGCACATTCGTTGAGCTTCTCTTATTTAGGCTTCCACCTCATCAAAGTTTACATTTATGTAAAACTTTTAATTCATTGAATGTGTCAATGAAGTTAATGCACATTAATTATCTATAAGTATGCACTAATTATATATATATATATATATATAAGAATTTCATATGGCTTTTTAAAAAAATATATATAAGAAAGAAAAAACATCACATGAAAGACCATGCGATTCTGTCATGTGGCGCTTGTAAGAGTAATTTTTCATTTAACTTTACACCTCAACTTCTTTACATATTGGGATTATAATAAAATTCTATTAATATGATATCACTATTTTCACTGAGTGTTTAACTTACCACTATCATACTTCAATAACATAAATGTGACATCATAAATTTTAAATGATATCTCCATAAGCCAACTAAACATTTATATTTTTCTCCAAAAAAAAAAAAAACTAAACTAAACTAAACATTTACATGAAATTACAAAATTTTTATGCTAACTCCAAGCCAATGTAGAAGCAAAAATTATGATTAAAAATTTTAACAAAAAAATAAATAATTAAACAAACAATCAACTTATTACACCGCATTTTTTTTTTTTTTTGGAGAAGATATTACACCACATAATAACTAATTTCTAATTTATGTAACTTTTTCTCTATAATTTAAATTCTCCATCCCCTTAATTTTGTATTACATCATTAATTTAACAAAAATCTCTTCATGTTATTGCAATATTACTTCATGTTATTACTTTAAAATATTTTGAATATTCTATATAAGTTTTTCACATAACAGCTTAAAACATTATCCGCGCATCGTGCGAGACTACGGCTAGTATTCAACAATAGCAGTTAATACATTATCCCCTCTTTTAAATCTCCGTCCTTAATGCATCACCAAGAGCTATGCCAATGTAGCTACGCCCTCACTTCCTCAACAAACCTAGGGGATCTCAAAATCGCTCTTTAGAGTCTTTTTTAAGTTTGTTTGATTTTGAGCTTGTGAGGTGGTGAGGTTTTTTTTAAAAAAAATTATTTTTAAGTAGGAGTTATTTAGGTTAGTTTAATGGATGGTGTGCTAAAATAAGAGATGAGATGCATAATGAATTTCAAATAGTGTGTTAAAGTAGCAAAATTAGTATTTTGGTGTGCTAAAGTAGCATTGAACTAATGCGTGGCTTATCAAATGCCGAAAATCACAAAAATTTCTTACTAGCTTCGAGCACTAGTGGCAGATGACTTGTTTGTGATGTGCCACATCTTCTCAAACACAAGTCTATCCCTTGGGTTTCAGCTTAATTTGATACCTTCTCTCTCCAATCAAATTGAGTTACTGCTTTTTAATAAAAATAAAAATATTATTTTGTTTATGAAACACACCATTTTATTTGTGAGTAATTATTTAGTGTTCCTTCCGTCAAAAAAAAAAATTTATTTAATGTTCCATGGACATAATAAATGTGTGCTCTTTTTCACATAATAACAAAACTCATTAATTAAATTTATGATAATACCAACAATTTATTCGCAAAGGGGGAAGCACATATTTATTGTGCTCCTGAGAACTAAATAATTACTCTTCATTTGTTCCCAATTAGAACATCATCTCAAGAAAACAAAGTGAGTTTTTCAAATTTCAATTTTTTTTAGTAGAGTTTTTCAAATTTTAAAATTTAATATAAAAAAAGTTAATGAATACTTTAAGGGAATTGGTTTAGAAAATATATTTTAAAACTTTTTATAAAAAAAAAAAAAAAAAGCAACTAATTGTTTTTAAGCTTTTTAAAAAAATATTTTTAACAGATGTTCTAGTGGGCTGTGGCTCCCATTAATTTGATTTTTTAATATATTATCCTTAAAAATATGTACAAAGTTTAATTTAATACACTGAATTATAAGGTCTATAATGTAATTTCACAGGGAGTTTGAAATCATCAATTCTACATTATTGCAGTCAGGTCAATCTCAGTTTTGAAATTTGGATTCATGAATCATGATGCAGTTGTCTTAATTCTAAAAAAAGTAAAAAAATGATGCAGTTGTCTTGAATATAGTCATTAAACTTAGATCGGACGTTGACCTGGCTCCGGTCTATGATAATTGAATGGCGTGAATAACATGTTTTATAATGACAGATGTTTACCAATAATTCCGTTATCTAATGACAAGAATTATTTGTTTTCCTTTTGACAGCATTCATTAATTAATGGACACGTATGTGCAGGCAGTGGATTAAGATTCATGTGCCTAGATTCAACCCAGTGGATGACATATGCTAGAATCTATGATTAGTTCCTATGGATATATAGCCTATAAATCAACAAGGAAATCCCATCCAAAAAAAAAAAAATCAACAAGGAAATTGAAAGTACAATCCTCTTAAGAATATTAATTTTTCTGGATTAATATTTGCACCCAAAAACTTCGAGAATTTGTCTTTTTTTGATGAAGTCGAGAATTTGTCTTAGAATACGTTATGGTTTGTTGAAACATGTAATCAGACATGTAATTATCAGTTATTAATAACTTATTATTCATTTTTGGGTTAAAATAAATATTGAGAAAGATTATGACAAAATCTGGAAATTGGAGGTTAGAAGATGAACAGTGTTCATCATAGCCCACTCTTGGTAGTAGAGTGTGGGGACCACTCTGATGGCTAAGTGCCATGGAAATCATATGATAGAGTTTCAGACTCTAGAGGAGAGCAGATCACTCTGGTGGTGATCGGGTGAAGAATGAAGGTTGTTATGGGCAAAGGTACACTATACGCGCCTCTATAACCTGGATGGCTAAGTATTAACAAAAAATAAAAATACTACTCCAAGTTTTTTTCTTTGTTTCTCCTCCTGCAATTCTGCAATTGATAATTCAAAAGATGCTGCATAATTAGACCAAAAAATAAATAAATAAAAGCAAGCCCCACGATAGTTGGTGTATGAGTTACTCTCCTGGAATTTTTTTGTAAAGGTCCACGCCACTTTACATGTTTTAGTAACATTTCTGGCATGGGGAAGTGTATTTGATTATAAAAGTTGGGCATTCTTTTTGGTTTAAAGTGAAAATAAAAATCTAGAGAAAATTATGAAAACCACATAATTTGTTATGAGATGTAGAAATTATCAATTTTTTTTCCATATATTTGAGTGTGCTTTAATATTTTTCGTGAATTTAGAGGCTAGAAAATAAATAATTGGAAAAATGGTGAATTGAATTTAATATGGTCAATTGTGAAAAATAGCATGCCATGATTCCAATATAATTTGTATGCTTTTAGAATTTATTATCACATGCAATAACAACAGAGAGGTAATAAGATGGTGCAATGATGTTGAGATTAATTCAAATATATTGTTTTGGAGTTATACCTTTATGCATGTATTATTATATGATTATGCACTTTTTCACATGTTGTGTGATTATATTACTATGCATATGTGTTTTGGAATAATGATGATTGCATGCTTGATTGTAACACTTGCTTGAATAAGAATTTTTATAAAGAAAAAGAAAAGGGGTATTAGACGATTACATAAAAGGTTAATTAAGAAATTACTTTGGTAATTAATCTTTTTAATTAAAATATAAATAATTTGAGTAGGAGTGCACCCCAATAATACATGCATGGGCATGCTCAGAGTCTCAGACAACTAGTTTTTTGGGTGGTGCATAATTATGAAAAAATTAAACAAATAATATTTTGTTTATTTTATTTTTAAAATAAAATTTCATAATTTATGTAGGATTGCATCCAAAACGCTTTGTGATGGCTTAGAGTGTTCTTGCGCATTAAAGAAATTAAATGGGAACCATGGAGGAGTTAATTGGATCCTCCCGTGAAGTTTTTGCGCATTAAAGAATCGAAGTTAATTAGATGCAGCAATTAAAAGTAACACTTGTACATGAGAGATGATTCCGAGCATAGCAAAGTTGGATATTCACATGTTCAATGATCTTGTGCATCATCTTGAACTCGGAAGAGACCACCATGTGGCTTGGTTTTGTCCTAGCATGGTGTGCACGAGCATTTAGGCCCTAGTGCAAGGACCATGACATAGTATGCAGTCAAATTGGAGATATATAGCTAGAGGATAATATGCTTGAAAATGGAAGTATCACTGTGCACCTTTGTGGAAGCGTAGTGACTTTGAAATGAATTTTGGATAACTAGGTGCAGTAGTAGTAGGCTTATGGGTTTTGCTCGTGGATGCACTTGAGCAAATTGGATGATAGGTCAATTGTCTCTATCTTCAATTATTTATTATTCTCTCCTCAAGGGAATTGAAAAGATTAGAATAATTGCATGGACAGAAAGAAAATCTAGCTTGATTTATTGATGTGAATGCTCTTAATTAGGGCGGCCTTGCATTAAATAATGTTGAATATTTTAGTATTATGAACGGAAAATGATAAAAACATCAATTTCACGATGAAATGAAATTACTGACTTTTAATTTAAAAGTTTCAAATATTGTCCCTTGACTAATGTAAAAAAAACAAGACTATACATCTGAAGCCTAGCTACCTCTAAAGTCTCAAAAAGCCTACCTCATATGGACCAAGATTATAAAAGAGTCCAAAGTTTAACTAACATTTTGTGACATTAATCACACAAAATGATAAAAACAGAGCCGGCCTTGCATTAAATAATGTTGAATATTTTACTATTATGACACGTAAATGATAAAAACATCAATTTCACGATGAAATGCAATTACTGACTTTTAATTCAAAAGTTTTAAATATCAAACCTAGTAGCACATACGTGTCCCATGACTAATGTAAAACAAACAAGACTTCTACCAAAAAAACAAACAAGACTAAATCTGAAGCCTTCCTCCAAAGTCTCAAAAAGCCTACCTCACATTGACCAAGATTATGAAAGATTTCAAAGTACAACTAACATTTTGTGTGATTAATCACAAAAAGTCATTCAAATTTAATTTTTTGTATTTTAAAATAATATTAATTGCAATCATCAACACGTGAGTTTGTAATTTTTTTTTAAAATATTAACCAATGTCCTAAAGGTATTGTTTTATGAGCTACTTTTAGAAATATTTTATTGAAAGAATGATAAAATAATAAATATTATTGATAATTTTTTATATTTTTTTATAAAAGTAGTGTCAAAACTTTTCTATTATGGTCTATTAATAATTATCCTAAGATCATTCTAAAAAAATAATAATAATAATTATCCTAAGGACATCTGTTAACATGACTTTTTTTTTTTTTAATAATTAGTATTAACTTTAAATTTACTTAACATTCACTCCAAGTAATGTAAAAAACAGCTTATAGTCTAAAACATAGTCAATAAAGTCAATAACTCATTGATGTCATATTATGAATCCGATTTGCAAAATGGGATTTTGCTACCATACTTGTGTAATTATACTTGTGAGAGCCTGAGGACTGAGGATAAAGTTGAAGGGTTGCAGTATTGGTGTGGGAATGCCGCAGGCCACGGGCCCAAGGAAGAAAGCCGCCCGAGGAAGGGAAGAAATGAATCAAGGTACTTTGTAGTATTCTAAGTGGGAGCTAGAATCTGGAGAGAGTGGAAGTCAGTGGATAGTAGGAAAGCTTCTGGTCTGGTGTAGCTTGTTACATCCACATTAAATGGTAGACAACAGTTTTATCAGCCACATTGATGAGAAAGTGACATGAATAGTGTAAGTCACAGCTAAGCAAATTCCTTCCACCATCTTCTTCAGATATTAAAAGCAACAAGTGTCATAAAAAGAGGGAAGTTAGGTGAGAATGGATGATGGAGATATAATAGAGGTAGAGGTATATAAGGCAAAGGAGGAGCACTGGAAGAAGGGATCGAGACAGAGGCATCAAAAAGAGATAAGCACAAAAGAGAGAGAAAAAAGAGAGTAAACAGAGTAACTATCTATACAAACTTATCCTCCTCGGGTGAGCTAGTGGAGGGATAGATTTCCCCTTTGTTTTATAAGATTAACCTTTTCTTCTTTATTTCTATCCTCGGGTAGAGTCCCCTCTTGTTGTTTGTTCCCCTCTCTTACAAATTCTATTGATTTGAGACAATGTTGAATTGTTCCACTCACTGTTCTAAGTGGGCTTGGACTGCCAGATTCTTTGGTCCTTACAATACTATTCATTGCAACTTGTGCAAAAAAAAATTTTATTATCTATTTGCATTTTTCAGGAGTGGAGGAATAGAATAAATGTTGATTGTTGTGTGAAAATAGATAAACAATTAAGAAAATTATTTTAAGAAAATAACATATAAAATAGATAATTAGATGTGTGTGTTTTGAAAAATAATTAGATAAAATAGAATCTTATTTTAAACTAGACGGTAATTTTTTGCTTTAACTGATGTGAATGCTTTTACAATGAATATTATGACACAAATTTTTATAATACAATTTTTAGTTAACATATTATAATTACTATTTTAAAAAGTAGTATTAATAGTAAAAACACATAAAATAATAGGCGTAAATGCATTTTTAGTCTCTATATTTTAACTTTTTTTCATTTTGGTCCCTACATTTTCATTTTATCACTTTTAGTTCCTAAACCAAATAATGCGTGATATTTAAATCCTTACCGTTACCCAATTAACAGAAAAAGTTGACGTGACTAACGACACATTAAAATAATATTTAAAAAATATATTTTGACATTAAAAAATGCCACATCAACACTTAAGTTAAAAAAATTAATTTATTAATTTTAACTAAATAAAAAAAATTAAAAACAAAAAAATCACATGAATGGAGATGTCAGTGACACAAACCCACGTCTAACACGCAAACAGAATTATTTGTCTCTCTTGGAGTCTTTAAACTCAATCTTGAAATTTCTTCTTGGTTCTCATTCTAATGGCTCCCACGCCATCTTCAAAAGTAAATCAAGCCCACCCGACACAGATCAAAACACCACAATCCAAGCTTTGTTTGCATTACAACAATGCAAACAAACCAAACTCATCTTCAAATCCAAACACACCGGCCAAAGAAACCCCACACCCACAAGAACACCCGGTCAAAGTAATCGCTCGGATCCGAGACTACCCAGATCGGAAAGAAAAACCCACTTCGGTTTTGAATGTTAATTCAAACAACCATTCCATTCGAGCGTTGTAGGCGAAGGATGTTGCTGAGAATCGAGAGTTTTTTAGCGATCTGGAAGAGGAGGTGGTGGGGAATCTTTGATTAGGGTTAGAGTCGGGAGAGGAGTACGGAGAAGGGAAGCCATTGTTGAAGGAGGAGGAGAAAGAAGGAGCACTAATGGAGGAAGAGATGTAAGGGCGGAAGGAGCGGGGTTGGAGCTCCGGCGGCATCATTTTGGCTCACCGGAATCAGAGCTAGACTCTGTTTTTGCTTGTGTATGAGATTGAAGAAAAGGATCTGAGATTTTTTTAAGTCCGGAGAGGAGTCACGGCTGGCTGCTTCGTTAAGCATTAGCTCCGGAGTATAGAGTATTTTGGAGTTGGAGATTTGGGAGTAGGGGTTTGGAAATGGGTGACGTGTTTGAGCGATTTGGAGCCGTTGGATTGTTGATCTAGCGAATGGTATTGCTGCAGCATATTGCGAAGAGAAGTAGCACTAGGAGGCCACTGCTACAATAGTAGTAGGTGGACCTCGAACATTTTTTTAATTGGCTGTACATGCTTGTATGGCTCAACGCCTCAACCACAGACTTGGACTTGGGCTAAATTTGCTATTTCAGTTGCAGAGCCCTAACACAATTCAAACAACAAACCCAGATCCGAGAGTAAATTTTTTGGGTTTATTTTGTATTTGTTTCCTAAGAAAATATAGGTTTATGATTTTGTTGGAGATTGGTTTGTTTGGGTTTATGGGTTTGATTTGTGAAAATCATGTGGATTAGTGATTTGCTGGAGAATTCGGTCTTGAATGGTTGTTTGTTGTTGTTGTTGTTTTTTTTTTTTTTTTTTTTATTTTAAATTTTTGGGTTTGTGTTCTTAAATCTGGGTTTGTGTTTTTGTTCAAGGCACTCTTTAGATTTCAATTCATGTGATTTTTTGTTTTTAATTTTTTTTTATTTAGTTAAAATTAATAAATTAAATTTTTTTTTTTTAAGTTTAGATGCTGATATGGCATTTTTTAATGCTAAAATAGATTTTTTTTAATTATTATTTTAATGTGCTGCCAACCACGTCAGTTTTTTTTGTTAGTTGGATGACGGTAAGGACTTAAGTGTCACGCGTTAATTGGTTTAGGAACTAAAAGTGGTAAAATAAAAATATAGGGACCAAAATGAAAAAAAAAAAAAAAAAAAAAACCAAAATATAAGAACTAAAAGTGCATTTACGCCAAAATAATATTATTCTAATCATAACTTATCATCTTAAAAAATTATTAGAAAGATTATGAAAAAGGTGATGTACATTGCACATTTACTCATCTGTATCTTGTCATTAGTGATGACTTTATACTTGTAAGTTCATTTCCTATGTTAGCTCTTGTCCTTATTTAATCAAGTATTTTCCCAAGTTTGATGCAATAATTAGTTGTTTGTTTAAGTTTGATCTAATTTCTAATTTAATTCGAATCAAGTTAATGTTTGGATAATCTATTAGGCTCAAATAATTTTATTTTCTGCAATTTACTTTATTTTGAGATGATGTACTTTGTATTATTTTACTTCAAAAAGATGCACTTTAAATCAATTTACTTTTGAGTATGCTTGATAACCTAGACTCAATAATTTAACTTAGACATTTAGGGACTTAGTTATTTAGGATTTTTCATCCAAGTAACTCCTCCATGGTTCCCCCTCAAAAAAAAAAAAAAAAAAACCTCCTCCATGGTTCCATTTAATTTCTTTAATGCGCAAGGACACATAATGTATACTATTTACAAATACTTCATATGGTAATTAGTTGATGTTTAAAGACAAGTAATTATTGGGTACTCTCAGGGTATCATAAATGCATATTTTCTCATCTCACATAACTATGGGTCTCATTAATTAAATTTATGAGGGACCCACAATTCATGTGAGAGAGGAAAATATGCATTTATGGTACTCTCAAAGTATTCAATAATTTTCTTAATCCTGGAAGTTTTTGGGTGCAAATATTAATCCAGAAAAATTAATTTTCTAAAGAGGATTGTACTTGCAGCCGTCTTTGCAAACTAATAAGTTTGCATCTTTAGACAATTCCTCATCGAAAAAACTCTGATCGGTTCATCTTCAACGACAATCTCATAGTAAAAACTCAAAAGTGGCTGTAAAATCCATACACTTTTCCTTTTGATCACTATCTAAATCACTCTTCTCAAATTCAGCATCACTTAATTAGGATGGTTGCCATAGCCTTACCCTTAGTTTTATGGATTAGTCAATTTTAAGTTAATTATTGGAATTAAGCTCTCTCTCTCTCTCTCTCTCTCTCTCTCTCTCTCTCTTTATATATATATATATATATTATATTGATGATGCCGAAAATCGTCAGTAAGTCACAATCCTCACGTGTTTGAGACAATACTTGCGAAACAAAAATAAAGAAGGCCTTAGGAGAGTATCGGTGTGGTACTGGCTAAAGACCTTCCGAAGGTTAAGTTAGAGAACTGTCACAACTCTAGAGTGCCAGAGCTGGGAAAATTATGTGTACCTTGGTTTGTGAGGATCTTTGGGTTTTTATAGTAGCATGAGGTTGACATACGCTCCTTGGCTTAGAAGATCTTTCCTTGTGAGAGAGATCTTCTTTAATTCATGTATCTTACGGGATCCTTTCCTTATGGGACTCTCTTGATTACGGTTAATCGTGGAGCACAAAATATTTCCTTATATACTCATGCGTGGAGGCCAAGCAAGGCCATGTCAGACTTGTCAAAGGTTCGCTTATCCCCTTCAGCTTCCTTCCGTCAACTTCTTATTCCGTCTATATATTCTAGTTGTCTCGTTCAGGTGTTTGTTGACCTCAGGGTGCAGCCGTCAGCTTTGAGGTGGAACCGTCGACTTTATCCTATCGTTGTTTGGCTATGAACGCGCAAGTGAGGCTGACAAGTTCATTAGGACCGTCTCCTTTGCCTAATATAGACGAGTTTATCAATATTACAAAATTACCCTTATCATATATATTGTTTAAGTGATTAAGCAATTGACATAAATATGCATGGATAAAAACATAAAAACAAGCACAAATAGGATAATCCAAGCACCCATAAGAATACTGATATGTTTATAAAGAGGAAAACTTGAGAACTGAGTGAAGAAACTTCTTAGAGCCCTATAAGATTACTAAGCTGACTTTGATACCATTTATAATGAGACAATAAAAAAACGTTAATCATATCTACGTTATACTTAAAAAGGACTAATTTAGTCACAATTGACTTTTTGTAGTTGTTAATGAAACCTAAATTACCCCAATATATGCCTGATGTGAGAGTGGGTCTCAACACGCACAATAGCTCACAATACACACTTAATCAATATCCAATACGTGATATCACATAAATACAGTAGTCAATATACTCGAGCCCGTTGGACTCATATTCTAACAATGTGGACGCGATGTTTTATCATTCACGTGCAAAAATGGTATTTGAGTAAATCAATGTGGGCACAACCGCGAAAGGGACGAGTTAGAGAGATAAGATATTCGTGGTTTTAAAACCAAAACACGATTGTGTGGTTACAGTCTTCTCTTTTATTTAGATTACTTGGTTGTATTATTATTATCATTATTAGTAGTATTATTATTTTGTGATTTTGTCATAGTTCCTGGGTACAAACAGAGACCATCCCGTTCTTTTAGTCTCAATTCATGTGACTAAGTTTGGATGGAGCAAGAAATCTATTCTTGGGGGACCAAAATGGGCATTTGTCCCTTTTGCCCAAAAGATGTAGCAAAATGCCCATGTTCTGAAATTATCTAATAAAATGCCGCTGTTTTGAAACTCGATTTTTAGAAAATCGATTTTCAATGAAAAACTCAATTTGGTGAACATCGAGTAATATGAGAAATTTTACATGAAACTCGAGTTTCATGTTTTTTTTTTTTTTTTAAGTTTTATTTCACATAACTCAATTTTCTAAAAAATCGAGTTTTTCATTGAAACTCGATTTTTAGAAAATCAAGTTTAAAACAAGACATTTTGTTGAAAAGTTTTGGAGAAAGGAGCAAATACCCATTTTGGCCATTCTTGGAGCCAATTTTTAGGACCAAAATGAAATAGTATGTAATTCAAAGTCCATGCATTCAAACACACATGCCCAAACATAATTATGTATGCATTTGAAAACACCATTGAATAACTATTTTAAGAAACTATTATTGCGATCAATCACTCAAAAAACTTATTTAAAAAAAAAATGTTTACATTTGTTATTTTGATTTAAAAAATTAGCAAAATTTTTATATTTTGTTAGATATAACTAAATGAAAAGTATAGAATAATTCTTAATTTGAGATATTTTAAATTTGAATTAAACAATCATATGGTATCTATTGATGTGCATGAAATATATACAATAAAGTACTCACATATCTACATATTTAGTCTTACTTTTATGTTATTTTGTGACTGATTATATAATATCTTTGTGTTGCAGGTAACAAGGGCTTTACATGCAAAGTGGGGCTAGCCAATTAAATGAAGCCAACTTACATCTAGCCAGGCATGAATTCAAGAGAAGACCAAAAAATTAGTGAAGAAGAAGCAAAGCAAGTGAAGTGTAATTGACTATGCGGAAACTACGAGGTGGGCCAACTGATTCAAGAAGGCAAATTGTAGAGAGGGTCCGCGAAACATATGAAAATGGTGGTAATTCTAATTGTGTTGGAGTGCCCCTGTCATGTGTGCGTGTGTGAGGCGCCCTGTAATTTTTATAATTTTTCTGTAATTTCTAATTTATGCTTCTTCTTTTTGGGGGCTGGAAATATAAAATTTTAGTTTATAGTTCCTAGTCAACTTTAACACAGTTTTGCTTTTTTTTTGGGTAAACACCACACAATTTCTTCAGTGTCATGGTATTACGAATTTCTTGGGAAAATAGTGTTTGCTCTTTTATTGGTTTTTCCTTCTTGAAAGATATCCATAGTTGATAAAAATATTTATTTAATCAATTTCAACTCTTTCAAGTCTCAATAATATAATTTAATATTTCTATTAATTTAACAATCTAACATAATTTTTTTAGCTTAAAAAAAAGCATAGGAAGGGAGAGTGGACGTTACGCAAATATATATATATATATATATAGAAAAAAGAAAAGAAAAAATTTATGAAATTTCACAGCATTGTCCTCACAAAGACTAAACCAAAAGCATATTTAGAAAAAAGAAAAAGAACCTTGGTTGACACTAAAATAAAATTGTAGCCACCATAAAGCATTCCCAATTCCATTCCTATAGATATGACTTTAAGCATTTCATATGGATATGAGCAATTGATACATTGTATGAACTTTTTTTTTTTTTGGAGAAAAACATTGTATGCACTTAAGATTAAGAGGATGTGCCTAGGGGTGTGCAGAAAACCCACCGACTCGCCAAACCCGACCCGACCCGCCGGGTTGGGTCGGTTTTTAAGGCTTGGTGGGTTGGGTTGGGTTACAAATTTTTTTTTATAGCGGGTCGGGTTGGGTTTGGGTCAAAAAATTACAAACCCGCCAAACTTGACCCGACCCACCGACCCATCCATATTTAATATATATTTAAAATATATTATATATTTAATAATTTTTTTAAAAAAACTAGCTGTAGGGCACTTACATATATATATATATATATTTAAATATATATTATATATTTAATAATTTAAAAAAAAAAACTAGCTGTAGAGCAGCACTTCATCGGTTCCTCCTACTAATACTAATTTAATATATATATAAAATATATTATATAATTAATAATTTTTTTAAAATAACCAGTTCTTTCTATCCTATATTAAAGCCAATTAGTTCACACAAACCCTAATAAATTACTATTGTTGTTTAGTCATTAGTGTTGTTTGCCTTTAAGAAATTATATTGATACTAATCTTTGAGTTTTTTTAATATATTAATATTTATATTTTTTTCTACTCAATTTAATAATAATAAATAAAAAAATTTGTCAAACCCATGGGTTCAACCCGACCCAACCCAACCCATGTGGGTTGGGTTGGATTTATGTGATGGGTTGGATTGGGTTGATTTTTTTTTGACCCACCATGATAGGTTGGGTCAAAAAATCCCCTCAACCCGACCCAACCCGACCCATGCACACCCCTAGATGTGCCACATTAAAGAGAAAGAGTACGCAATAGATTTCAACAAAAAACAGTAAGCATGTAACCACATATTTCATATTTGTGCAATTTTCTAAACTTTCCTTGCCTTTCTTTATCCCTGACCCCCCTGTCTAATCTCAGATTCCTCGTAAATTGGTGATGGAAACAAATATCAATGCATTGGTGCAAAACAAGCTGACTCATGAATTCTGGGCAAATAGTTTTTATGCTATTATCTTTCAAGAATGTGGCAGACCTTGTGGTGCCTAAGACACATACAAAAAGTAGAGAATTCAGAGAAACCAAGACATTACCTTAAAACGTCAATTATCTTTCATGGAAATGTAAAATGTAAAATAATAAGTTCAAAGAATGCTAAAAACAAAATAGAATGGTAACAAATAAGTCTTCAGTTATGAAAATTCTAAGGCATCAACGTATAGAAAATTAGCCCATTTTCTCTCATTAAAAAAAAAAAAAAAAAATTCTATTTTCATCATCCCTATGAACCATTTTAAAAAGCTTCCATGGTTGCTAAATTATTGTACATTTGCATTAACTTATTTTCTAATTTGTTGAGTTACACTACAAAAAGAAGAAGAAGAAGAGGTTTTAATACCATATAAATTCAATGTAACAATTCTTTTATAATTATTGACTTCTAGGGTTGGCTCAAAATCATTATACACGACTGGGTTGTAGGAGTTTATTGGTGATTAACTTATATAGGCAATTCATCTCCTTTGTACTAGGGAAAAATTATGGAGGTAAAAGAATATCCACACTACATGTCAAGAGCAATTAAGGTATACAATATTGTTAAGTTTAATAATAACAAAATACTGCACACCTAATAAACTTGGACACTAAGAAAAAAAAAAACTAAATTTATTTAACAGACTATTAAAAGACAAGATGGAAAAAAAAAAACATGAAACATGTTGATTGGCCCAATTTGACTTGAAAGGCCATGGCTATTTTCAAAAACCTATTTAATGGAAATTGGGCTGAATATACCCTGATGAATCCCACGACCATCTATAAATTTAGATTTGTCGCCAACAAATCTATTATTTTTCACCTAGCTATCGCCATAGAGCCAAATCATTGTTATGAACTGTCACTAAAGTAATTGTTTGGGTTTTTCTCATTTTGTTGCTTCATCACATGCCATTCTGTTGTGACTTGTGAGTGATTTGCCAGATTATTTGTTTAGGCATTTTGAAATCACGAAATTGATGGTTGCAATTTGCAAACTCTAAGTCCAAAAAAAAAAAAAAAAAAAAAAAAAAAAAAAAAATCAGTTGCTAATCCTTTTTTATTAGTATTTTTGGTTGTGGATTGATCCTCCTTCCTCAATCTAAATTGACTGAAGTGATGAACATCTCTAATTCCAACAATTATTTGGTTTTTTTTTTTTTTTTTGGGATAATACAATAAACTTAAGACTCTTTTAATTTATGTAAAAGATAATGAGCGATGCAGTTAGTGGTAACTACACATGAATAGCGAAAAACTTAATACAAAATTGAAAGAAAAGTTTATCATATTTGCAAATAACACATACAAGAAAGGTGTCCCGAATCTCCCGATACATCGTTTAACTCATCTAGTACATAATTCAAATATCTTCTATCTTGTTTATAACTCCAGACTACAAATGTTAGACCATTTTGTAGTTGTACTCTGGTTATATGATATATTATAAATCTGGTTTAAAACACTAGTATTACTATTTTTGTGTGTGTTCTAATAATAAGTATTACTGTTTACTTAAAAAAAAAAAAAATTCTTCTCTCTTTTTAATTTTTTTTATGAACAAATATCTTCTCTTTCAACCATTGAATTACTTTAAAAAAATTGTCCCAAAACACTTGAAAAAGTCCAAATCCGACATAGTTTACCTTTTTGTCCTAGCAATATGGTCAAAAAAATTATAGTTTCTTTGGTAATGCTGTAATAGTAGTTCTAGTACTGGGAGTACAAATCCATGATATATTTTGGTCTTAATATAATCTCAAAGTTGTATAAAAAAAAAAAAGTAAAAAAAAAAAAAATTCATGTACTAATAATAATCAAACCCACCAGAATCTCTCACACATATAAACACACGCTCCCCGGCAAATTCAATTCTTATTGCTTTCCATTATTCTGTCTTTCTCTCATTGATAAAACACACATGTATAGGGTTGAGGATTCTTGAGGTCAGATTCGGATCAATCCATATAGCCGAATACTCGTGGCTTGACAAGACACGAACTCAACCCGCGAACACGAATTGTCACCCCTATCCGTAACTGATAAAAATAATTATTTAATCAATTTCAACTCTTTCAAGTCTCAATAATATAGTTTAATATTTCTATTAATTTAACAACCTATCATAATTTTTTTAGGTTAAAAAAAAGCTTAGGAAGGGAGAGTGGACATTACGCGATATATATATTTCTTTTTTTTTTAGTATAATTTTGGTTTACTTTTAGTTTGTTTTGTTTCACATTTTTTTTTTTCAGAATAGTAAAAATTTATGAAATTTCACAATATAGTCCTCACACAAAGACTAAACCAAAAACATATTTAGGAAAAAGAACCTTGGTTGACACTAAAACAAAGATGTAGCCACCATAAAGCATTCCCAAATCCATTCCTATGGATATGACTTTAAGCATTTCATACGGATATGAGCAAATGATACATTATATGAACTTACATTAAGAGGATGTGGCCACATTAAAGAGAAAAGGGTAATAGATTTCAACAAAAAGCAGTAAGCATGTAACCACATATTTCATATTTGCGCAATTTTCTAAACTTCCCTTGCCCTTCTTTATCCCCTGATCCCATCCCTAATCTCAAATTCCTTGTAAAATGGTGATAGAAACAAATCAATGCATAGGTGCAAAACAAGCTGACTCATGAATTTCAAGTAAATAGTTTTTATGCTATTATCTTTCAAGGATGTGGCAGACCTCGCGGCTCCTAAGACACATACAAAGAAAAAAAAATTAGAGAATTTAGACGTATCAAGACATTACCTAAATATGTCAATTATCTTTCATAGAAAAGTAAAGTTCAAAGAATGCAAAAAACAATATAGAATGGTGAAAAATAAGTCATCAACTATGAAAATTCTAAGGCATCAAATGTATAGAAAATTAGCCCATTTTCTCTCATTTAAAAAAAAAAGTCTATTTTCATCATACTTATGAATCATTTTCAAAAGCTTCCAATTGCTAAATTATTGTATGTTTGAATTGACTTATTTTCTAATTTGTTGAGTTACACTAGGAAAAAAAAAAAAGAAAAAAAAAAGAAGAGGTCTTAATACAATATAAATTCTATGTAACTATTTTTTTTTAAATTTTTTTTTTAAATTTTATAATTATTGACTTTTAGGGTTGGCTCAAAATCATCCTCCACAATTGGGTACTAGGAGTTTATTGGTGATTAACTTATAGGCAATTCATCTCCTTCGTACTAGGGAAAAATTATGGAGCTAAAAGAATATCGACACTACCTTTATGTCAAGAGCAAAGGTATACAATATTGTTAAGTTTAATAATAAGAAAATATTGCACACCTAATAAACTTGGACACTAAGAACAACAAAGCTAAATTTATTTAATGGATTGTTAAAAGATAAGATGGAACACAAACATGAAACATATTGATTGGGCCAATTTGACTTGAAAGTCCATGGCTAGTTTCAAAAACCTAGTTAATGAAAATTGGGCTGAATATACGTTGTATCCCACGACCATCTATAACTTTAGATTTGTCACCAACAAATCCATTATTTTCAACCTAGCTATCACCATCGAGCCAAATCACTGTTGTGAATTGTCATTGAAGTATTTGTTTGGGTTTTTCTCATTTTGTTTCTTCATCATGCCATTGTGGTGTGACTTGTGAGTGATTGCCAGATTATTTGTTTAGGTCTTTTGTAGTTGCGAAATTGATGGTTGCAAACTCTATGTCGAAAAAAAAAAAAAGTTGATAAGCTATTCCTTTTCTATTAGTATATTTGGTCGTGCAATTTCAAACCCGATAAGACACAATTTTGTTGGCTGATTGATCCCCCATTCCTCTTTCCTCAATCTAAATTGACTCAAGTTATGAACATCTCTAATTCCAACAATTATTTGGTTTTCTTTTTTGGTAATATAATAAAATTAAGACTCATTTGTAAGTGGTAACTACACATGTATAGCAAAAAACTTAATACAAATTTGAAAGAAAAGTTTGTCATATGTAACAAAATAACACATATAATACAAGAAAAAGTGTCCTGATACACTCTTTGAAAACATACATAATTCAATTTTTTTCTCTTCCATCCCAAGTCCCAACTATCAAATTTTTTTTTTTTTTTAATAAAAAAATTGTCCCAAAACACTTGAATCCAAATGCAGCATAGTTTACCTTTTTGCCCTAGCAAAGTGGTCAAAAAAATTATAGTTTCTTTGGTAAAAAAGTAGTAGTGGCCTAGTGGGAGTGCAAATACATGATTATGATATCTTTTGGTCTTAATATAATCTCCAAGTCAAGTTCTATCAAAATATTAACCAAAAAAAAAAAAAAAAAAAAATCTTCATGTACTAATAATCAAACCCATCGGAATCTCTCACTCATACATACACAGTCCTCGGCTAATTCGGTTTTTATTGCTTTCTTTCCATTATTCTCTCTTTCTGTTTCTTTCCATTATTCAAACCTGATAAGACACATGTTGGTTGGCAGATTGATCCTCCTTCCTCAATCTAAATTCATTCAAGTGATGAACACGGGGACGACGACGACGAAGACGAAGTGGAACATGACGACGACGACGACGATTTCGATGAAGACGTTGAGGAGTAGAGATTGATTTTCTGGTAGGTTTCGGCGACGAGAGAAACGCTCTGATCTTCAGCAACGAAGGCGGCGACGTGGCCTTGGGTTTCTCAAGTCTTCAGAAAATGGAGGTCACAGAAGTTTATGAGCTGGGGTTGCTGTGAGAATGGGTTGAAGGAGAGGCAGAGAATGGGTTGAAGGAGAGGCAGAGAAGGGTTGTGAAATTTTTTAAGGGTAAAATAGTCTTGTTGTTATTTGGTGAGGTGTCAAAGGCTTAAGCCATTAGATTAAATCTATGGCTAAGAATTTAGGTATAAATATTGCACGGGATATGAATTCATGAAACAAGGACATGAAGAGACATAACACGTGTCACTCTGGGCATTGTTGGTATAGTACTCCCAAAACTTTGCAATGACAAAAAAAAAAAAAAAAAAAAAAAAAAAAAAAAAAAAAAAAAAACAATCAACAGCAATTTGAGGGCAAAAATTGGTGTAAGGGTTGGTTTAAATGGTTTTTTTCAATTGGTGCACCGTTGCATCCTTTTAAGGAAAAAAGGAAGCAAGCAAGTTTAAGTAATAAGAGTCAATTTTGTTTTTGTTTTTAATACAAAAGGATGACTCCCTGTTTATTTAGCTGTCATTTTTACATAAGTTACATAGATAGTAGTAAAACAACAACAACAACAATAATAATAATAATAAACTATATATTTATGAGATAACTCTAAAAATATTATCACACGCAACGCGTTGGTCTGCGACTGGTTTTTTCATAATGTAGGGAGCATTTCTAAAGAAAAGCCATTTGGACTTGCCTCTAGCTGGTTGCAACTGACCCTGCCTACTAGAATTAGTTGCCTAGTAATCCAGGGGCATCACCCATGACGGGCTAAGCAATTTATGCTCTTGCTCAGGAGCATTATCTTGATTTCTCAAAGGCTACTTAACTTACCGTCAAGGCATAAAGTTATAATCCAGCCTTTGTTTGACATCTATAAAAATCATATAAATTGGAATCATTTTTTTTTTCAAATGATGTGGATCATCACCAAAGCAGGGTCCTTTGAACCCGCCCTTAGGGAGTAAACCATGGATACATAACCCCATCTGCCAGAACTGTGCATTAGGTAATTCAAGGGAACTCCTAGTTGGAATCGAATCCAAGATGTGTAAACTAGAATCTTTTATGCGCTACTAGATTCCAATTTAATCCCAATTTATACAAGATTCCAGTTTAATCATATTAAATTGGAATCTTGTATGCGCTAAATCCTGAATCCATTTTTACCAAAAATAGAATTAAGTTGAAAGCTTGATGGTAACAAATATAATAACAATAGATAGCAGTCGAGGAATAAACAAATGGTTATTAAGAAATGTGAGGCCTTAGTGCAATTCTATTGGAATAATGTTCTTTGTTTTATACTAACTTTTTATTTTGATATCTGTTATTTCTAGGAAATAACTATACCGCATCTATATCTGTATTCTTCTTCTTTTTATATGCAATGGGATTTCACCATCAATCCCACCTCCATTAATCAAGTATGAGAATTTGACATTGTTTTCCTCTCTTTTGAGTTATAGTTTGTCCCTATTTTTGAACTTTGTATAGCTTCCAATGTATTCCTCCCATTCTAAATCATATGTTTATATGTCAATACTGATATTATAAATTATGCAACGTTTTAAGCTACACACCAAATAAAAAAAGAAACCCGTCTAGGAGCCTTTACTCTCCAAGTACCTTTCCAAGGAAAGACAATTGAAGGGGGATAACTTGAGATTGAGGAGATTGGTTCTTGTAGACTGGTGCATTATGTGCCGTCGTTGTAGAGAGACGGTAGACCATTTACTTCTTCATTGTGAGATGGCTCATCGGTTGTGGTGCTTTGCCTTAAATTTTTTTGGTTTGTCTTGGGTTATCCCTAGATCGATCCCAGATTTGCTTTTTGGCTGGTGGAATTGGTTGGGGAAGCATTCGTCTTAGATTTGGAACTTAGTTCCGTTGTGCATCCTATGGTGTATTTGGAAGGAATGGAATCGGCGGACTTTTGAGGATTTGGATAGTTTCGTTGATTAGCTTCTTGCTTCTTTTAGTGGGACTCTTTTTGATTGGTCTCGGGCTTGGAGACTCACGACTAGTGATTCTCTCCCTTCTTTTCTTAGTTCTCTTTCTCTTTTGTAATTTTTTTTGATGTCTAGTTCTTTCTTGTTTTCTCTCTATTCTTTCTTCTTGTATTCTCTGGGTTTGCTCTGTGTTTTTCTTGCACAGAGTAGCCGTTCGTATATATAAAATTCTTACTTATTAACAAACTGAATGTACATGAGGTTTATATAGCAGAGCTGGTACAGGAATGAAACTAACTAGCCCTTAACCAACTCCAAACTATACGGATCCAATATCTACAACCAATCACTACACTACACGTGTTAATACATAGCTTACAACTGATCTAAGCCTAAACTACATGTCGTATCTGCTATATCAGTTGTTCAGTCCAATGCTCTGCCTCTCTGCCTGAGCTAATGTCCTCAAACATTCTTCAACAAACTCATCTTGACTTGCTTGTATCTGTCTTCTTCTTCTGTTTCCCATCTGTACAGTCAACTAAACTTTTACACATGTTGCCGCGAATACAACCAAGACTTAATCGGCCTGGAGTATCAGGTATACTACTGGGTTTAGAAATTCCCCAAAAAGTTAAAAAACCAATAGAGCTAGCAAAAGGTTTACTTGAGATACCATGGTCAAACCTTGATCCCAACTCTATTAAAAATATAGTTCCTGCTGAAAAGGAAGTCCTGATTCCTACAGTATCACGCCTTTGTGATGTTGGAGTGAAATTCTTCACAGACCACGTAGCAGCCATTGGATTTGACCTCGATAAAACCTCGTTTAAGCTCCCTCTCATTAAATTAGATGTTAACTCAGAGGTTATAATTAGAAACCTTGTGGCATATGAAGCAATGTCCAAGTCTGAGTCTGAGCCTCTGGTTTTTACACGGTATTTTCAATTGATGAATGGGATTATAGAGACCGAAAAGGATGTGAAGGTACTCAGGGATCATGGGATTCTACAAAGTGAGTCCATGAAGGATGACGAGGTTGTGAAAATCTTTAGTGGGACAACCACCCAGCCAATACGAGAAGCAAATGCACATGATTTAGACAAGGCCATTGCAGATGTTAACAACTACTATAATGGTTTGCGAAAGGTTAAGGCTTGCAAATTCATCAAGAAGTGTGTGCTTACTTTATGGAACGTTCGCACAATTTTTGCTGCAATCTTGCTTTTGTCGCTAATGGCTCTCCAGACGTTCTGCTCGGTCTATGGCTGCTCTCGCATATTCAACAAGACCAATTAATACAATAGGTTGCATGAGTCTTTCTTCATTTTTTTTAATCTGTATTGTAGCATTGTAATAAAGCTTTTGCTGTCATGTAATGTTTTTGGTTTGAAAGTTGTTAGAAGAAGAATAACATGCATCTTCGGGTACATTGTACTATTGTAGTCATAACTATGTGATCATGCCTTGCAAGCGTCTTTCTTCATGCTTTATTCTCATCTGTATATTGTAGCATTTTAATAAAGCTTATGCTGTCTTGTATTTTTCTTGGTTTGAAATTTTTTGAATTATCTTCGGGTACATTAATTAATTGTAGTGTAATCATGGCTTGCAGCGTATTTCTTCATGTTCTATTAGCATTATGATCTAAGTTTCTATTGTCATCTTGTTCTATTGTGATTTATGAGAAATACCTAGTCCTATTTAGGTATTAGTTTGGACCCAAATTTTAAATTGCAGCTTAATCAATTTGGGGTAATCTATCAATTAACGCTAAGTTTAAGTGATTAACGAATTAATATAAGCAAGGATGGCCACATATGCATGGATAAACACATTAGAGCCTATAAAATGAACAACCATAGGAAATTAAAGATTAAGAAATACATGGCTAAATCTTGATTGTCATAAAGAAAGAAGAAATCGTGATAAACTGATATAATTTAATATGAACTGGGTTATATTCATGTATTACCCCAAGATCTTCAACCTAAACATAGTGTTCAACACTGTAAATCATTGATCCGATAGATGTCATCTAACACACACTTATGAGATGAAAATTTCCAGTGAAAGAAAGGTCGAATAGGGTCTATATATTTAAGTTGAGGGACCACAATTTGACTCTCTACAACTACTCTAAAAACAAGCCTGCATGGTGTGATGTCGAATGCCATAAAAGATTTGAGTATGTCTTCCTTATCACCAATTGGTTTTAAGGGAGAATAGCACAGCTCATGGTCCGACAAATAGTATTAGAGCCAAGGTCATATGTTCGAGTCATGGGAGTGTCATTGTGAAGGAGGGATTGTTGGGGGGACCACAATTTGACTCCTTACAACCACTCTAAAAACAAGCCCACGTGGTGTGATGTCAAATGTCATAAAAGATTTGAGTGTGTCTTCCTCATCACCAATTGGTTTTGAGGTGGAATGGCACAACTCACGGTCCAACAATTTATAATCAAAATTGCTTAGGAATCGTTGCTCTTTCAACTTTGGTAAATCACTGATCCCAGAAATCAATATCATCTAACGCACACTTTCATCAGATTATACCATTGAAAATTTTCCAATAAAAGCAAAGGTCAAAGAGAGTCTATTTATAATCAAAATTGCTTTAGAATCATTGTTGTTGATATTTTATAATTAATGTGTATGTATATCACAACAACATGCTTTGTGCAAATGTTGGCATGCAAATAAGAAAGGATAATCGCAAATTTTATTTCTTAACATAAATTAAGGCACATTTATATTATTTATGAGTAAAATATACTATCACTTACCTTTCTCTCCAAAAAAAGAAAAATATACCATTTCTATTTATAAAATATAAAAAAATAAAAACCTATTAAACATAAATGAAAGGTTTCCAATTATATTAAAAAGCTTATTTCCAAAGAATTATCATATATTGGATTCCTTACCAAAATAAATTGTATTCATTTAATTTTTAATCTTGCAACTATATATGCATTGACAATTTGTATTGTTTCAATGGTATACTTTTTTGCAATAAAAATGGATCATGGAAAATTAAATTCTTGTCCGAATAAGACAATCCTATTTTATAATATAAAAAAATAGATACAATAAAATTTAAACCGTTAGTATTTATTCCATTATGATTATTCTTTACCAACAAATTTCTTTGGTATGGATAGGATTCAATCCCAGGAGGCCAAGCCCATTATTGGATCACAAAAGACTTTACTAAGAATCCATCACTCTGGAGATTTCTCTTTCTTTTCTTTTTCTTTTTTTTGTTTGGTAACCACTCTAGAGATTTTTTGTCATAACAGATTTGATGTTCAGATAAATATTATTTATTAGAGCAAGACTTAGGTATAGTATTTAGGTACTGTTCCTTAGATTTCTCTTTTAAGATTCTGTCATATAGATTTTTTCTCATGGGATGAAAGTGTATTTTTTAATTAAGTAACCACATGAATGAATTTTAAGAGAAGAACCTAAGGAACAGCACCTAAAGTACTGTACCTAAGTTTTGTCCTATTTATTATGTCATTGTTTCAATGGTCTATTGTAGCTTTCTTAATGGCAAAAAAAAAAAAAAAAAAAAAATTATATAGAGTTTTTTTTTTTTTTTTTTTTTTTTATGGAAAAAAAATTGTATATATGTGTGTGTGGGGCCCTTGAAATTGAATCAAAATTATTAGAGTTTTGCTTTTGGTATTCCAATAACTCTATAATCGCAATAATTTTCAAAAAATTATTTTATGATGATAGCTAGAAATGGAAAACTATGACCTTTTAGCTTTTATATTTTTATTTTTATTTTGATAGAGTTTTAACCAATAGCGTCCGTTTCTGTGATTTTTGCTCTTTTATTATCAAACCAAAACATTAATCGGTTTTTTATGTAAGTGAGGATTAAACTTCAGATCTCTTATCTAACCATCAAAGACTCTACCAGTTAAGTTAACTGAAATTCACTTTTAGCTTTTATGTTGACTAAAGTGATTTAGCTTTTTTGTTGACTAAAGTGAATATGATGGAGTTTAAAAGCTGAGAAGTGGGAATGAGACATTCGTAGTAGGTGTCTGGGATCCAATTATATTATCAAGCTTATTTTCAAAGAATTTTCCATATTGGATTCCTTACCAAAATAAATTGTATGCATTTTATTTTTAATCTGGCAACTATATGCATTGGCAATTTGTATTGTTTCGCTGGTATACTTTTTTGCAATAAAAGTGGATTATGGGAAATTAAATTTTGGTACTTGACCTGCTTTTATGGATGGCCAGAACACGATCAAAAGTTTAAGTCTTGGGCTCTTTTAGCTCACCTGGCCACGTTTGTTGATGGGCCGTGGCTCTGCATAGGGGACTTTAACGCCATTCTACATTCTACGGAGAAGCAAAGTGCTCGACCTCCCTCATACGTTTAAATGGATGATTTTCGGACTGCACTGGATAGGTGTAACTTGGCTGATCTGGGCTTCTTGGGCTACCCATTCACTTGGAACAATAAGCGCCCTGGGCATGCAAACACGAGGCAGCGACTAGACCGGGCTGTGGCGAATGCGGAGTGGAGGTCGAAATTCCCAGCTAGCATGGTCATGCATCTTTTCTCTCATGCCTCTGACCACCTGCCCATTATTCTTCAGGCCATGACCGATAGACGTACAACCTTAAGGAGCAAGAAGGGATTTAGGTTCGAAGAAGCTTGGCTACTTTGGGCTGACTGTGAGGTGGTGGTCCATGAGACGTGGAACACAAATGGAGATGCGGCCTCAGCCCTTTGTGATGTTAAGGAAAAATTTAAAAGGTGTGGGGCTGAATTGCATGCATGGGGAGCTGCTAGAACGACTCCGGATACGGAAAGGATCAAAGCACTAGAAAAACAGGTGGAGTTCATCACAAAAACTAAACTGACAAAAGCTAAGAAAGCTAATTTGACCTTGGTCAGTGGAGCATTTTAATATTAAATAATTAAAATGAATAAATGTTATAATATAAATGTAAAGATATGGGAGTGAATATGGAAGATGAGGAGTTAGTGAAAATGTTTAATCCCACATTGAAAAGGAAAGAGACTATTTTATTCTTTTTAATTGTGGTGATTAATGGGCTAACATGAATTGACTCAGATATTGAGCTAGATACGTGCGCAAGAAGGATGTGAAGAGTGGAGATATCAAAATTGGAAATTAATCAGCCTCTTGGATTATGGACAATGAAGAGCCATTAACCCACTTAATGGACTATCCGTTTGGGCATTTTCATTATTCAAAAACTCCTTATCTCACTATTAATTGTGTAACTCCAACCCATCAGATTAATATCCAACAATTAATCTTATAACACCCAATACAGCAGAATAATGGACCTAATTAATCAGAATAAATTGGGTAGTAATTTCGTGAGGCCCATTGAGCCTATAAATAGACTCATTTAGACCCAATCCAAGTTACTGCAATATACAATATACACACAAAAATAGAGAGGTTCTTGGCGAAGAAGGGTGTTCTTTCTGGTGGAGCTTTGGGCTTGAACACTTTGTGCAGAGGTTGTTTTAGCCATACGACACTTGTTGGGCTGTTGTATCCTGGGGGAGACAAGTCAGAGACGGTCTGCACCAGTTACAAAGTTTAGCCAACCAAGAGCTTGAATCTCCTTAAAGAGAGCGAGTGCCACGCCTCAGTCCAAATAGTGTTGTGTAATTTTTTTCTTCAAATTAATAATATTCAGCGTATTATTCAGTTTCTCTTAATGTTATTTCCATTATTATTGTGTATGCACCAACAATTTTAAGGAAATTCAACACATGGAGCCTACACAAGAGAAACTGAATGAGCCTGTTGGAGATCTCAACAAGCCCTTTCGCTTTAAGGGAACCCACTTCAAGAGGTGGAAAGGAAAGGTCCTCTTCTACTTGAGTCTTCTCAAAGTCTCCTACATCCTCACTGAAAAGAATCCATCAAAAGTTCCTACCGATGAGATGAGTTAGGAAGAATATAGTCTCCATCAAGAAAAAATAGATAAGTATACAAAAGATGAATATAATTGTTGCTCTTATCTTTTGAATTGTCTTGCCGATCATTTCTATGATTATTATGATACAACTTATAATTCTGCTAAGAAAATTTGGAAAGCTTTACAAAGCAAGTATGATACCGAGGAGGCAGGTGCAAAGAAGTATGCTGCTAGTAGATTTTTCCGTTACCAAATGGTGGATGGAAAATTGGTGGTGGATCAAGCACAAGACTTCCAAATGATTGTGGCAGAATTGAGATCCGAACGCATAAAGATTGGAGACAATTTGGTGGTAGCTGGCATAATTGATAAACTACCACAATCTTGGAGGGAGTTCCAAAAGACTTTGCGGCACAAACAAAAGGAGACATCCTTGGAGATTTCGATCACACGCATCCGTGTGGAGGAGGAGGCTAGAGGACAAGATGCACTCATGACACAAGAGAGCAATGGTAATTCCACCACAAAGGTAAACCTTATTTCAGCAAATAATAATATGCCCAAAAATCATTTTCCTAGAAATAGTCAATTAAAGCCTAAAAAAGAGAGCCTTTAAAAATAATAATAGACCTCAAGGAAGGGGAAACCCAAATAAAAATTACAATAAGAATCAAGGACCCCCTTCACAAGATCAATTTAATAGATCCTGTTTTGTCTGTGGCAAGAGTGGGCATATTGCTCGATTTTGAAAATTTCGGAAACGTGAATCTGTCCCGCAGGCCAACGTAACCGAAGAGCCTTTAGTGGCTATGATTACAGACATCGATATGGTGCAATATGTTGAAGGGTGGTGGGCAGATTCTGGTGCTAATAGGCACGTCTGCTATGACAAAAATTGGTTCAAATTGTACACTCCTTTTGAAGAAGAAAAAACTGTTATGCTTGGTGATTCTAGCAAAACCAAGGTTCTTGGGAGTGGTGAGGTTGAATTGAAATTCACTTCTGGACATGTGCTAACATTGAAAGATGTACTTTACACTCCGTCCATGAGGAAGAATTTGATGTCAAGTTTTTTACTTAACAAGGCTGGCTTCTAGCAGACTATGGAATTTAATAATTATGTTATCACTAAAAATGGATTATTTGTGGGCAAGGGTTATGCTTGTGATGGAATGTTTAAATTGAATGTTGAGAATAATAAAGCATCTACCAGTTCAGTTTATATGTTTTCTTCTATTAATTTTTGGCATGCTCGTTTGTGTCATATAAATAGTAGATATGTGGAAATCATGAGTAGTTTAGGATTAATTCCAAGACTGTCAAAAGATTTTGAAAAATGTGAAACTTGTAGTCAAGCTAAGATTACAAAAAAGCCTCATAAAAGTGTTGTAAGAAATACCGAATTGCTTGAGTTAATTCACTCCGATTTATGTGAATTTGAGGGAATTTTAACTCGTGGAGGAAATAGATATATTATCACTTTTATTGATGATTTCTCAAAATATACAACTGTTTATTTGTTGAAAAATAAAAGTGATGCTTTTGAAAAATTTTAAGATTTTTTAAAAGAAGTTGAAAATCAATTCGGTAGAAAAATAAAAAGAATAAGAAGTGATAGAGGCCATGAGTATGAATCAAGTGCATTCAACTCATTTGTTCAGTCTTTGGGAATTATCCATGAAACTACTACACCATATTCACTTGCTTCTAATGGTGTGGCTGAAGGAAAAAATAGAACTTTAATTAAGTTAACAAATACCATGTTAATTGAATCTGGTGCACCTTTACATTTTTGGGGTGAAGCTATTTTAACTGCATGTCATGTTTTGAATAGAGTGCCACATAAAAAGTCACACACCACACCTTTTGAGATGTGGAAAGAACATAAGCCAAATTTGGGATATTTGAGAGTATGGGGTTGTCTTGCTTATGTAAGGCTTACTGACCCTAAAATACCTAAATTAGGTATAAGAGCTACTACCTGTGCTTTTCTTGGTTATGCGGTTAACAGTGCAGCTTATAGATTTTTTGATCTTGAAAACAAAATAATTTTTGAATCTGGTGATGCAATTTTTCATGAAGAAAAATTTCCTTTTAAATTGAAAAATAGTGGGGGTGAAGAAAATATTTTGTCACAACCTAGTTTTTCTACTTCACATTTACAAAATCAAGAAAATTTTGAAATGGAACCTAGAAGGAGTAAAAGAGCTAGAGTTGAAAAGGATTTTGATCCTGATTATTATGTTTTTAACATTGAGGAAAATCCCCAAAATTTAAAAGAGGCTTTAACATCACCTGATGCTATATTTTGGAAAGAGGCTGTAAATGATGAAATTGAATCTCTAATTTCTAATAGAACTTGGAAATTAGTAGATCTTCCACCGGGTTGTAAGACCATAGGTTGTAAATGGGTCCTTAAAAAAAAGTTGAAACCGGATGGATCAATAGACAAGTTTAAAGCTAGACTTGTTGCAAAAGGCTTTAAAAAAAAAGCTGATCTTGATTTCTTTGATACTTTTTCTCCGGTAACAAGAATTACATCTATTAGATTGTTAATTGCTATTGCTGCAATTTTTTATTTGAAAATTCATCAAATGGATGTCAAAACTGCTTTTCTAAATGGGGATCTAGAGGAAGAGATTTATATGGATCAACCCGAAGGCTTTGTAGAGCCTGGACAAGAAAGCAAGGTATGTGAGCTAACTAAATCCCTATATGGCTTAAAACAAGCACCTAAGCAATGGCATGAAAAGTTTGATTCCTGCATGATTGAGAATGGTTATAAATCAAATGAATGTGATAAATGTATTTATTCTAAATCATGGAATAATTGACATGTTATTATTAGCCTCTATGTGGATGATATGTTGATTTTTGGCTCAAATATGCATGTTATAAATGAGACAAAAAATATGCTTAAAAGCCATTTTGATATGAAAGATCTTGGTGAGGCTAATTTTATTTTGGGCATGAAAATTACAAAAGCATGTGATTGAATATTTCTTGATCAATCACATTATGTTGAAAAAATATTGAGAAAATATAATTTTCATGATCACAAAAGTGTAGCTACTCCTTTTGATTCTAGTATTCATTTATTTCCTGTGAATAATGATGATGAGATTTTTAATCAAAAGGATTATGCTAGCATCATTGGTAGTTTGCGTAATGCTACTGATTGCACTAGACCTGACATTGCATATGCAGTAGAAGTGCTAAGCAGATTTACTAGCAAGCCTAGTAAAGATCATTGGCTAGCTATTGAGCGAGTCATGAGATATTTAATTGGTACCAAAAACTATGGCTTGTTTTATAAAAAGTACCCTGCTGTGATTGAAGCTTTTAGTGATGCCGATTGGAATACTTTGTCAGGTGATTCTCTCTCTACCACTGGTTATATTTTTACCTTAAGTAGTGGTGCTATTTGTTGGAAATCTAAAAAGCAAACAATAATTGCTAATTCAACAATGAAAGCTGAATTAATAGCATTAGCTTCAGCTAGTGAAGAGGCAAATTGGCTTAGAGATTTGTTATATGAAATTCCACTTTGGGAAAAGCCAATTCCACCTATATTAATTCATTGTGATAGCACTGCCGCAATTGGTAGAGTTAAAAACCGTTACTACAACGGTAAATCCAGACCTATAAGAAGAAAGTACAGTACCGTGCGATCTTATTTGAGTAGTGGCATCATAACTGTGGATTATATTAAATCTAATGATAATCTTGCAGATCTATTTACCAAGGCCTTGGCAAAAGATAGAGTCTGGAATACATCGAGGGGGATGGGACTAAAGTCCATAGAATCATGAGCCATGTATGAGGATACCCAACCCAAGGACCAGAGATCCTGAGAATTAGGTTCAATGGGAAAAACGAATCATACGATGGTCGTAAGAAATGCACAATTTATTTATTTTTTAATTATTTATTTTGTAAATAA
Source organism: Notholithocarpus densiflorus (assembly GCA_030021035.2). Taxonomy (NCBI): domain Eukaryota; kingdom Viridiplantae; phylum Streptophyta; class Magnoliopsida; order Fagales; family Fagaceae; genus Notholithocarpus; species Notholithocarpus densiflorus. Next base: position 43,455 of record JARYZH020000445.1, on the reverse strand, counting down.
TTTTTTAATTGTTCATCCCTATGATGTAAGTGCATTTATCCTGTAATGTGGAGAGGTTGAGTAAAAAGAAACTCTTAATGAAATTTGTAGCTCGTATGAGTAGGGTGTTAGAATTACAGGAGCACCTTTGACAAAATTTCACCTATGTGAGTGTGGGGGTGGGGCCGCTCCCTATGAGATTTGGACTTAATCTCAAATACACTCATGAAACCGAGATCAGCACACGGCTGTAAAGTGCTAGCTATAAAAGCTCATGTCAACACCTGGGTTGTTATGTGTAAGCAGTGACGCTTAATTTCCCTAAAGCAGTCCTAGTTCAAGTCGGGGACCACTACGACTCTGGAGTTGAGATCGCTGTTTTACTAAGTGAAGGTTCAATGCAGAGCACACCTTCATTATGCATAGTGACCTGTCTTTGCCTGGTAATCTCTCTTTAACTAAAATTTAATATTAAAATGAGTGGGGGATTGTTGGAGCATTTTAATATTAAATAATTAAAATGAATAAATGTTATAATATAAATGTAAAGATATGGGAGTCAATATGGAAGATGAGGAGTTAGTGAAAATGTTTAATCCCACATTGAAAATGAGAGAGACTATTTTATTCTTTTTAATTGTGGTGATTAATGGGCTAACATGAATTGACTCAGATATTGGGCTAGATACGTGCGCAAGGGGGAGGTGAAGAGTGGAGGTATCAAAATTGGAAATGAATCAGCCTCTTGGATCCTTCTACTTGACAGCCCATTCAGAGTAATTATCATATCCGTTGGTGAGTAAATGGCCCGAATTAATACTCCATTTTTATTATGGACAATGAAGAGCCATTAACCCACTTAATGGACTATCCGTTTGGGCCTTTTCATTATTCAGAAACTCCTTATCTCACCATTAATTGTGTAACTCCAACCCATCAGATTAATACCCAACAATTAATCTTATAACACCCACTAGAGCAGAATAATGAACCTAATTAATCAGAATAAATTGGGTAGTAATTTCGTGAGGCCCATTGAGCCTATAAATAGACTCATTTAGACCCAATCCAAGTTACTGCAATATACAATATACACACAAAAATAGAGAGGTTCTTGGCAAAGAAGGGTATTCTTTCTGCTGGAGCTTTGGGCTTGAACACTTTGTGCAGAGATTGTTCTAGCCATACGACACTTGTTGGGCTGTTGTATCTTGGGGGAGACAAGTCAGAGACGGTCTGCACCAGTTACAGAGTTTAGCCAACCAAGAGCTTGAATCTCCTTAAAGAGAGCAAGTGCCGCGCCTCAGTCCAGAGGTTGTTCTAGCCATACGACACTTGTTGGACTGTTGTATCCTGGGGGAGACAAGTCAGAGACGGTCTGCACCGGTTACAGAGTTTAGTCAACCAAGGGCTTGAATCTCCTTAAAGAGAGCGAGTGCCGCGCCTCAGTCCAAATAGTGCTGTGTAATTTTTTTTTTCAAATTAATAATATTCAGCGTATTATTCAGTTTCTCTTAGTGTTATTTCTATTATTATTGTATATGCACCAACAGTCAGTAAAGAGTTGGACGACCTTTTACTTAAACAGGAGATCTATTGGGCACAACAATCCCGAGTGTCTTGGCTGAAATATGGGGATAAGAATACCAAGTACTTTAATTCCAAAGCTTCACAACGACAGCAAAGAAATTTTATTCAAGGGATTAAAAACAATGATAATATTTGGCTAGAGGAGATAGATGATATTGCAGATGTGGCCATCCACTACTTTGAGAACATTTCCAAGTCAGGTGCTTGTGACAGATTGGAAGAATGCCTTGCTACAATCCCACACAAGGTGACTAATGATATGCAGACATTTTTGACCGGGGAATATAGTGCAGAAGAAATTAAAGCGGCGTTGTTCCAAATGGGACCAACAAAGGCTCCTGGACCCGATGGTATGAATGCTCTCTTTTACAAAAAAAATTTGGCATATTGTTGGTGATAATGTGGTTAATGCAGTTTTGGAATTTTTGAATACTAGATATATGGAACTTAATCTTAACTACACTCATATTGTGCTTATCCCTATAATCAAATCACCGGAGAAAATATCTGATTATAGACCTATAAGCTTATGTAATGTCATATACAAAATTATACCTAAGGTCCTAGCTAACAGGCTTAAATAGATTCTTCCACACTTGATAGCTCCTTCCCAAAGTGCCTTTGTCCCAAGTCATCTCATTACAGATAATGTACTGGTTGCCTATGAAACTTTGCATGCTATGCATTGCCGGAGAAAAGGTAAAAAAGGATCTCTTGCTTTAAAATTGGATATTAGTAAGGCATATGACAGAGTTGAGTGGGATTTTCTTAAAGGCATAATGGCCAAGTTGGGCTTCCCTGACACTTGGATTGACCGGGTGATGTGTTGTGTATCTACTCCTTCCTTCTCAGTTTGTATCAATGGTAAAGCATATGGCAACATTAAACCTTCTAGGGGGCTCCAACAAGGAAACCTGTTATCCCCTTATTTGTTTCTTTTATGTGCAGAAGGTTTCACATCTTTATTGGCAAGAGCGGAGGTAAAGGAGCAGTTACATGGAGTGTCTATCTATAGAAGAGCTCCCAATATCTCACATTTATTATTTGCAGATGACTCTTTACTATTCTGTCAAGCAAGTAGAGAGGAAGTGCAAGTGGTTAAGGAGATTTTGCAGTTATATGCCACGGCATCAGGCCAATGTATAAACTTTGAGAAGTCATCCATTTACTTCAGTAGTAATACAGGGGCTGATCACAAGGAGTGGATAAAAGATTGTTTGGGAGTTAGGGAGGTGAACAAGTTTGAGAAATATTTGGGACTGCCCACATTAATTGGTCGTTCTAAATATCAAGTCTTCTCTTTTCTCAAAGATAGGGTTTGGAAAAACTTGCAAGGGTGGAAAGGATCAATGTCGTCAAGAGCGGGGAAGGAGGTGTTCATTAAAGCGGTGGCCCAATCAATTCCAACTTATACAATGGGTGTGTTCCAATTACCAGTAAAGCTATGTGATGAGCTAAATTCAATGTGTGCAAAATTTTGGTGGGGACAGGTGGGCAACGAAAGGAAAATACATTGGAAGAGTTGGAGTTTTTTGACTAGACCAAAGATACAAGGGAGGATGGGCTTCCGAGATATCCAGAATTTTAATCTTACAATGTTAGCAAAGCAAGGCTGGTGGCTACTGCAATATGAAGATACTTTGGTTGACAAATGCTTCAAAGCCAAATACTTTCCCAAGTGAAGCTTTTTGGATGCAAAAGATGTACCTAATAGTTCATATGTGTGGAAAAGCATATTGGCGGCTCAACCTATACTAAAACAAGGCTGTTGTTGGAGGGTGGGCAATAGGTCTGAAATCTAAGTCTTGAAAGACAAATGGATTCCCAACCATCCCACTAATAGAGTGCTTCATCCACCATTGGAGGAGGAGTGGGAATGGAGGGTCAACGAGTTGATAGATTGGAATTGTGGTGCATGGGATCGCCAACTAATTGTTAGAAGTTTTCACAGAGAAGACGCGGAGGCTATTATGCGCATCCCTTTAAGTCACGGCCATGCTGTGGATGCCTTGTTCTGGTTATACAGTAAAAATGGGGAGTATTCAGTCAAGTCAGGCTATCAAACAACCAGACAAATTAGGAGCGCGGAGGAGGAGTGTGGTGAGTGCTTTATGGCAAGAACTGAGGGTGCCGTGTGGAGGACTCTGTGGAAATTACACATTCCAACCAAAATAAAAGTCTTTGCGTGGCGAGCTCTGCATGATATCCTGCCAACCCGTGAGAACCTAGTTCGTCGACGAATAGTTGATGATGGCACCTGTCAGCTTTGTTAAAGAGAAAATGAAATGGTTCTCCATGCTTTATGGGAGTGTAGTGTGGCAAAGGATGTGTAGGCTGGGTACACGAGGGAGTTACAGAAGCACATGGGTGGCCAAAATGATCTCATGCACTTATTTGAGGAACTACTACACAAGCTGTCTGTGGAAGTCTTTGAACTATTCTTGGTGCAATTGTGGCTAATTTGATCTCAGCGCAATGTAATCACTCATGGAGGTGTTATGCAGGACCCATCTAGGCTGGGACAACGAGCCAAAGAATTTGTGGAGGAATATAGACAAGAGCAACTTCATCTGTCACTTCCAACAGCAATGCTCAGAAGCCATCATACGTGGAATCCACCACCTTGCTGCTCTTTCAAACTCAATTTTGATGTCACGGTTTTTAATGACATCAATGCATAAGTAATTGGGGTAGTAATTTGAAATGATATGGGGGAGGTTATGGTGTCACTGTTTGTTAGAGGTCCTCAAGTTGCTGACAGTGAGGAGGCGGAGGTATTGGCATGTCGCAGAGCATTGGAGTTGGCTGTTGACTCGGGGTTCTCATGTAACACCCTAAGTTTTTCTTTAAATATATGTGTATATTTTCAGTGAGGGCATTTTTGTAAAATTTTCAACAAGATATTTCTTATGTGTGGTCCATAATCTCCCCCATCTATCACCACACGTGAAACCCCCCCCCCCCCCCTCTCTCTCTCTCTTCATTCTCACGGCTACTCTCTCCTTCCTCTCTCTTATTCACTATTTTTCTTCCCCAATGATGACCGAACCTCAAAGCTCCCATCTCCTTCATCATTTCTTTAGTTGAAATCTCCTTGTTAGGGAGGATTATGTCTCCATTGATTCTCCTAGTATAGCCAAAACTCCATGAGATTTTGAAGTGCAAGAGACCCAAGGTAAAAATCTAAGTTTTCTCTCAATTTCTTCTATGAAATCCTTTGGGTTTTGTTAGTTTATGGTATATACTTGATGGGTTAGATGAGTAATGGAAGATTAGAGATTCATGAGGATTTGGGCAGCAAGTGTTTTGTTTAAATCCGAAAATTTTAGTTCATTGGTGGGTTTTTGCTTTAATGGGATGATTTGGTTTTTACTATGGCTATTTATCCTATTTTGTTTGTATTGCTCTTTGATGTTGTGGGTTTTTTTTTGGGGGTTATTTTATTGAGTTGATGGGATTGACTATGAAATTGTTTAATTGATATGTACATTATGCTTGTTGCGTGCCAAGTGTTTGATAAATTGCCTATATGAGTTATGGGATTGAATTTCTTGACTTGTGTTGTGATGATTGTTATATGAGGTTATGGGTTGTAATCCTAGTTGTTTATATGTGCTAACACATGTAGCTCTAAGGTTTAACCAAGTCTCAAAGCTTCTGCAATAATATTAAAATTATAGTAATTTTCTGTTGGGACTCTAAATCTGTCCCTGACAGATTTGAGTCAGCTGCGACAGGTGATTTTTAATAAATTATAGAAAAAATATTTTGAGTTGAAATTTTGATGGTACATACTACACATATAAGAGCTTATCCCTATTTAATTTCAAGTTAATCGGATAACTTTTTGTGGACCAAACAATTTTTACAAAATGGCTGGCCTGCTGTATATTGAATCTGAAAGTGCGATGAAAACGCTGAGATTTTGTGGAATTTACTTCAAATCTTTGTTGAATGGATTGGCTTGTAAATTCTTACATTTTCTTCAACATGTGTTTTACTTAGTTAACTTTAATAATGGTTTGGTTTAATCTCTTGCAATAGTGTATTAAAATGCTTTGGTTGTGTTATGGTCCTTTGGATCACTTGTATGCTTGTTTGATGTCCCTTGGGGATAGGTGCCTGGGATAGTCAAGTTAGGCTTTAGGCCCTCAATTTGATTTTAGGGGACCATTTTCGATTTATGGAGACAAGTTTGAAGGTACTTTGTGATAGGCCTTGTTATTGATAGGCTTGACCATTTTGCTTCTAGGTTCCGAGATTTTTTATGATGGACCTAGTGATGGGATTGGTTGATTTCATGGTGCCCGGTTGAGGTAAAATTGGTTGGCATCCCAAGGTAAGTAGCTTTTTAATGAGTTTTTTTTTTTTGGAAAATAATCATGTTGCATAAATGTTGTTTTTGGGTCAAATACATTTTGGGAAATTATGTATGGATCTATGTTTTCTTAAAAGTGTTGTGTTGTGACCCTATTATATATTATTATATATATAAATGCATCATATTTGGTCTTGCATTTGGGGAAATGCAAGGATTGTTGACATGGAAAATATGAGCATCTTTGACTTAATCCTATGATAAGGAATTCATGGACTTTATGGTATATTGGAAACTTAAAGGTGCTTATTTATCTTGTCTTGTATTATTTGGGAAATATTGATGCAAAACATTTTTGACAAGAAATACTTTTGAGAATATTGTGGATATTTGGTTGTTGTAATACCTTATGAAACTACTTGGAAGTAAACTATGTATTTTGAATACATTGAACTTGTGAGCTTTTGATGTGGCTTTGCCCTTGTGCTATGATGTTGGTGATTACCCTGTCTTGGTGACAACAAGCCAAGTTGGAGACTCACACTTTGCATGACACGAGTAAATCCTTGAGTGTGTGGATGAGGCCAAGGCCAAAAGACCACATGCAAAAGGGGTACTGTGCAACATGTCATTCCCTGCTGCCCATGGGGGGAAGAGGTAAATCCTTAAGTGTGTGGGTGAGGCTAGGCAGGGCCAAGAGACCACATGCAAAAGAGGTACTACATGATGTGTTATCCCTTGCTGCCCATGGAGGGGATAGGTAAATCCTTGAGGGTGTGGGTGAGGCTTGGCAGGGCCAATAGACCACATGCCAAAAGAGGTACATATCATGCTAGTGTGTTTGGGCTCTAACTTGTTTGTAGCGGTATGATGTCTGGGTGATATCCCCGTCCTTATTGGTCCTTATTGCATCTTGGGTGAGGTTTTCTAGTTTTAAAATGGTATTGGAATGGTGTTTTAATAGCTCACAGTAAATAGTATGTAGTTTCATGTTAAAATATTTTGAAAAAGCTTGGTGCTACATCATTTAAATCATTCTTGTCATTTTACCAATGGAAATAGATTTGTTGGATTTTCATTGACATTCCCAAAGTATAACATGTTTTGTATAATGCTCATTATCATGAAACTTGCATTTCCCTACCCCCATTAATTGTGCTACTTACTAGGCTTTAGCTCATCCCACTCTCCAACAGTTTTTCAAGTAAATTTGCTATACTTCGGGCATGGAGCTTGTTTTATTGGTGGTGATTGGAGCATTATGCTAATTAAGAGATTTATGCTATGATTGGTTGGTGACTCAACTTTCTAAATTTATTGAGGCCATAGCTAATTCTATCAGAGTTTAGGCCCTTGAGGTTTGTTAGCCTTGGGCATGGTAGGAATAGATTCTATTGTCGTGGTTGCCTATCCTAGGAAGGATTGTGATCTGATGTTGATCCATTTGGAGTTTTGGAATTTCATGTATATTTGGAGACATTATTTGTAATTTGTATTGTTTGTAAATGTGTTATAGAGCTCTAACTTGTAATATGGAGATTTTAGTATGGTTATTTATTCTTATCATGTGTTGGGGAGAAAAAAAAAATCTCCTACATTCTCGCTCTTAATGGTTCTTCTCTCACGCTTTGGACCCTTCTGGGTTTGGGGCATGACATCTCAGACCTGATAATTGAAGGAGACAATGCCTCTGTCATGAAGAACATTGCTGGACCGTGGCCAAGTTTCTCTCGTCTATGCCATTTGTATGCGGATATTCAATGCCTAGTCTCAGGTCTACAGTTTGCGCTTATCACCTGTGTACACCATGAGGCAAATGGGGTGGCACACTCTCTAGCCCGACATGCTAGAAATATAGATGATGATATTGTTTGGATGGAGGACTCCCCTCCACCTGCACTAGAAGCATTGTACTTGGATTCTTGTTAATTCAATCAATATATGAGCAGTTCAGTTTCAAAAAAACAAAATTTGGTCAAAATAGACCCTCTTTGACCAATAATTATTGTTCTTTACTGGCCAATATGTTTCTTTTGATGTAGGGTGTAAACAAGATTTGACCCCAGGTCCATTATTGACCACAAAAGACTTTATTAGAAACCCATCACTCTAGAGATTTCTAGTCGTAACAAATTTGATGTTCGAAAAAAAAATATGATCTATTATTTCATTGTCTCGTGATCTTTTCTAGCTTTCTTAATTGCACAAAAAAATAGAAAATAGGAAAAGAAGAAAATTTGCATAGAGTTTATCAAATCATTTATGTTCTGTTAAAAATATATGGTTGGCCCCTTGCTGCGCATATATATATTTATGTATTTTGCTCGTGACATGAGAGAAATTGAATCAAAATTATTGAAGTTTTGCTTTTGGTATTCCAATATCTCTAGAATTGCAATAATTTTCAAAAAATATTTTATAATCATAATTTTTTTTCTTATAAATATAATCATATATAAGTGTTGAGCTAGTAAGTCATGTATGATAGATTATAAAGAGATGTCAGTAATGCATTTCAGTGACAACCAATAAAAGCTGCCAATCTACTTATTGTGAAAAATGTAGCAAAAATCTTTATCTCTGAAATATTATTTGTTGTTATTACATTATGTAGATTTTTTTTTTTTTTTTTGATAAAAGAAGAATGTTGAAAGTTTTATATATATATATATATATATATATATATATATATATAAAAGAAGAATGTAGAAAAAAAAAATTTTTTGTTGTAAAAGAAGAATGTAGAAAGTTAATTGTAAAGATAATGTGAGCTTAGATTAAATGAACATATCTCAAATGTTGAATATATTAGTGTCAGAGACTGGATAATCTAATAGGTTTAACTGTAATGGTGTCATTAATTAAGTTGAAATGCATTTAGTAGTGTCTGTGTGAGTTGATGCAATTTCATGTTTAAAAGTAAACCCCTTGTCCCTTGTGCCCACATTCATTCACTCATGAGAATCTGACTCGTACATAGATGATAAAAACATCAAATTTACATAAAATGAAATACTGATTTTTAATTCAAAGTTTTAAATATCCAATCCATCAGCACATACGTTTCCCTTGATTGATACACATAGTTAAATGGAAAACAATCAAGAGAAAGTTTAAAGCCTACCTCACATCAACAAACAATTGTTGATATGTAAGACAAAGCCTACCTCTCATTGACCACCTGACCACAATAATGAAGATTCTAAAGTTTAACCAACAATTTGTGTGATTAATCACAAAAGTTGATTCAAATTTTATTTAGGATCCCAGTACATAGAGGCGTTGGTTAAGGTTAAGGGATTTTTTTTTTATTGTAATCAATCAATTTTTAGTTTGCGTCCTAAGATTAATGTTTAAAGAGTAGTATTAATAGTAAAATCACTTGAAAATGATCCGGGCTAGCTCAAAACAATTTGAGGCGTTAGGCTAAAACTTTAAATGGGTCAAAGGTATATTTAAATATCACTTAAATAATATTTAGTTTATTAACCATCAATTTAGTTAATGTTCTGTAATATTATTTTTTTTAAGTTTAAAATCAATTATTCTTACTTTTTTTTATATGACTAATTCACTTTAGCAATACTAGGGCTATTGAAAAATTTTATCAAACATGCCTTACAAATTGAAGTGTCACTAGATCAGAAAAAATTAATTCAAACATTCATTTATTATATTGTTTAAATGGTATCAGTCTATTATTGCCACATCAATTTGTAATGTCTTTAACATTTTTCATTTACTTAATGATGATTTGTTGATTTTTATTAGTTTACAATTTTTTTTTGGGGGGGGGGGGGGGAATGCTAGAGCTACTACAAATTTTAATATGAAAAAAACTTACTAAATGGTGTGGATAAGAATGTTAGTTTGTGGCACTTTAACAAGATAATAAATGAATATTTGAATAACTTCTTATGATTGGTGGCACAACAATTTATAAGACCTATGCAATAAAATTTGTAATATTTCTAGCATCAATCAATTTTTTATGCTTTCTTAAAAAGGGGAAAATTGTACAACTCATATTATTAATAATATATATATTTCACTTATTGGCCCCCACATTTGGGGCCTCTCTCTAGTAGGGGGCCAAGGCTCGTGGCCTAAGTTACCTAGACCTAGGTCCGGCTTGAAAATGATGTTATTCTAATCACAATTTATCATCTTAGCAAATTATAATGAGATAATGAAAAAAGTAATGCATATTGTTCATTTACTCATGTATCACATTTATTTCATTCTCAGTTTTTTCCCCTTGTGGTAGGTATCATAGCCAATATGAGAGGGGTGGCAATTCATGTTAATAAGTCATGTTCTTGTCATGTTGAGGTAAAGATATTCGAATACAAAGCTCAACCCTAACCCAACTCATTTAATAATCGTATCAAAATGCCTCAATCATAACACAAACTGTTTATTAAGCAAGTCAACACGTCGACACAACCCATTTCAACCCATTAATAAACAATATTCTAAGACAAATAAAGCAAAAAGGAAGTTTTTTTTTCCGTTGTTTCAGGTAAAAGGGGTAGGGACTTCAGAGTTTTAATTAATAATTTATCAATTCAACAGGGACTTCAAAGTTTTAATTAATAATTTATCAATTCAACTAATAAAATTCTTTGAATTACTCCATTATATTTAGAATTCAAATATATGTAAGATAAACACCGCATTTATTTATATTAATCGGATCATTTTGGATTGATTGTGAGTTAAACATCAATATGAAATTGACCAATTTTTTAATCCCGTTAAAGTGTGTCATCCCATTTTTTACACGAACCCATTTAAACTAAACACTAACCCACAAAAACTGATGTCATGTTCGCAGGTTGTGTGTGTCATACATTGCCACCCCTACAATACAATATATGAGTAAGAGAAACTGTCACAGATGATGAATATTGTCCTGTATAAATTGGAACTAACCTGAACATAGTAGCCAACCCAACATGGCCTCAAGTTTAAACTTTAATCAATTCCAAGATCAATGGGTCATTGATATCAATAACATCTTCCACAGCAACGATATTGACATTCCTATTTGTGTGTCTTCAAAGTGCCAGACTCTCTAAAAACTTCCAAGCCAGAAGCTTATTGTCCACAAGTAGTAGGATTAGGACTATTGCATCATAACAGATTGGAGCTTGAATCAATGCAGATGTACAAGGTTGGTGTAGCAAGAAAAATGCATAAGGGGTTTGGAAGAATTAAGTTCAAAGAACTCATTTCTGAACTAAAGCAGCTAGTTCCATCTGTACGTGCTTGTTACCAAATGTACTTGAGAGCTGATGACGCTGAAATAGCATATGCAATGGCTATTGATGCTTTGTTTCTATTTGAGTTGCTATGTTATTATGGCGTTGGCAAAGATACTCTAACCTCTTCAAATATTTTGCATGGCTTAGTTGACACTGCAGGAACGAGACTGACCCAAGATGGGATGCTCAGAGATACAGTGATGCTTGAGAACCAAATTCCAATTATTGTGCTGAAAAATATCTTGCTCATTGAATGGTCGGAGCCAAACTCAAGCCATGTTGCATCTAAGAAGAAAAAGAAGCCACCTATCATTGAGAAATTTCTTCCTCAAATGTTGTTGGGTTATTGTAAAGCACTCTCTCCACTCCATGTGCAAGAGAACTACCCAGCTACCGTAGCTTTGAAGCATCCTCATTTGTTGGACCTTTTGTACCACTTGATTATGCTTAAAGAGCCGCTGGAAGAGGAGGCACCCAAAGAGGAAGAAGAAGAAGAAGAAGAAGACATGCCACAATCAAGAATTATGACTGAAGTTGCAGGTATAGTATAGGGTTTAGATATACCGAAAGATATTAAAAAACCAATTGAGCTAGTAAAAGGTTTACTTGAGCTACCATGGTCAAATCTTGATCCCTCCTCTATTAATGCTGAAAAGGAGATTTTGATTCCAACAGCATCAAAACTTTGTGATGGAGGGGTGAAATTCTCCTTCACAAACCACATCACAGCCATTGGGTTTGACCGTGGCACAACCACATTTAAGCTCCCTAACGTTACAATAGGTGTTAACTTGGAGGTTATAATTAGAAACCTGGTGGCATATGAAGCAATGTCCAAGTTTGATTAGTCTGAGTTGAGTCTCTGGTTTTTACACAGTATATTGAATTGATGAATGGGATTATAGAGACCACAAAAGATGTGAAGGTATTGAGGGATCATGGAATTCTGAAAACTGAGTCCTTGAAGGATGACGAGGTTGTAAAGATCTTCAGTGGTACGAGCAAGTCTGTACAATTAGCAAGTACACGTGAATTGTGCAAGGCAATTGCAGATGTTAACGACTACTATAATGGTTTACGAAAGGTTAATGAAAGGTTAAGGCTCGCAAATTCGTCAAGAAGTGTGTATTTACTTTTTGGAATGTTTGCACGCTTTTTGCTGCAAACTTGCTCGTCCCTGATGGAGATTTGCTGCAATCTTGCTCTGTCCCTGATGGCTCTCCACACGTTTTGCTCTGTCTATGGCTGCTCTCGAATATTCAACAATAGCAGTTAATACATTGTTTATGGCTTGTGAGTGTCTTTCTTCGTGTTCTATTATCTGTGGCATTATGATAAAGCTTCAGCTGTGTAGTGATTCATTTGATTTAAAAGTTCTTGTCCAGTCTCTTCAGGCACATCAGTCATATAACCATGCGATCGTGGCTTGAAGGCATCTTCCATTTTTTCTGAGTGTTTTCATTCCTATCTGTAGCATTATGATCAAGTTTCTATGGTCTTCTTGGTCTATTATAATCTGTACTAGAATGATAAAGTTTCTATGGTCTCCCGACAATCTTGGTTTGCAAGAATCTTCTTTTAAATATTTATTTTTGCTAAATTTGCAAGTCTTCTTGCATGTACATGCTCTAATACGAACCACATGCTCTTATCTCTGAGCTATTTAAAATGGAGCACGGAATTACGAAAGATTACAGAAATGTATGGCCATAAAACATTAACATTTTTTTTAGTAACCCAAAAACAAGGTACGAAGCATCTACCAATGAAATATATCATGAACAGAATAAAGTCAATCATAATCTTGAGATTCCTCTAGTCTGTATATCAAAAACACCAAGTTCAGATAGCCAAGCATTTAACTGCAACCAACATTAGCCAGGCAAGATTTAATTGCAAAAGTATTCTATTCAAGTTCCCATGAAATGCTTCCATTTTGTTTTAGTTTTCGCAATGATACAGCATTTGTCACCAATCCATCAAGGGATTTCATCTCCAACAAGTGCGATGCAAATCTAAAATTTGCAATGTGAGGACTTGCACTCATAGGCGAGCAATAACCGCCTCCACCTCTGCAGGGGTATATAGATGGTAATTTGGAGCCACTTTTGCAATGTCAACGTTATTGGGTGTCACCTAGGTTCAACAACATAGATAAATCAATGTGATGAAAGGAAAATATGATAAGTTAGACATGATGCATAACATAATGAATCAGCAATTCCAAGAAACTCTTACCTTTTCTTCCATAACCTGCCTCAGAATGGAAAGAGCAATGGTTTCAGCTTCTTGAAGAGTGATGTCCTGCGGATAATAGAACATATAAATCCCTTCAATTTTTCAAGTTTACAGTAGCAAAAATAAAAAATTAACACTAGAAGAAATACTTGTATTGCAGAGAGCTTGTGCTACACACACACAAAATGTACCTTGTTGTATTGCTCTTGCAGAGAGCTGTCTGCACCCTCTGAACCCGAACCAATAGCCTTGGCATTGCATTGCCAAAATGTGCCAGATGGATCAGTATAATATCTGCATTTCATTAGTTTTCTTACACGGTCAAAGAACGATAAAAACAGAAGGATACGCATACAATAAGCATCAAGAAATTAAACACTTAAAACTGGAGGGGTGGGGGGGGTAGTTTTACCTACAAATATGCACATCTCAGCACTACTGTAATTGTGACATCTACATCCAATGGAAAGACTATAAATGGAAATCTATGGCCTTTATGGTTTTATGTTGACTAAGTGAATGTGTTGGTAAGGAGCTAAGCTGAGAAGTAAGAATGAGAGAATTTATTAGCTTTCAGAACAGTTGTAGTTCTGTTATCCACTTATCTCGCCCCCACCACTCCCCCAACCAAAAGTGGGAAAAGCCGCATTATAGCATGTAATGTGGGAAGTGGGAACGAGAGCATGAAAGTATTTAAAGCCTGATTTTATAAATTTTCTCAGAGCATGATTACCATTAATGTGGAAGGGAAAAAAATCACAAGAGGGAGGTCAAAATTACAACGTTAAAGTTATAAAGAAGAAAGGATGGTAGAAAGATGACTGTAAATAGGATTGAGGAGCCTAAAATAAATAGTACAGCCAACAGTAATTAGTTGGAATGCGGGTCTTTTTAGTTGAATGAGGGATCTATTTGGGTTGAGTGGAGCATGTAAAATAAATTAACAATGTATGCATAAAGATATTACTTTTAAATAATGCAATAAAATTGCACTTGCAAAATTTGTATTTTAGGTTTCTAGCAAGGCAAAAACTAAATTATGTTAAATACCAGATTAATTTTGCAGCTGATCATAACTATAATACTGACATTAAATGTCAAGGTCATCAATAAAAAAATTAAATAATATTGACATTAATTTTGAAGTTATGAAATTATATATTAATAACTGTCTGAAAAAGGTTTTTGGTCAATATTAAATAGGTATAATTACATTTGAAGCCTCAGGTTTGTACTAAAATGAAACCATTAGGGTTCTGTCTAAATTCCCCATAACAATTTCATTTTAATCCTAACTTTTGGGGTCAAATTTATTAATTGCACAGCTTGTGGGACTAAATAGTTATTGGGTCAAACCAAAAAGGGGTCATTTGCTGTCCAAAAAAGGTAAAAATATGTTAATTTTGACAGAACCCTAAAAGTTTCATTTTAGACCAAACTTTGGGGGGTCAAATGTAACAATTGAAAGTTTGTGAACTAAATTGAGACTGAGCCAGACCACAAGGGGGTAAATTGTAATTTACCCTTTTAAATAATAAAGGTTTAGCAATCCCATGTTTATTGCAAGGGAGAAAGGAAGTCCTAATAAGTTTGAAATACCCTAATAATGAAGAATCATGTTCTGAAGCAACAAAGAGTCATTAGCAACCAAATCGTTGTTTGCATCAGAAGCTGCATACTGATTAAATATGCTAAGCAAATCCTAAAAACAAACTGACATATATATATATATATAAAATAAATAAATAAATAATTAATTAATTTTACCATTTGTTGGATCACATTTACCCAAAGATAGCTAGTAAATATGGTAAGCAAACAAATACTTACAAGCTGGGCCCATTCTCATCATGGCCAGCAATGAGAAGAGAAACTCCAAACGGTCGAGACTGCACGAAAAGAATAACATACATCAGAAAGCATTAAAGAATGAAAGATCTAGAATATAATATCAGGTTGTCAAAGAGGACCCAACTAAAAACAAACAAGAATATTTTAACTGCAAGAGACGCAAACGCCTATAGGCTATAGACATTATGATATTGTCTCTTCTCATAAAATGAAAGAGAACACAGTATCCCATCACAAAAAGTACTTGAAGGTGAGTAAGTGTAAATTAATTATAGCACTGTAAATAAGAAATTTGAACTTCTGCAAGAACATGCAACATTTTGTTCTGCTACATAAACACAATTCACACACACATACGGAATTGAACCCATGACCTCATCCTTCACCCCTTGTTTATGAAGGAAGAGATGCAATATTGTCTAAAGACCACTGGCATATCCCAAACAAGCAACTACACCAACATACTAATTGGTTTTGATAAGAAATAAAGTTTCAAACACTAACAAACTGGATATGGGGATATAATAAGATTGCACAATCACCTTTTCTTCTATTGAAAGATTTGTAGGGCCAACACAATAGGCTTTGCATTTTGATGCAGTCTTAGATTAAAAAATAGACACTTGCAAAAGGATCTGAAGCATAACACAGGGTTAAGCATCTGATATTACTTTTCAGTTAACAACGGACCATGCCTAGAAGAAAAAGATAGATTAATTGCAGAGGAAAGCCAATAAACTTTCTAATGACAACTTCTTGGTCAAAAGACACAACCAGTTTAACCAAAGATGTTGGATTCAACTCCACGACAACGTATTTCTTTGTTATTTATAGTATTATTCAGCCATAATCACCCATCAAGAGGACCTTCCCCTCTCAAACCAAAGGGAAAAAATAAAGATATCCTTCAAAAATTTGTATGTATTTTAGGCAGATTATCATAAAAATTAAATATAAAAAAGTTTGAAATAAAAATCAAACAACCAAAGATTTTAAAAACAAATTTCTCTTATTTTACTATCATTCAACAATCTCTAAAAATACAGGAAAAAAAAAAAAAAAAAAGATTAAACCGCAGAGAAGGCAATATGTGATTCAAATAGACATAAGACTGTGTTTGGATGAGCTTATTTTCATTGGCTCATTTTGTTTTAAAAAAATGACTTTCATAAAAGTACAAACTATGAGGCAGTTTGGATCCATGTCTGAGTCTGCGTTTTCACGTTTTCAGTTTTTTTTTTTTTTTTTTTTTTTTCCTTGGACGCGCTTCTGGTACTGTTCACTGTCCATGAACAGTGATTTTAGGCTTATGAACAGTAAACAATAGAGTAAACAGTAACTTTTTACACATTAAAAAATTATTTTGCTACAGTGTTTTCAGTTTTCAGTTTTCAGTTTTCAGTTTCAGCAAAAATAAGTTGTATCCAAACGGACCCTACACCTAGAAAAAAGTTTTTCTAATGAGTTTTGTACCAAGAAAAAAGTGAAGTTTTATAAAGTTGTACCTAACCATTAAACAAAACAATCTAACACAATCAGACCCATAACAAGGACAGAAAAGCTGGCAGCAAACAAAAGGACTGTGTAGAATGTGTTACAAACAAAATTTAGCTACTAGAACATCTCAAAATGTCATTTGCATTGAAGAGACAAAGAAAAAGGGAAATACCTTAAAGAATGGGAGGGAAAAGGATAAGGTAGAAATTTTAGAAAACAACGCATGACTTACACCATTGGCTGAGATATACACTTCAGTTCAAGATGTAACAATGTATAATAAAAGCAAAGGGAGTTGAGGGGGGTTACATATAGATTAAAGTTGCAACTTGAAAACCCAATTGCAATGTGCCAAGCAGTCTTTTGACCAGATCCCACTCAAAACTGTATTCATTGGTGTTTTCTTTTCTTTGGCATTACATATTTCACTAATAACATCATAAACAAGTGTGTGTGTGTGTGTGTGTGTGTGTGTGGTGTTACCATAAGAATTGCAAGCTTAAGTGGTTATTACCATCGATTCTTCATCACCTTCACCGAATCGTAGGGCCAGATCACAAAGAGCTTGTGTCGTAGACTCCACAGTCATTGGCTCACCATAGGAGAACCTATGGTTCTGAAAAAGATGAATTGAAATATATTATTAACATAGAGATTTTATTTTCCACTAGCACATTGATAACAAAGACCATACCTGAGTCTCAACGCGCGCATGCTCAACTAGCGTTCGAGCATCAGCAATTAGTCCACTCATGGCGCAGCCCAAATGCTCGTCTATTTCCATGATTTTCTCCACACTGCTGGGTTCCTGAAAAATAAATATAAAGAAAAGAGGTCTCAACAAAGCAAATCCACTATACTTCAAATGTCAACAAGTGTGGTGACATCAACAAGAGAAGAATCCTCACATCAAAATTCGGATAGAACCACCCTTAGTTTTCAAATGAACTGGTGGTTAGGTTGGAATACAATTTTGAAGAGAGTATCCTATTGAAATCTGATTGAAAGTTCTATTGATCCTAATGTCAGTCCATGAGTCATGATTGTCATGTAAAATCCGCACAAGTTCCTTACTAGCATTAACATATACACAATAGTGTATTCATGATATTTTCACCACCTAAAGAATACAGTTTTATTCTATCTGCTTGAAACAAACATGTGTTTGTGTGTGTATACCTCGCCACACCTAAATAACACAAATGTGATAGTAAATTTATAACTTATTACCTTCAATAGATCAGAACATGCATATAAATTATAATGTTCACCCACCAAGAGTCATGTAGCTCAATGGGCACCTCCTAGTGTTTCCACCAGAGATGTCCAGGGTTCAAATAAAAATAAAAAAATTACAATGAAGACCCTAAATTATACAGATTGCCTTGCTTTGGCACAATGGTGCCATAAACAGAAAAGGAAACTCCTAAATCAAGAGAGGTTCATGAACCAGCTTCACCTAAATGGATTCTGATCTGTGGACCAAAGCCTCCACGCAAGATGGCAGATGTCTTTATAAACACGCCAATCTGTCTTTGCTTACAATAGATGTTGTCTAGAAGAATCAAATCAAGACCTTCTACATATTTATAAATTATACAAATGCAGAGAGGCTATAACAGTATAACACCCTTTTATCTTATGAGCTGCACTCTTTAAGGAGTCTGCTTTGCGTACAAAATCATACATCTAAGGAATGGATCTAGAGTTATATAAATACTCTGTTGGGCAGAGGGCTTTTACTTGGTCTAGAAAGAAAATTCCTCTAAAGTTAAAAGTTAGGACAATGACTTCTTTAACATTGCTGTACTACCTGGCTTTCCAGAATCCAGACTCTTGACTAAACCATAGAATAGTTACAGACCAAAATACTTGCCCAAAACAAATGTAAATTTCTTAGAAATTCTCCCATCAGAAACAATCTAAACTGGTTGGGACTATTAAGCTGAACTATTAGAGCTATAAACATGTTAAAATAACAACAAACACACAGAGGTCACAAAAGTATAAAAGGCTAACCAGTAGTGGGGAAGTGATACGTTTCTCAACTGCAAGCACAACTCCTTCCTTTGTCTTCAACCCAATTGCAGTTGATCCCAGCTGTAATTAAACCAAAACCCAAAATTACATTTGCAATCAGAATACACTACGCCTGACCACAAAATAAGAAGATACATTGAAATTATCAAAAAGAAGATACAATCAAGGTTAAAACCGTTAAAATACTAATTTGGTCCTCCTATTGTGAAAGTTCAATCTGGTCCTTTAACTATTAATTGTATCACTTTAGTCCCTCAACTTTCAAAATCATGCCAATTATATCAAAATTTTAATTATAAATAGACCAAAATCAACAAGACCTTGCTGTCATAACCGCTACTAAATAGCTCTCCATAAAACTCAATGTGAACATATGCTTTCTATATTGCTTTCTTTTGTTCTCTCTCTTTTTTTTTATGTGAGATGTAGTTAATGGATAGTTGAATTTTAAACAATAAGTCTAGCAACACAACATTTTCCACAACTGTTAAGTTGGCATGTTGTGATTGGTGGTAATAAAAGTGATGCCAGTAGTGAGCCTATGTAAAAATGAAATTAAACCTGACAATTTCAAAAGTAACAAATGAAACCTTGAAGTTTAAATTGTAACAAACTAATTCTTATAGTTTCAAAAGTAACAAATTAAACCTGAAACTTTAAAAAGTAACAAATTCAGTCCTCAGCCCAGTGAACAGGGCCGGCGCGTAGCAAACGGAACAGTTCATCAAGCCATTTCTCACCTCAATCCCCTAAATAGGAAGTGGGTTACTTTACAAATAAGGGCTAATTGCTTCAAACCCATTAAACTTAACTGGGTTAAAGTTTAATTTGTTACTTTTAAACTTCCTCTATAGCAGGTTCCATGTAATTTACCCAAAATTTTGTGAGACCACCAAATCCTACTCTTAATGGATCCCCAAAAGAAAAAGTATACAAAGATATATCTTTCTAATAACTTCATTTTCTCAGAGAAAAAAAGACATTCCAAGGAAACAAACAGAGTGTAAGAGAGAAAAGGGATTACCTTGATTGCCTCAATGGCATATTCCACCTGAAACAACCTCCCTTCTGGAGAAAATGTGTTCACTCCTCTGTCATACTCAGTCCTTCACAAACACCAAAACCAAAAGAATTAAAAAAAATTAATATCAAACTAATAATATCTACATTAAGCAAAATAAATAAAAATTACAAACAACATTGTAGCTCACCTTGTGAGAAACATTTTCGATTCGATTCGATTAACAAAAAACCCTAGAATTTGCAGAACATAAACCCTAGATCAGTTTCATAACAAAAGTTTCGCTAATTACACAAGCATATGTATATGAAAACAAACATATTGATTTTCTCAGACTGAAATTGTTGGAAACTGAAAATGAAAAACGAGTATAGAAGCAGAGAGAGAGTGAGAGAGTAATGGATCTCTCAAATGCAAGCTTTTAGCTCAGGCAATGAGGGTTTTCACACAAATCGTAGAGCGAGGGTTTTGATAATCTTAGAACAGCGAAGAGTGAATCAAAGAAGAATCAAATTGAATCAGAGAAATCAGAGAGAGAGAGAGAGAGAGAGAGAGAGAGATTTACCGGTTTGATTGACTGGTGTGTTTGCGTGTGAGAGAGAGAGTGAGAGCTTTACTCTGATTGAAAACGAAGAAGTATAATAAAGGTCTAAAGTTTTCTTGTTGGGGAAGAAGGCTTCTTTTTCATGGGCTGGGCCAGGCTCAGCTTTGTTCAAATTGGACCCATTCGTAAACTTGCTTCAATATTTACAAGGACCTATATGAGAGGCCCAAGTCGTTAGTTTCCTAAAAACACAAGTCATTGACTAATCATTGGATCGGTTTTTCGATATGAAGTGCATGAAATACTCTCATATTTGCATATTTAGCCTTATTCTTATGCTATTTTTTGATTGATTATAAATAATCTTTGTTTAATCGGTGATAAAGGCTTTAAATACTAACAGGAATTTGTGGAAGAGTGAAAATAGAAAACCCATTGAAGAACCGATTCACGTGGAAGTTCAATGTTACAAGATGGGCCCAAAGTCAAGCCAAACCTGGAAGAGATTCAATGAAGCAAAGAAAATGAAAAGAACAAAAAAAAAAAAAAGAACCAAAAAGAAAAAAGAATTGAAATAAATTTCATGGGATTCATAAGAGTTGTACAAGTGGTTTGTGGTCTTAAAACTCTTATAGCTTGTTTGGATGGATGGAGAGTTGAGGAAAGTAAAGTAAAGGGAAGGAGAGTAAGTTAAACCACCTTGTTTGGATGTTTTCTAAGGGAAAAGGGGGAGAGATTTGAGGGGTTTTAACTACTTCTAACCCCTCATTTTTAATTCCCCTAAATTGAAGAGATTTGGAGAGAGAGTAGAGTATAGAAATGCTTGACCAAGTGAATTACCAAATTTACCTTTACCATATTAACAAAATTACAAACTATGAAAATGCTAATTATTCCCCTTCTTTTTACTTAATTTTAAAAACATCCAAATAAGGTGGAGGATAACCATTCTCCTCCACTCTTCTCCCCGCTACTCCCTTCCCCTCTACTCCCTCTCCCTCCAAACTTCTAAACATAGCATTAATTGAACATTTGTTGTGGGCCTTCCAATTACTTCACTGAAACACAAACAAGGAGTTTGTATTTGGGCCACTTCAGTTTTGGTCTTGTAAAGAAAAGACTTAAGTCAGCAACTGTGATTATAAAAGGAGGCTTGTCTGACTTGTACTAGGATTTAGGAGTGACTTCACTTATATAAGGGAGAGACGGCTATAGAGACGAATGGTGTTGAACCTATAACAGTGCCGGTTTGGTTTCTTTATAATCAATAACACATAGAAAATGATAGAGAATACGAGTTTATATGCTAATAGGTTGGACTTTAGGCATGTATGGACCGTGCCCTCTTATCAAATAATAATAATATTTTATTTTTTGAGTCAATATATATATATAGCAGTTATTTCTGAAATGTTGTGTTTGTTCAATAACGTAAATATTTATAATCTCTTATTCATGAAAAACAACTTTTGAGAAACTCTCAAAGAGAGAAAATCTTTTGTGCATTAGCATTTGAGTCAAAGAGAGAGAGAAAGAGACATAGTTCAGTGAGGGTGTCTTCTTAAAAAGAAAGTGATAGGACCAAGACGCGTGTAGGCTTGTTAAAGGGGGGCTTTGTTCAAGCTACAAAGCAATGTCATGAGAAATGTGCCACCTATTTCTAAATGTTTGATTACCAACTATTGTTTTGGTAGTGCACAAAATTATGGTAGGTCTTGACATATTCGTTAGAGACATAATGCTATGAGGCAATTGCTCTCAAATGGAAGTACTTACAGATTATAAAACGGATCCATAATCAATTGTTTGAGTAAATGTCAAATCATTGTTCCGTTAGCCATATAAGTAACAACACTAACGGCAGTTAGTAAAAAGACTAATACAGCTCATTTTTTAAACTTGAAGGACTAACTATGCTCAGTTGAAACTTAAGGGACCAATTGTGTTCTAAGGGTAAACTTGAGGGACAAACATTGTAGTTTCGCCTATATATATATAAATATATATATAATTAATTTTAGACTTTTCGATTTTTGCACTCAATAATTCACTTGCCACAAAAATTTAAAACTTAGATGGACATGTGGCGAAAAATTGGACTCTTCAAAATCCAATTTAGAATATAATTGGATTTGGACTCTTCAATTTTTACACTCAATAATTCACTTTGCACAAAATTAAAAATTAAATGTGACACGTGGCTCAAAATTGAGAATCCAATTAAAATATAATTATATTTTCTCTAAGTTTTGGCTATTAATATATACTAGTTTGCAACCCCATACATATGCATGGATATAATTAAGATGCATAGTATAATTTTTACAAATATAATTTAAAAATTATTGATAGTCATTCACGTATATTTTTTTTAACTCTTTAAAAAGTCTTGTAAGAATATTATTAGGTAAAAAATGTAAATTGTCCATTCTTAAATTTTTTTAAAAAAAAAAATTTATGTTTATTAATTTTAGACTCTTTGGTTTTTGTACGCAATAACTCACTTTGATGGATATTTATGATGTAGTCTCACATTTTACTCAAAAATTAAGAAATAAAACTCTCTCTAAAAATAAATAATTTAGGACACATGGCTCAAAATTGGATTTCAATTGTAGAATCTAATTGGATTTTCTCTAAGTTTTACCTATTAATATATATACACACACATATATATAGACTAGTCGCTCACCCGTGTGATGCACAGGAATAATTACTAAATGAGTTATTGGAAAAAAAATGATTATTTTTGAGTTGGAGTAGTAAGCAAAATTGCGAGAAATTAAATATATATATATATATATATTGAAAGAAATAGCACAAAATTTTATTAGTTAGGTAGAAGAAATAAATGTCGTTTTATTTATTAGTTTTTTGTGGGAATAAATAAGAGACAAAATGTTGCGTCTCTAGTTTAGTTTGTGTTGTATATTCAAGTATATATAATATATGTTGTAATATATATATGCCAAAAGGTCCCTATTAAAATGTCATAACCCTTCAAATTTGATATACTAAAAAAATGTCTATTGAAAGGTCATTATTTTCATATTGGATATACTAAAAAATGCCTATTAACTGGAATGAAAAGGTGTCTGTTGGGTGAAAAGGTATCTATTAAAATGAAAAGGTGCTAAAAATTCAGTTGATATATATTGAATAAGAGTTATCCATATTCCATACCATTTGAAAATTTTAAAAGAAAAGATACATTCTGCACCCATCACGGTTAAATGTTTATACACATTTATAAATAGTATTAATTTGATTTTATAAGAAAGTATTTAAATTCATAAATAGGATTACAATTGTATTAGTGTCTATAAAAAAAAAACCATACTGTGAAAGAAAAGAAGAAAAAAAAATTCTAATTTATCCTACTTTACTCTTCATCCCACCGTCCCAATGTTGGTGTGGGTGTGTGTTCCATACACTTTTATTAGTATTTATTTTCTAGCCGTTGGGAATTTATGAGTAAAATAGCCGTTAGCAATTATGAGAAAAATAGCCGTTGGGCAATAATGGATAATATAGATGTTAGGCTTTTATGGGTTATTAGTTACCAATAACTATAGGTTATGTGGGGGTAGAGACCCGAGATGGGATATTGGGCCATGGGCTTATCCTGAGACACTAAATTGTCCGAGGAGACGCCAGAGGTTCTTAAGGGCCCAGTGTAGGGCCTCATATGTAAAGGACACTTGGAGGAATGTCCGAGGAGGAGATTCCTCTTGAATAGGGCTAGCGCATCTCGAACCTGTATCTTGGCAGCTGGATGAACCTTCCCAGAAACTCAAGAGATGAAGACGTGTCTTACGAGCCTGAAAGAAAGGGGGAAAAACCCAAAAATATCTAAGGAAAAGCTGCTACCACCGCATTAAATTCACTGAAACCACTTTCCTGGTCGCATTTATGTGGAGAAGACATCTGAACAGTGAAGCTCTGGCTACTACAACTCACAGGGAACCAGGAAAGGTGCCTGATGGGACAGCTACTCAAGTGATATCTCAAACGATCGACAAGTGTATGGTGAAGATGATCCAAAGGGCTTTGATGGGATAGTGAAAATTACAACTCATATTCGTCCATATGGCTCGTCCATGAATCTTGAGCCAAATATTTAAGTTGACCGTCTGAGCAATAGAGTCGTCCATAGGTAAAGCATATGGACGACTCACACAACATCTGAGCAAATAGAGTCGTCCATAGGCAAAGTACATGGACAACTCACGTGACACTGTCAAAGAACCAGAGTCAATCATGCATGAAGTGCATGGACGACCACATAACACTTAGAAACTCTCAAGTATAAATTCACTCACGAGTATGGAAGATTCGAGTCACAAAATCTTGAAGCGGTTACCCAACCCGAATTCATCGCCACAGATTCCTCCTAAGTACATAACTTCCATCAACGGTTGTAACTCCTATAGCCGTTGAGGAAGTTAGGTCTGGACTTACTGAATTCCACAAATTTTGAAGAAGTTACTAACTCAATAACCACTCCAAGGTCCTCTATATAAAAGACCGGTCTGAATCAAAAAGAGGTAAGTGCATTCTGAGATTTTTCTTCTAAAGTTGAAACTCTTTTCTTGGAAGAAACTAACTTAGTCATCGGAGGGTGTTTGGCCGGTCCACCCCGGTCCCCTTTGATAGTATGTTCATCTTTATAAGCCTTCGCAACTACCAATAGCCCACCGAAGCCGAAACATTCAGCCTACTGATTCTGTGTAGCATCAGTTGGCGCCGTCTGTGGGGAAGAAAAACTTCGAGTTTTGCAGTTTTATCTTTCTCCGACAAAAGGCTGTATGGTTTGGACAAGATCAAGGGCCACTAGCCCAGGCCACCAAGAAAGTAGGGATGCTTCTAGTAATCCCCACTGAGATCGCCAATCAGCGCCTGTTGCGCAGCCGCCTTCCATCCAACATATACAATCTATGGTAGCCGCCATGGCAGAGTTAACTCGCCAGAACCAAGAGTTGACTAGGGAGATCAATCTGAGGCAACATCGTGAAGGATGCGCTGAAGGACAAGCCCAGAGTCAAGAAGATAGAGGGGGAAATGCTGAGCCCGAAAGTCAATCAAAAGGCACCACTTCGCGAAGGGTACCACACTTGGAGAAGGAAATGGATCAGATGAGGAAGGTTATGGACGAGATGAGGGAGAACATGAGAAAAGCAAACCCCGTGTGACACTCTAAGCAAGGTCCTCATCCAAAGAAGGGACAAATGGAAGATAAGAAAGACCGAGATAATAGGAAGACGGGCCCCCCAGTAAGGAATTAAAATTATACACCCTTAAATGCCCCACTTGATCAAGTGCTTATGCTGATCAAGGATGATCCTTCCTTGAAGTGGCCAGAGAAGATGAAAGGAGATCTTAACAAGCGCAATAAGAATAAATATTGTCGCTTCCATAGAGATCATGGGCATGACACGGACGAATGTTATTACTTGAAGCAACAAATCGAGAATCTCATTAGACAAGGAAAGTTGAGGCACTTCGTTGGAAGGGATCGTAAAGAAGAAGAAGAGAAAGAAAAAGATGGACGATGCTTACTTCGACGAGTGGTCTCCTCGTGACCAAGATTCTTAGCAGTAGGTACTAGGCCAAGTCCCCACGTAGCTAGACGACTGAGAGTCACTAAATCGTGAAAAGTTCTCCCAGGGAAGGCACGTACTTGGTCAATTCGATCCAAGTACAATTTGTCTAAGCGTGGACGAACAACAGCTGCATCAATAAAAAAATAAAAAATAAAAAGAAAAAAAAAGGGCGTTAGACGATTGAAAGAAAATATGTAAAGAGAAATGAAATAAATTGGGAAGGAAACATACCCTCAGGACGAAGGCGACCTAGAGGGCTGGTAAAAGGTGGGAATGGGGCATTACCCACATCTACTGGGTCCCCAGCCCAATTTTCAGAAATAACAAAAATTTTGGTTTTCCAGAGCTTGTCAGACGAGTTACGGCCCTTAATTAAACTATAGTTAAAGCCCATGGACGAGAACTGGTAAAAAACAGCAGACTTCTTTATCTCAGAGGGCTTATAGCAGTAAAAGAACTCGTCCACTGTGATAGGACAGTCCCCTTCCAATGCCTCACGCCATAGCACTTGCATGGCAATTACCATCCTCCATTCATTAGGGTTGAGCTGGTTAGGTCCAATACCCAACCTATGGAGAAGACCTCTACAAAAAGAATTTAGAGGAAATCTAAGGTCAACTAAGAGATAAGAGGTGTACATTCCTAAACCAGAAGAAGGAGAACAATACCATTCTCCTTCCATGGGTAGATGATGATTAAACTCTTTAGGAATCTGATACCTATCTACAAGGGTTTTTAACTTAGCAGCATCTAAAATGGATGCTACTTCAGGGGCACAACTATAAATAATATTTTCCTCCTCCTCCTCCTCGTCTTGAGGAGGGCTGGATGGCTGTCTGGACGAGCTAGCCCCAGATCCAGAAGCCTTCCTACGTTGTAATTCTTGGAATTCCTCCAAAAGAATACCAGGAACCCCAGACGAATAATACTCGTCTGAAGAATTACTACTAGTTGTACTATCTTCATTACTCTCATAACTACCCTCGCTCCTAGAAGAAACGTCCTGGTACTCGTCTATCTCCTTCTCTAAACTACTACTAGGTGAAGACATGACTTAAATGAAGATAGTTAAGACGAAAACCTAGGAAGGAAAAGAATATACCTGAGAACTAGGAAGGAAGGCTAGACGAGGCTTTTGGACGAGATGACAGAAAGAAAATTATGAGAAAAGTGAGGGGCAAGAGAAGGAATGTACCTATTTATAGGGCCCAGAAATGGGGTCAACGAAGCGACGCTAGCCATTCAAAAGAAGACACGTGGAAATCCCTTTGAAAAACGCAATCGACATGACGGGTCAACCAATGAAGTCTTGACACGTGGCCCAAAAAAAAAAAAAAGAGAAAGAAGAGATTTTTCTAGTCAGAACCACAAAGGTACACATTAAATCCCAATAATGTCTTTCGACGACCATTGGACAAGGAGGCAACTGATGGGATAGTGAAAATTACAATTCATATTCGTCCATATGGCTCGTCCATGAATCTTGAGCCAAATATTTAAGTTGACCGTCTGAGCAAATAGAGTCGTCCATGGGCAAAGTACATAGACAACTCACATGACACCGTCGGAGAACTAGAGTCAATCATGCACGAAGTGCATGGACGACCACATGACACTTACAAACTCTCAAGTATAAATTCACTCACGAGTATGGAAGATTCGAGCCACAAAATCTTGAAGCGGTTACCCAACCCGAATTCATCGCCACAGATTCCTCCTAAGTACATAACTTCCATCAACGGTTGTAACTCCTATAGCCGTTGAGGAAGTTATGTCTGGACTTACTGAATTCCACAAATTTTGGGGAAGTTACTAAGCCAATAACCGCTCCAAGGTCCTCTATATAAAGGACCGGTCTGAATCAAAAAGAGGTAAGTGCATTCTGAGATTTTTCTTCTAAAGTTGAAACTCTTTTCTTGGAAGAAACTAACTTAGTCATCGGAGGGTGTTTGGCCGGTCCACCCCGGTCCCCTTTAATAGTGTATTCATCTTTGTAGGCCTTCGCAACCATCAGTAGCCCACCGAAACCGAAACATTCAGCCTATTGATTCTGTGTAGCATCAGGCTCTATATAATGTAAAGAATCCTCTATGAAAAGGAGGAAAAAAAAAAAAAAAAGGAAGGGGAGAAAAAGGCAATCTGAGAGATCCTTGTAACCACCTTCATTATTCATGAAATGATAAATTAAACCTCCTCGGACTATTGCCGGGGTAGACCTCCTGGTTCAAGCTTATATTTGTTTTACATTTTCAGTCTTTAGATCCTTTTCAGCTATTGTTATACTCCGCAAAGCCCAGTTCTTCTGCCCACTCTCTATAAATTTATTGTATTGGGTTTGTTGGGCCTGAGTCTACTTATCCTTTAGGAATAGTGCTCAAACTCAGCCTCTACAGGTTATTATTGTCATGAATAACCTATATAATACCCATCATCACACCCTTCCCTATGAGTTTTTTTTTTTTTTACTACTCTATAGTTAGATATACACAATCCTATTATATGTCTCTCCCACATATTTTTCTACAATTTATACTTGTTCTAAGGAAAGGCAATAGAGGGTTGTTCTTGAACCTTCGTGAGTGGAAGTGCGTCCATCACGAAGGTTGACGCTATAGTCTAATCCTGGGGGGTTGTTTGGCCAAGAGAACCAGTCACACCGAGTTTTACTCCGGATGGCACGAATCAACCTTTAAGGACAACACTTTCGCAGCGTGATTCTATAGCATTGTGAGATAGTTCTAAACTCTTTTTTATTTTATGTTTTTGTAATTATTTGGGATATTATTTTTGTATCGAAACTTGTTTATTCACTAAAATATTTCTAACAATCTTAAAGGTTGAGTCTCGTGTTTCAAAATAGATAAACAAGTTGTTGATTCTCTTAAGATTATTTCAGAAATTACAAAGCTCGAATCTTTTGGTGAAAATATATAATTTTAAAGATTGACCTGTCGTACCGTTTCAACGTTTGCCTTGTAATATTAAGCATGTGTATTGTATGATACTATTTGATTTGTAATGATTCAAAGGTGGTTTTGGTTCGTTGGCTTTAATTACATATACGGTCTTGTTTCAAAATAAAAGTAACATGTGGGTTTTGATTTTATTCATATATGTTAATTTTGGTTAATTAGATTGATTTTTACATCGATCTATGCCCATTGGTTTGGTTATTAGAAATTGAATTTTTATGATCTACAATCTACATCTTAATAAAAAAGATGTGTTTATTTTTCTCATGCAATAGAAGTTGCGTGTTCAATGAAGTCTGGCAGTATATACAAGAAACTTTTGAGATAATGTTTATTAAGATTTGAATTTTTTTAGAAGATAGATCATAATCTACTTTATGTAAATGAAATGAGATAAAAATTTATTTTTGGCACAAACATGGAAAATAATGTATAGATTTATGGTGATTGCACTCCTATTGTTAAGTGGGATCAACAGTGTAGTATCAACTTGGTACTCCTTTTGTATAATGAAGATACAATAATACTAGAATTTAATTAAATATTATCTTTGTTGAGGTCTAAAAAGTCACAATGTTGCACCAAGGCCCAAAATGGCACAAAGAATTGAACTTCATAAAAAAAAAAAAAAAAAAAACTTGAGCTTGCAATAAAGAAAAAAGATGGTAGGCCTAAATCCATTAAGAGTCTTAAAGAGAGACCCAAATCCACAAGTGGGTAAGCCTTAGAACTCGCGGAACAAAGGGAAGAAGAAAGCCCAGCCCGCCAAGGTCAAACAATCGTTGGGGAGCCCAACAAGAAGAACTGGGCCGGGATACCTGGGGATTGCCAGGAGCCTGGGATCCTTGGGACGTGCAGCAAGGCCAGGTTTGGATTAAGACAGTTCGGGGGGGTGCCAAGAAACACAAGGAACGAGAACAGATATGTCCCTATCAGCCACCCAATGATGCAGAAAAGAATCAAAAGGCTTGGGAACCAACAATTCATGAGTAAGGGGCTGGTACCTCAGAGAACCCAGGAAGAAGAACCATGAAGGGAAGTGGCTGGGAAACTTTCAACCTGGCAAGAAGGAATCAACTCACTTGGGAAAAATGACAAAGAGAAAGGCAGCCAAAAGCTAAGTCTGAAAAGGTGGGGATTAGAAGCCTTGAAAGAAGAAGGACCAAAGGTTAGCTCTTTAAAGACACCCCAAAACGGAAAGTTAGCAAGAGGCTTTTGAGGAAGAAACCCCAAAAGAAGAAAATAATGAGGAATGAGGAAGGGACCAGCCACCAATGTTGCTGGCACAACATTGGTTCTGGTACCCAAGGGAGCAAATGGGGGGAATCAATGGTACCCCGGGAACCTTAGGATGACACTATAAAAGAGGAAACAGCCAACAGTGAAAGGCATTCAGCAACAGTCAATTGAAGTAAAATTACTTGAGAAAACCCTGCCAGAATTCAAAAAAAAAAAAGAGAAAAGAGAAGGAAATACCGCCCGGTATCCTCAAACAGCCACTAGAGAACATACTCGGATTCAAAGGGATTCAAACTTTGCAAATCTTAGAGGCCTAAAGAGCCATCTAAGTCTGTGATTTTTGAACTTATTTGGACCTTGTAACACGTCCTAGTGAGCATAGTGTATTACACAATTAAGAAAGTAATGGAATACTTTACATTGTTTTAAGGATCCTTAACACTTTATTTTTGTGTCTCTCTTTACCACTTCGTTCCTGTGTTGTTTCTCGCTGTTCAATGCATATATTTCTTGTTTGCTAGCATGAATGTGTTGTAGGATTCGTGCTCTGTGCACCAACTGGTTCGATATTAGCCCATTTAGCTGCGGTGAACCAAGCCTAGTCCCTTAAAACAATAAGTAAAGGGCCCAGGATCCTTGTTCCTACTTGAGTCTGGGTACTGTCCAAAAAGGACCCTTACAATCTTCCTTGCCAAAGTATTCAAGTAATCATTTATGGTTGTGTGAAAAAGAAATTATGAATGATTAAACATTTGTATTATACAATTTTGGTATAATGATGTCAAACTTTACAAAAATATTAAGTGTCTTATTCTTGTAAAATTTTGGACATTCCTAAGAGTGGTTTTTAGTAGTAGAGGCTATTGGCTCTATGTACAAGTGCTATATTCTTACATCTCTTGACACACATGTACGAAATGAGAATTATGGAAAATAATTAAAAGCTTCTTTATATATAAATAATAAAAAAATTATCCAACTAGTATTTTGGGCTAATGGATAAGATATAGTATTAGGGAATAAATATTCCTTTTATCCACCAAGTGCAAGAGTGATATTGATAAACTATATTTACATATTTTATTGGCTATATGTGTTGTTTTGAGATGGTGGATAGGTTTTTGTGAATTTGAAATAAATAAAAAAACCTTGCAAATCTGTAACAAGAGAAACCAAACTCTTTAGTTAGGTACATAGTAATTTGGATGATTTAAAACATACAATGACCAGAGGTAGTAAAAGATTTTATGTAATTTTTGTTGATGACCATTCTATATTTACTTAGCTTTGTTTATTAGGAACCAAAGATGAAGTTTTGGAAATTTTTATAAAATATAAAATGAAGTTGAAAATGGCGTAAGTCTAACTTGGTATACCTTGAATTGTGGGGGTGGTTCGCTAAGATGTTACCCAAATCTGAAAGGAGAATACCTCAAAGTGTGGGGGTACTTGCCTAAAGTCATGTTACCTGAACCTAAAAGGAGGAAATTTGATTCTTAAATATGTGATTGTGTGTTTATTGGTTATGTTTGCTATAGTTCATGATATATAATTATTTTCATCAATAGTGATGTATTTAGAATTTAATACTATTGTTGAATCTTAAAAATACTTTTTTTTAAGTATGAGTTTCCTTTAAAAAATAAGGAAAATATGTTTCATGAACCTATTGATACTTCTAATGATCTTGTTGTGATGTGCAAGAATTGAGAAGAAGTAAGCGAACTAGGGAGAAAAAGAGTTACGGTAACAATTTTCTTACCTATATTGTTGAAGATGAACATGTAAGTTATTATGATACAATTAAATTTGTTGATACACCATTATGGTTGGAAGCTTTTAACAAATTATTAGATTGTGTCTAATTACACTTGGAATGGGTTGAGCTTCCACCTAAGGTTAAGCCTATTAGTTGTAAGTGGGTGTTTAAAACAAAATTGTATGGTTGCAAGTGGGTTTTTAAAATAAAATTATAACCAAATGGGATCATAGAAAAGTATAAGGCATGCTCGGTAATTTAAGGCTGTAAGCAAAATTTCATGTCGATTATTTGATACTTATTCTTCGTTTATTAGAATTGCATCTATAAGAATGTTGTTTGTCATTGTATCTATTTACAAACCTATTATACATCATATGGATGTTAAAACTGTTTTTCTAATAGGTGAATTAGAAAAAAAAAATTATATGGAGCAACCCGAGGGTTGTGTTGTCCTTGGACAATAACATAAAGTTTGTAAATTGGTTAAATCCTTATATGGATTAAAACAAGCACCTATACAATGACATGAAAATTTTGATATATGATGCTTACACATGGATTTATGATTTATGATCATGAAGATAAATGCATATATAATAAGTTAAATAATAATGAAGGTGTCATTATTTGTTTATATGTTGATGACTTACTTATATTTGGAACTAGCCATAATGTTGTACATGATACTAAATGTTTTCTTGCCTCTAAATTTGATATGAAAATTTTGGTTGGGGCAAATGTTATTTTAGGCATCAAGATCCTTAGGGATAATGATTGCAGTGTACTATCACAATCTCATTATGTGGAGAAAAAAAAATTTAAACACTTTGATATGTGACCTATGTCTATTATGTATGACTTAAAGGTGCACTTGGTAAAAAATTGTGGTGATAATGTTTCATAAGATGAGTAAGCAAAATTATTGGTTGTTTAATATTTTTGACAAACTGTAGTCGCCCTGATATTGCATATGATGTTTGTAGATTGAGTAGATACACTCGTAGTGTTAAGCATTGTGATACAATATCTATATTATTGAAATATTCAAAGGAGACTTTTTATTTTTGTTTGTCATATTGTGGTTATCCTGTTGTTTTAGAAGGATATTGTGATGCTAACTGGATCTCTGATACAGATTATGTGAAGCCCACTAGTGGATATGTTTCACACTAGCTGGAAGGACTGTTTCTTGGAAGTCATCCAAGAAGACTTACATAGTGAGATCTAATATGGAAACAGAGTTAATGGCCTTAGAGAAGGCTGGGTCCAAAGTCCTATGGCTTGGGAGTTTATTAATTGATATGCCTCCATTTACTAACTCTGTTGTCTCTGTTTGCTTTCCTTGTGATTGCCAGGCTACCATAACACGTGTTAAGAGCAAAGTTTATAATGGGAAAAGTCGACATATCCAATTGAGGCTAAAGTAACTTATTGATAATGATGTTATGTCATTAGTCTTTGTGAGGCTTGAAAGGAATTTGACTGATCCTTTGACCAAACCACTAGCAAGAAGGCTGGTGAGTGAGACTTCTAGAGGGATTGGACTGATACCCAAGTTGCAACACTATGGCTAATGCCCAACCTCTATGATGGGTGATTCCATGCAAGAGGTTAAATGGGTAGAGGTCATCAGTGGTCCATGGACACTGTCATTTGTTATGTGTTTTCCGCTATCTCAGTAAGGAGATTAGTGATGAGTCCATCCCTATGGTGTAAGACAGTGCTAAGTTGCAGAATTTGGTGAGGTTGAGCTTTAAGCTCTTAATGGATCCATATCTCTACCTGTTGGGATGAGGTGTATCTGCATGCACTCCTTATGGATGCCACCGACTAAGTTGCAGATTGTTGGAGGTTGAGCTTTAGGCTCTTAATGGATCCATATCCCTACCTGTTGGGATAGGGAGTATCTGCACGCACTTCTAATGGATGCCACCGACTAAGTTGCAGATTATTGGAGGTTGAGCTTTAGGCTTTTAATGGATCCATACTCCCTACCTGTTGGGATAGGGTGTTCTGCACGCACTCCTGATGGATGCCACCTATGTGTGAGTGGAAGTTGTTCTGCTTCCTATGAGACTTTTTGGGTAGATCTCTAGAGCTCTCATGAAACCCAGTAGTGCATGGCCTGGATAAGGCGCCAACCCACTTAAGAACAACCTTGGTAAAGAAAGTTATGTGGGTGGTAAGTTTGGATTACTAATAGCTTGGTTAAAAGAGTTTTAACTCTACCATTGTCTTTTAGTTCCTACTTATTTATCCTATGTATGGTTAAAACATTTTGGTACCACACTGATGCATACTTTCTTTAGTTGCTTGCCTTTTCTATTTTGTGTTTGTAACATGTGGGGGATTGTTGGTGTGGGTGTGTGTTCCAAACACTTTTATTAGTATTTATTTTCTAGCCGTTGAAAATTTATGAGTAAAATAGCCGTTGGCAATTATGAGAAAAATAGTTGTTGGGCAATAATGGATAATATAGCCGTTGGGCTTTTATGAGTTATTAGTTACCAATAACTATAGGTTATTATTGTCATGAATAACCTATATAATACCCATCATCACACCCTTCCCTATGAGTTTTTTTTTTTTTTTTTACTACTCTATATTTAAATATACACAATCCTATTATATGTCTCTCCCACATATTTTTCTACAATTTATATTTGTTCTAAGGAAAGGCAATAGAAAGTTGTTCTTGAACCTTCGTGAGTGGAAGTGCGTCCGTCGCGAAGGTTGACGTTATAGTCTAATCCTAGGGGGTTGTTTGGCCAAGAGAACCAGTCGCACCAAATTTTAATCCGAGTGGCACAAATCAACCTTTAAGGACAACCTTTAAGGACAACGCTTTCACAGCGTGATTCTATAGCATTGTGAGATTGTTCTAAACTCTTTTTTATTTTATGTTTTTGCTTATTATTTGGGATATTATTTATGTATCAAAACTTGTTTATTCACTAAAATATTTCCAACACCCAATATGCAAGATCTAAAGTCCACTATCCAAGTTCCAAGACAAGATTTTTTTTTACAGTTTTGAGATTACAATTTGCTTCAAGTCCTACACAAGTATGATTTACACTTCAAGTTATCTTCAAAAGCAAAAGCAAATACTCTCAAGTTTAACCCTTCCTCTACTTTTTACTTTTTATTTTTTATTTGTCATTAAATTAATAAATATATTAATAATGTATTTAATATAATACTATGATTATTGAAACTGATATTATTTTTATGTATAATATAAATAAACTAATATAATCTTTACTTTTTAGTCTATTAGTAATTTAGTTGTACCGTGGTCATTATATAGAAGAGGTAAAATTTAATTTTAAAATCTAGGTTTATGAGTAAGTTTAAAATTGTTGATTAATTCTTCAAAATAAAGAAAGATAGTACTGTTATTAATTTAACTATGGTACATAGTATAGATATATTAAATATAAAAAAACAATTAATCATTTTTTTTTCGATCCCTCAAAGTCAAATTCCTGGCTCCGTCATTACGAAAATGTGTTTATTGAATGAAAAAGTGTCTATTTACTAAAAAGGTGCCTATTGAAAAATGAAAAGGTACAACTTTTCGATTTTTTTTAAATGTATATATAGTATTAATTTATGTAGCCACGTGGTGTAATGAGAAGGCAACAAAAAGTCAAACATTTCACTTTTATATTATATATATTGATATATAGATTATAATTTTTTTCTTATGCATTCCACAAAGTTGGAAAGGGGAAGAGAGGAGGAATAAATGAAGAAGTTTTTTTTACGTGAAGTTTTAATTGGTTCTGTGTGGATTTGTTTTTTAAAAATGTGACGTGGTAGTTTCTTTTGTTTTTTGTTAAGTTTTTTTTTTTTTTTTTTTTTAGGAACTATGGGTAGTTTTTGTGGGGTTTTGTTTTCTTTTTTAAGTTATAAGAACTTAGCGTGATGGAAGTGGGAAGGAACTTTTTAATAAGAACTTTTTTGTATAGGAGTAAGGGATGTGGGGTAGTTTTTCTCTTATAGGAATATTTTTAATTTTTTGTTGATTTACTATTTTAACGCTAAGGAATAATGATAATTTAATTAAAATATGAGTATTTTTTACGATGAACAAGAGAATAATTAATTTTCTGAATCCTTTTAATATATAAATAAGAGATTAGAGAGTTGGAACTAAAATTTAGGAACAAAATAGGACTAGTTGGTAAATTGCTTAACCGTAAGATATTTTAGAGAGTTGGAACTAAAATTTAGGACTAAATAGTTTGTAAACTGTTTTTTAAAATTTAGGTAAAATTTCAACAAGACTTTATCCAATTGCTTGAAGAGTTGCTGGATCGTTTGGATGAATTTGAGCTATTTTTGGTTCAAGCTTGGCTCGTATGGAATCAAAGAAACTTGATCATTCATGGAGGAAAGCTGAAGGAACCAACACAGCTGAACAAGAGGGCAGTGGATTACTTAGCAGAATACAACCAAGCACAGGAGCAACTGGTTATGCCAATCACAACAAGTATCGAAAGTGGGTGGCGACCACCACCAGATTCCAAATTCAAACTCAACTTTGATGCAGCCATTTTCTCAGATTTGGGATGCTCAGGCATGGGAGTCATTATATGGAATGAAAAGGGGGAAGTCATGGGAGCAATGTCAGCCAAAAGACCTTGGGTTAATTGGAAGTAGAACCACTAGCATGTCGTAGAGCCCTGCAGTTTGCTGTTGATATTGGATTCTCTGAAGTCTGATCTGATTATCGAAGGAGATAGTGTGCAGGTGATGAACGCAATCAGGTCCAGAAAGGCAGACTCGTCTCGGCTGGGACACATTTTTGAAGATATCCAAGTGCTGGGCAGAGGTAGAATGGGTGAATCGAAAAGCGAATTCAGTTGCTCATAACTTAGCACGTTATGCAAAAAACATTTCTGATGATGTAATTTGGTACCACCTACTTTGGAATCCTTGTATTATGACTCTTTGGTTTTTCGGTTTTTTTTTTTTTTTCTCTGCGTGTGAACATGTGAACGGTAAAATCACATGATTTTAATGTGTAGAAAGAAAACACTGTTCACGCACTGTTTATCACTGTTTACCGCACTGTTTACACACTAAAAAATATTAAAAATGGGTCTCACGATACTATTCACACATTTAAAAATTATTTTGCTACAATATTTTCAATTTTCAGTTTTCAGTTTCAACAACAATAAGTTCAATCCAAACGGACCCTTTATCTATTTTATGAATGAAGAATCATTTTGTTTTCAATTAGTAATTTTACATATATAACTCTATTATTTAAGTTTTACAAACTAGTAAATTTGATGGTATTTTAGACATCAAAATTGAGGATCCCAAACAGGTGAAGCTCCTTAAACAGTAGTCAGATTACCCAACAAGAGGACTAAAAAAAAAAAAAAAAACTGGATTCTGTCACCAATAGAAAACTACATTTTACGGTTACATTTAAGGGGGATGAAAAAGGAAAAGAAAAAATTGAAAAGAAAATAGTTTTTTTTTTTTTTTTTTTTTGGTGTGAGTATTGGTTGGAAAGAAGAAAAGAGAGAATATTGGTGGGACCTAGATCCACCAAAATGTTTTCACCGAAAGAAAAAAGTAGGGAGAAAGAGGTTGACCAAAAAAACCCAAGTGCATGCCTTTTTTTTTTATTATTATACCCATCTCTTTCGGTTTTTCTTTTTCTTTTTCTTTGGATTTTGTCTTTTCCTATATTTTTCATTCGGTTTTTTTTCTATCTCTTTTTGCTCTCATTTGTTTTGGATTCTTTTATTTTACTTTTGTTTTTTTTTAAATGGCTAAAATGTAAAACACACTCTCTAAATTTCTCCAAAATTTATTTCAGTCTTCTAACTTTACTTTCATTTATTTCAGTCCTTTAAATTTCAGATTTATTCAATTTAAGTCTTTCCATCAACTTTTGTTAATTTTTTTGAAAAAATAAATCTGGAAAATATTTTTCAATTATTAATTGAATTTTTTAATTTAAAAAATTGAAGAAAAATTTAAAAAATGGAAAATTAACTACAACATATAACAAAAGTTTATAGAAAGGCCTTCATTGAATAAACTTGAAAATTAAAGGACTGAAATAAACAAAATCAAAATTTTTTTGAGGAAACACTTCAACGTAATTTATTATGAAAAACCCGATAAGTCGGTTTGAAATACAGAATAAAATTGTGATGGAACATCCTCCATCCAAACTAGAAAATCTGGCATGCTTATTCCATATCTAGCCAGACTATGTGCTAAACTGTTGCCTTCCCTCTTTGTATGAGAGTAACGCAGCTCTTCAAATTGTTGGGACAAAAACTTTGCATCCTCAAGTAGTAACCCGAATGGCACCAATACCTTCCCATCCTCCCTTAAAGCTGAAATGACTGCCATTGAATCTCCCTCTAACACAGCCCGCCTCACACCTACATCAACTGCGAATGATAGAGCCCACGCCGCAGCCAAAGCTTCGATATCAGAAACTCCAAGCACCTGATGCACCACCTTCGAACAAGAAGCAATTACTAGGCCTTTGTTGTCTCTAATAACAACTCCAATACTTGATTTCTTCTCCTTTGGAAAGATTGCACCATCAAAGTTAATTTTAACGGCACCTGATGGGGGAGGCTTCCACCTACACCTCGTTGGTTGAGTGTGAGTCGGTGATGGACCTAGGCTGACCTGTCGTGCTTGGTATTCAGCTAGCAAATTTTTGGAGAGGTGAGCTATCTGATGGATGGCATCTGTTGGTTGGTTAAGCCGAACACAGTTTCGCTGGTTCCATATGGACCAAACCGTGACTGCAAATAACTCCAGCAGCTGTGTGTGTTTGATAATTCATGATAAAAGTTCTTTAAATGTTAAGAACTGAACTACACCTCTGAAACTCCACAGCTCCGGTTCTACCCACACCAAATCAAGCTCAGAGCACGACCACAATGCATGTAGGGAGTTCTCTGTTGCAGCACGACATCTCACACATAAATCCTCCTCTGTAATTTTGCGCCGAAACAGAGAGCATTTAGTTGGCATGGCTTCACGGCATGCCCTCCACAGCAGCGTCTTCACCTAAACAAAAGCAAAGTTAAAGGAGTGAATAAGAAAATGTGTTACCTTTTGTTTTATTTAATAGAGATATAATTATAAATTTATACTAACTTTATTTTCCATCTTTTAATTTTTTTTTGTTAAACTAAACAAATGAGTTTTCTATCTCTCCACTTTTTCATCCTTCCAACTAAACACATATGAGAGAAAACTTAAATCTCTTTTATACTCCTACTTTTTTATCTCCTTTTTATTTTATATCCTCCCACTTTTCTAATCCTCAATTCAAACGAACTCGAGCGATAGACAACTTTTTCTGACTGTTGTGTTAGAGCATCAGCATTGATAGTGCCAAAAATTTTAGCTTTTGATATCACGAAAAGCTATTTTATCTATACTGCCTCACTTTACAAAACACCCAACATCAATGGTTTTATTTTATCATTCAACACATAAAATAATATAAACTACACAATAAAATAATATATCCACTTAGGAATGGCAACGGGTCAGGTTCGGGCCAGGTTTCTTTATACCCGAACCCGACCCGCGGGTCTATACCCGTAACCCGAACCTGACCCGTTTAATAAACGGGTTTTTTTTGTTGGATCCAAACCCGCCCCGTCGGAGCCCGCAGGGCCCGCGGGGCCCGGCTCAAAATCACAAACAAAGAAATCAGTACAAACCCAAAATCACAAATCATCACAGAACAACATTTTCTTGGCAATTTTCTTGGCATCTGGGATGCCAAGATCTAACAAACCAATCTATACAAAAAATCCAACAAATCCTAGAAATTTTGCAAATCCAGAAATAAAACTAGCAAATCTAAAAATCCCACCAACAAATTTGGCTCACAAAAACAAAACCCAAACCCAAACTTTGCTCACAAGAATTATTATTTGGTTCGTTTTTGTGTAGGCTTGGTTGTGCTAGGTTAGCTGGCTTGGCATCTTTAGCTACTGCCGGTGGAGACGGAGGTTGAGGTTGTGGTGGTGGTGGTGGTGGTGGGGTCCACGATGGGACTTGATGAAGGTTAAGGCTCTTTTGAGAATTGGAGAAGATGACTCGGTTAAGATCAGACGGTGGAGAGCAACGGACACTGAGTCGACTCGGGCAAGTGGTGAACGGATCAGTACCATAGATTCCAAAATCAGCATTGTTCTTGGTCGTTTGAGGGAGGGCTTGCGTGGGGCTTGATCGCTTGAGTTGAGATTGAGAGTGAGAGTGGAAACAGAGTAAGGTTGAGGCGTGAGAGGCAGAGAGGGGCGGCTGCTTACTTCAGAGAGTGAGGGTAGAATGAGAGAAGAGTGAGACTTAGGGTTAGATATTAGGGTAATATATATAGTTAGGTTTTTTGGTAATTTTAGCTAAACTATGCGGGTCGGGTCGGGGCCGGGTTTTTCCCAAAACCCGGACCCGCTTTGGGTTTTTTTTTAAAAAACCCAAACCCGACCCTATTCTTTATCGGGCCGGGCCGGGTACCCACGGGTCGGGTAGAAATTGACATCCCTATATCCACTACAATAAACAATAACCACAACCACAACTACCACCACAACCACATAAAATATAGGGTAAATTCCACTTACCTCCCCTAAGGTTTGGGCTATTGCCAATAAAGTCCACAACATTTAAAAAGTGACCATTTTGGTCCTTATTCCCAAACGGTTTGTAACACCGTTACATACACTCTGTCCTCTCTCTCACCCCTCTCCTGAGTCTTCTCTCTTCCCTTTCTCTGATTCCAAGAAGAAGAAGAAAATTGAAGAACAGAAATTAGTAAAACAAACAGAAGAAAAAAATGCTTGACCACCGATCCAGCAAAACCCACAAAGCCAGCGACCAGCGACCACCAACAAAACCTACAAAACCATCAACCACCAACAAAACAACGGCACCAACAAAACCCACAAACCCATCAGCAATACCGATCCACTAACCCAGAACCAGTGACCATAGACCATTGGCATCAACAAATTCACAAACATGTCAATCCCACAACAACATCTTCATCACATCTCTTCTCTGTGGCTTTGTGACCATCCTCTACCAACCACCCCACAACAAACCCAAAACCAGAAACACAAACCAAAACCCACAAAAATCCAACACACCCACACACACACACACACACACACACACACACACAAAACCCAAATTCTCTATCACCAATCCAAACCAAAACTGACCCACTACAAAACCCACCACCATAGCGCCACTGCAAAGAGGAAGAGAGGAGAGAAATCGCAAAATCACCACCATGGCGCCACAACAAAGACAAAGAGAGAAGAGAAATTGAGAACCCACCACCATGGCGCCACTGCAAAGATGAAGAGAGAGAAAAATAGAAATGAGAGAGACGAGAGAGCTAAAGGTTATGGACTGAGATGATTAGAGGAAGAGAGAGAGAGAGAGAGGCGATTCTAGGTCAGAGGAAGAGAGAGAGAGAGGTTGATGAGTTAAATTTTTTATCTATACCACCACCAATGTAGCACACTTTTTGTATATTGTGGTGCTAAAATAGCATTGCATCTTAGCAATTTCACACCACCAACGTGGATGCTCTTAACTCTTACACCTATATTATAGCTATCATTGGAACCACCCAAACCATTGGTTTGTAAGGCATTTTGCCTCTTTGTCTTCTGAGATGGAAAAACATGGATTCTCAAAACACGGGAAAAACAAAAGACAAAGGCCACCCAAACCCAATACTAACAAACAGACAAAGGCCATGAAAGCTCCTTAACCAAAGCCATCACACAAGCGATCCAAAATCCAATTCCATACTCACGACCCAAACCCACAACAAAACCACTCCATCCAGCCACAAGTTGTTAAAGCCTTAAGCAATCTATTAGGATTTTTATTAAGGCTAAATTCCAAGATAGTTGTTTTTGTAATAAAATTTTCATTGTATTTGTTTAAGAAATTTTATTTGTAATCTTTCAGTGTAATTAAATTGAGGATGAATACAAAAGTATGTTGTTCACTCAATTTCACTGTACACATTTATAAATTTTGGTCAAATGAACTTACGATCAGTCGAGCAAATATAAGAAAAAATTTACAAGTTTGGACAAAACTCAACATTCAGTTGAGGAACAAAGTCATCAATAAGCTCACTATGAAATTAGCTAACATTCAATCTCTCTGTTTAGCACCTTTCTCTCATTTGGACCATTTTGCATGAGACCTCAAACCTTTCTCTATGTTCTCTACTATTTGCTTAAACTGAATAGATTTGAGGTATTGCACCATTTTTATAAATAAAATTACATATATTCAATTCTCATGGAAGAAGGTAGTGTTGAGTGTTGAGTCTGTTGACCCCGGAGTCTATGTTAAGTGGTTTGGTCCATCCATATTAACTGAGGTTTGTTTTCTAAATTTCCATAAGTAACTATTCTGCTTATATGTGTGTGTATATATATATAATTGGTGTGAGAATTTAAACCATGTGTTAAAAACCTCACAATTTGCTGGTTATGCTTTTTGCCAACTTAGATTTATATACTTTTCTTTATCTTTTATATAACCACTTTCCTTTTTAATCTTGTTTTATCTATGTCCAGTCTTGTGGTTTTCCCATTAAGGAGAAAATATTTTCTAAGTAAACCTTTGTGTTCTTATGTTTATTTTATATTTTCTGTTGTCTTGGTAATTTTTTGTTATAATATTTTAGGGATTTAAAAAATATATATTATTCGTTGGATTTTCATAAATCATATAAGAATAGATTGCGGCCTAATAGGCAATAGCTCCCAAGTCCCACCCAAGGGTTTTCTACTTGATTTATATATGGGGCAGATAATACAAAATATCAATTGTGAGTGTTTTGATTCTATTACAAATGGTATTGGTATAAAAGGTTTGGCCTTTGATTACTTTTTAGCAACGAGCACATCTTTCCAAAGTATGCGATAGACTGTAGTGGCAAGCTACTTATTCTAACCCCTAAAACTGACTGAGGTTTTTCTTGGAAGCACCAGATTAATATCTCAACCAATCACGTCCACACAAGTCTGAAGGAGTCCCATATAATCATACAAACTTCTGTATCTAGCTCTGCTTCACACTAACATTTCATCAGCTTCCAGCTGCTTGCTTGTCCAAACCAATGAAGCTTCTCAACCCCAATAGTCTTCAATGTAGACAATCTTCATATAGTACTTCTAGTCAATTAAGAAAATTGTGGAAGATAAGCAAGACAAGAATATCATGGCAATGAATGTAACTTCTAAAAACAAATATGATCAGGGATCCTTCTCACAGTTTCCCCTGCAAACCAGTCATTTAATATGGGAAGGGGAAGATTTAACAATAACAGAGGCTTGAGGCCATAAAAAAAAAACAACAAAAGGAATAAGGCGTTCTGCATATTAGATGCTTATGGATGCCCAATGGCGAGATGTAGGCAAGAACTCACACTCAAGCACACAGCCTAACTCTTGAAGTATGGTATGGCAGCTTATGGTTCCGAACAA
>JARYZH020000444.1:0-196111 GCA_030021035.2 Notholithocarpus densiflorus | reverse complement strand
ACAGGACCTAGCTTTTTGGTCAATCTTGCAGTCATGAACTTGTTTCACGCTTCCTAGTATAATTAGCGAAGACCATGCTTTAGGTGAAAGGTCCAGCTGCGACTTTAAGGTATCAGATAGGTTTATAATTGAACCCAATTGCAAACATGTAATTATATGTTGGAAGCCAATGCTATATATTTTGTCCATACATAAATCTAAATAAAGGAGCTACAGTTCAAAACTCTTGGGTTAAGCAACATTTCTACCACTAAATAAAGGTTTCATGAAATGATTCATAAATGTCTTTTATCAAAGGGAATATATAGATTAATAATTATTTTCTCCTCTAATTAAAAAAAAAAAATGTCACATGCAAGAGTAAATTTATTCCATAAAAGATGCTTGGTCTCCCCATGCTCTATTTAGTTGGCAATCAAGCCAACCAATACTTGAGTTTTTAGCAATTTACTAAAAATTTGAGTCATCTGGTTAGAGAAGGGTCAGGCCAGATGTTCTGAAGGATTGATGACAGCATGTGAGAATATCAAGCCTGTTATTCTGATTAAATCTAGAGAATAACATGGTTAAGGACATAGGCATGGACGAAATGCACAAAAACAAGGGCACAGTTGCATGTAGGAGGGAACTCTTACATTGGAGCTCAGCGAGCACCATTATACCTTCAAACAAGTTTTAGGAGAAAATGGAAGCAAAATTACCTATAACGTGGATCGGCATCACCTGCACTGGCATCTAAAACTCCAAGAAGACATGAAAGCACCACAATGAAAGCAATCCAATAGCGAGTGATCATCT
Source organism: Notholithocarpus densiflorus (assembly GCA_030021035.2). Classification (NCBI taxonomy): domain Eukaryota; kingdom Viridiplantae; phylum Streptophyta; class Magnoliopsida; order Fagales; family Fagaceae; genus Notholithocarpus; species Notholithocarpus densiflorus. The sequence continues at coordinate 195,313 of JARYZH020000444.1, read as the reverse complement.
GATTGAAAAATGACTCAAAAACTAAAAGTTAGAATTAGGTCTACCAAAAGATGATAGAGAATTTTATGTTGGAACATAATAGTATCATTCATTTCATCAAAACAAACACTTTAGCTTCCACTGCTGGAAAACAACAGGGAGTATACTATAGGTACATCCACAATTAAATTCTAAAATTGCAATGATCAACCAAATCCAAAAAGATTAGGGAAAAAAAAAAAAAACAATCTGGGTGCAACCATCCATTCAAATAAGGTTCGAAGAAACATCAACTTCAGATCCAACATATTCCGTACACAGCACTCAAAACACCAACTTCGAAGACACATTTACCCTATTAACATATCTATCAATTAAAACCTAAATGTTCCTCAATCTGTATAGTAGGTATCCGTTTGGGAAGCGCGTTTTGCGCATTTCCCAGCGGCTGAGTTTTTTTTAGTGGGTCTCGTGCACTGTTCACGGGATCCACAAGTACGGAATTCATCAAAATTTTCATTAAAACTGAGTCCCACAACACTATTTACACATTTAAAAATTATTTTGCTACAGTATTTTTAGTTTTTAGTTTTTAGCAATAAGCGATATCTAAACAGACCTTAGATATTCTTTAAAGAAGATACTATGTCCTCTTTTCCAATCATCATCCTCTTGTTATTATCATCCTTTACAGTCTTAACAGCTCCCCTTATAACTTTCATAACCACTTACCTTAGAGGGCATCATAAATAACAAGTAAATGCTTCAACAGTTAAACCAAAATCATCGCTGTACTATGGTGCTGAATCTCAAATTAGGTAACTCAACATCATATAAAACACGGTAAACCTAAGGTACAAGTCTTTAGGCGTTGTACCTTAGGTTCTCCAATTAAATCCAACTATGTGGTTGTTTTTGACCAATAAATTAAATGGTTGAATTTATTTAATTTTCCTTGTGAAAGATTATACTGTTTTTGCTGCTCTGCTCAATAGATTCAATTGGGAAACCTAACCTAAGGAACTGTCCCTAAGTTTTATTGCTATCCACCGGACAAGCAATATGCCCCAAATCTATTAAAGAACTCACAGACAGAGCAAAGAGACACCTTTATAAGTGAAGAACATGAACTTCAATAGCAGCTTAAATTGCAAGTGCCTGCTTACATATCTATTGTATCTACATCAAATCTTTGTGCTTATTTTCACTTATCATCATCACAAGAATTCAAAAACAATGACACATATACATATACAGTTCTCATTTCCCAGTTGATAACTAATAAGATCCTATGGTCCTGGCCTTACTTCAAGACCATATAAAGATTCATATGAAAATTAAACATGAAGCACAAAACTGGGTCATCCAAGAAACAATCAACCGGTCTAAAAAAATAAAAACCCAGAAAAGTAATAATCTGACCAATAAATGAAGAAAGCTAGTCAACATCAACAAGATGTAAAGAACACCATCAATGATGCACTTTGAAACTCAAAGCTTACAGAGTTTTATATTTGCCTTTACTTTCTAAAGGAAAAGACAAATAAAGGATGTCACTGTTGACCAACATAAATGCAGCTTCAACAAGATCAAAGATTTACACAAGTGAAAGACCAAATGAGAGAGAGAGAGAGAGAGAGAAAAGGGTGTTTTACCATTTTGCTTGGAAGGGAAAAATTGGCCCAAGAAGCCTTCAGATTTCACAAGAAGTAAACAGAAATGGCGGAGAATGTGAGAGAGAGAGAGAGAGAGAGAGATGAATTGGGCATAAGGCCTGGGTTGGAGAGTAGAAATAGCCCAACTGGCTCGTTGGAGCTTGGGCTACGTTTGAACCCAAGTCCTTTTTTTTTTTTTTTTTTAAATCTCTCATATTTTCTTTAATTTCACTACTTTTTATTTTAGTCCTTTAAATTTAAGTTTTGTTATTTCAGTTCTCTAAATTTTATTTATTCTCAATTAAATCATTCGTTAACAATCTGTGAGCTATTGCCGTTATCTATAACAAAACAATGCTATTTTATCCTTTTTTTTTTTTTTTAATTTTAATTATTATTTATTTATTAATTTTAAGAAAACGTTAATTTTCTAACTCAATCAATAGATGCAGAAGAACAAGTGTTGAACCCAACACAGCTGCAGGACACTGACAGCTGCTAATCAAGGTTGCAGGGGTTAAAAGGTCAAGGGTTAAAAGGAGTGCTTGGGCTTATAAAGCTAAGGATCTTCAGGGAGTTATCAAGTTTTATGGTGTAGCTAGCAGCAAAGCAGGTTCTACAAATGGGGCTGTACAGGAGGCCTTGATGGAGGCAGTCATCAAAGCCAGAAACTATGGATTCCAACAGATTCTTTTTTTGACCAACAAGAATCTAGTCCAACTCATCAACAAGACTAAGAAACCAGCTTGGTAAGAGAGAACCTTGATTGTTGACCTGGAGATTTTGTATCAAAATGGACTGTTTTGTAATCTGTTAGTTGTCCCCAAGTTTGTTCTTGATTTTGTTTATGCTGCTGCAAATTTGGCAACCCAAATGCCAATTCACCAAAGTTGGGTTGACCCAACTATTTTGTATCCTTGATAAACTTTGTATCTTCCTTTACTTGGTATAAAAAAAAAACGTTAATTTAAAAGAAAAAACCCAGAAATTAGATTAGAAAATGGTGTTGTATTTGGATAACATTATTGAAGAACAAATTTGAATCCCCACCTGATATTGTAGCCCGATACTGAGAAATTGAGAGGAGGAAAGAAAGAGACCGAGAGGAGGAAAAAGGGAGAAGAGGGACTGAGAGGAAACAACTATGCTATGAATTTGAAAATTAGAATGTGATAGATCTGCAGTAATGATTGACTTAGTACATATGAGACCTAGTGGTGCTCCAAGGACTATCTTAGTTCTTAGAACAGTGGTAGCTCCATGAATTTTTTTTAGAATAGGCCCTAAGAAACTTAAATTATAAAATTTTTAATAAAGAGATAACTTGGCCTTTGAGTTTTGCTTGGTTGGGATCTATTTTGATCTTGGCTCTTGAGTTCTAAAGTTTACTAACCTTATTGGTTTTGTTATTGATTAGATTGATTGAGGGGAACGGTCAAATCAAAGATATGAGGATTTCTTGTGTTGAGGTAAAGGTTCAAACTTTGAGGCTTGTTTGGATCACTATGATTTTGAGTGGTATCACTTAGTTTTCATCACTGAGTTTCCAAAACGCGTGGGTCACACTGAAAAAATCTTGTTTGGTTTGGTTTTTGGGTGATGTTTACATCACTCAAAACTCAAAAATTTGAGTGATGGATGATAGAAACTGAAAACAGAATTTTGGTGTTTTCAGTTTCTGAAATATGAGTTATAGTGGCAAAAAGTGAGTTATGTGACTGGGTTATGTGAACAATAATTTTGGAGTTTTTGAGATAAAGTGAGATTTGGGTTATGAGTTATGGGTTTTGAGTTTGAGTTATGAGTTATGAGTATTGAGTTATGAAAACTGAGTTATGGCCAAGCCAAATGAGCCCTTGGCTTTTCGCTTTCTTTTATTTTGTTGTTTTTTTGCATGTTTTAAATGCTTTGATATGCCTGTGTTAGCTTAGGTTTATATAGTGTTCGTATTAGAAGCATGATAAGTTGTTAGTTCTTTTTTTTTTTTTTTTTTTTTTTTTTTTTTTCTTCTGCGTTTTTGGGTGTCATGAACATGCATATGAGCATAAACATGCATTAATGCATAGGTATTGTGATGTAGTAAGGTAAGTGAAGTAAGTCATGCATAAATCATATGAACATGCATTTAAGTGCTTGAACATGAGTTGTTTAAATACTTGATAATATGTTTGGTTGAATGCCATGATGCAATGCTTGAATATGCTTGATTAATCTGCCTTGTGATGTTTGCTGCCCTTGGTGATATATACTTATGCCTTGATAGATGAATGCTAGGTTTGAGGATAATATGCCATGTTGATTGCTTTAGATGTGTGGACGCCTGATTTTTCCGATCTTGTCGCATATTGGGTCCTTGATGACGTGACTCTTTGTATGCTTGTGTATCTAGGGTGGGGTGTGTGTGTATGCGAGTCCCTTTTTCTTACTTTTATTTTAGGAGTCGCCACCAACCATTGGTTTCGTATTAGGTGTGATTGGTCACCTAGATGTCTAATTTATTTTAAGTTACCTAATTAATTAAACCAAATTTTAAAGGTACGTTAATTAAGGTAAACCAAAAGTCTTGAACTAAATATCTTGGACTCGAAAGTTTAGTTACGTGTGGGGAAGGTGCTAGGCACCTCACAACGCCTATTCAAAAATAGTACCTCATTTTAACTAATTCCAAATGTCAACTTTTTATGAAGAAATAGAATACTTGTTATTATTATTATTTTTTTGAAAAGCTTTTTGCAAACAATATACATATATACATGTGAGTAAATATTTACGTATAACTATCATGTGAATAATAACTCCAACAAAAAAAATATACAATCAAAACATGCAAGATATATATATATATATATATATAAAAGTAACATGTGAAAAAAAGCACATAAGTATACTCTACAATAACATGTGAATATTTATTTATTATATATCTAGCATGTGAACACTAACAATTATACGAAAATAAATACAATGAAATGAAAAAAGAGGGTTCAAAGAATAGCACCTTGTTGTCATCCACCATTTTCTCATTTTTTGTTCATGCAAAAAGATGACAAAAAGAAACTTGTTAGTGCCAAGCATATTAGGAACAAATCTAAGATCATAGAGTCATAGGGTGTTCAAAGACTCAAGAAATTGAGCCTCGAACCATGGACGGAGCCATTCATGGCATTGCCCCCCCTAATTTTTTTTAAAATAATGTAATTATATAACTATATATTTAGGTACTAATTTTAGCAACTTCGTTCAATAAAATTACATTTTCCCCCTTATTGATCATTATAAGAGAAATGCAATAGCTACAAACTTTTTTACAACATTTTTACAGACTATTGAGGTAGCAAATTCTTACTAGTTTGCATCTGGGTCTACCACTTACATCACTTTTTTACTTGCTAATAACCACTAATCACAACAAAAATTTGTAAGAAAAATTGTAGATCTAGTATTTTCCTCCTTCTAAAGTCCATAAAAAAATTTATAGATCTAAAATCTAAAAAAAAAAAAAATACAAGCCCAAAATATTAGCCCAACAACAAAAATTACCAATAGGCAATAGCAAAGCTAAAAAAAAAATTGAGACTAATCAACCAATTTTACAAAAAACAAACAACTTAGCCCTTTAAAAAACTTTAAATAAAATAATTTTGTCCTTACCAACAAAAGACACACTCTACACACGCATAAAGAAAATAATAATAAAAGAAAAGCTTTGCTGGCTAAGCAATAGAGCCAAAAGCCGAAGTCACTGCATATAGCTAACAATAAAACTCCCTCCCCTAACTCCAAGTCCTGGCTCCGTCCCTGCCTCGAACACAAATCTACAAACTACACATATTCTAAGAAAAGCTTGAAAAGAAAAGTTACAACGTTAACTTTATTATTTTGACAAAACACATTTTTCTTAGAAAACATTTTTTTTTTTTTTTTTTATGTTGTAAGAATGTTTTATGAAAACATTTTTTTTTTCCATTTTTCTTTTGAAAACTTTTTTTTTTTGAAAACATGCACTCTCTTTTTTAGAAAGCATTTTTTACGTATTTGAGAAAAGATTTTGAAAACATTTTTGAAAAGAAACATTTTAAAAAGACTTTGGAAAAACGTTTTTGAATTTTTTTTTTTTTAATTGTTTTATCGTTTTGGCCTTCCCTTTTTCTTAAAGAAAACATATATTTTTTGTTAAATAATTTTTTTTTTGGGAAAGCAAATAAAAAAAATTTAGTTAAAAAAACAGTTTTAAAAAAAAAACATATTTATGTAAAAAATAAAAAAATAAAAAAAACAGTTTATAAAAAAAGTTTTATAAAATAAAAAAAAAATTATAAAGAAAACAGTTTATAAAAAAACAGTTTTATAAAATAGTTTATAAAAAAACAGTTTTATAAAACAGTTTATAATAAAACAGTTTTGTATTATTTTGAAAACAGCTTTGAAAAATAGTTTTTTGGTTTTGAAAACAGTTTTTGGAAAACATATTTTTTATTAGAAAAAACAGATTTGAAAACTATTTTTTTTATTTTTTTAGAAAACAGATTTGGAAAACAGTTTTTTGGTTTTGAAGACAGTTTTTGGAAAAACAGTTTTTTTATTAGAAAAATAGGTGTGAGGTTAATTTCCCACATAAGCTATTTGTCCGCTTTGGGGAGCCAAGCCTGCACGGTTTTGTTTTCAAGCGACATGGGCGAGTTATTGTCCCATCCCACATCGGCAAGAGAAACGCCTCACTCATAGTTACAACGCATATAAAACGGTGGTAGCAGCTTTTCTTTTATATATTTCTGAACTCCCCTCATCCTTGTACGCTTATGATACGTGTCCTTATTACCGGAGTTTACTAGAAGGTTTCCTGGATTGCTGGGACACACGTTTGAGTTGTATTTATCGTGTCCGAGAATTTATTCCTCCTCGGACTAATTTCCCGTTGTTACCTTACTCATCAAATCCTGAGTCTGAATCATTCAATATCATTTGCTCCTCCTCGGACTGTCCTCGAATAGTCCATCTCCTCGGACAGGCCCAAGGCCCAATATAGGATTTGGGTCTTTGACCCTACAATAGCCCCTCAAAACTCCGATTTTTCCCTCTTATCTGAGGAGAAAAAGTGGGGTTTTGACTTTTAAGAGATAAGATCGTTTACTTTTTTGTCTCACTTGTGCGAAATTACCGCTTTGCACATCTCATGATTGCTACTGACGCTTCGTAGCCCATGAGGCGTTATTAAATGCTCTGGGCGGCGTTATGTTCCCAGCATCCAACGGTGAGGCGCCAATCCAATGGCTGATAGTTTTCCTAGGATTTTGAGCGGGAGTATTCCCACTCATTTTCTTCCTCTATATATAGCCTTGAGGGAAACCATTCTTTCCTTTCCTTCACGAAACCTCAAGCGCTTTAGAGAATCTCAAGCACTTCGACTTCCTTAACTCCATTCCTTTAAAAGAAAAATTTTCGAAAGGTCTCCCAAAGGTTCAGAGTTTAGCGCATCTGCTTCCGTAAGTGTTTACATTTTTAAGTTTTCTTTTTCTTCTCGGCCTACCTTCTCGACCTTCTTCCTTTTTTAGAAGTCTTTCCCGGTGCCATTGGTGTTTGCTTAGATGGGTAGATTCAAACACTAAGTAGACTTTCTGGCGGGTATAGAGGGTTTTAGAGCCAAATACCATATCCCCCAAGGAGTAGGCCTCCAATATTGTCCCCTGGACCAAGTGCTTGAAAGTAGGGAGGTGGGCGAAGTAGTCATTCTTATGATCGCTTTCATAGAGGGAGGAATGACGCTCCCCATGGGTAGGATAACCAGGGACTACCTGTTTAATCACAGACTGACTCCCCATCAGTGCGCCCCCAACCTATTTCGGATCTTGGGTTGCGTAGACGCTCTCGAAGAGCAAATGGGCTTGGGGCTCACGTGGCATGATGTGGTTCATATGTACGAGTGCCACAAGCTCGCTGGCGCGGGGTACTATTTCAAGTCCTGGTCTGACGTTGTCAGGATGATATCGTGCCTACCTAAGTCGAACAAGGGCATGAAGAATGATTACCTTGTTGTCTCCGGGGAGTGGACCGACGGCCTGCACTTCCCAACTTGGGCGGGAGAGCCAGGTGGGGTACCTTAGGATCAGTTCCTTTAGGTAAGGGATTTACAGCCTTTTTATCTTTCTCTCATCTGTTTTTAACATTTCAATCTCTTTTGGTGATAATTTCTATTGGTCTGACCATGGTCTTCCCCTCAGATGTTTCTACAGATAAGAATCACGTTGCTCCGAGGCTCAATTTTACCAACGTCCAAGCCCTCAATTATCTTCTGAGGTCAGAGATTTTTGTGAGTGAAGACAGACAGCTGCGGGCCGCTCATTTAATCTTGGACTACGAGCCCTTGTCTCGCATCTTCCAGGACGCAGGCTAAGAAATAAAGGCTGGAAGTTCCAAATTGGCTCGGATCGACGTTTCTAAGCCGAGTTTTTTGGCTTCAAGGGATCTTGCCCCAGTTGCACGACTGCTTCGACAAATTCTCCCGAGGCATCGGTAATACCCGAAGAGGGGATTGCCTCGTCTCGTTTATCACTAGAGAAGGAGATAGACAAATTTCAATTTGAGGAAGGAAATAATCCGAGAGCTCCTCCGATCAACATCTCAAACACCGAGGGTGAATCAGATAGGAATTTAGGTGTTTGTCCAAATCTAGTGATCGCCCGCCAAGACAGCTCCTCCTTCGAAGAAGAAGACTGTATGGCGCTGAATAAGGGTGGCAAGAGTTTAAAGGAACTCATGGCCTCCAGGGGCAAGGAGTCAACCTCGAAGGGAGCCTCTAAGTCCCAAGTTCCCCCTAAACTTCCGCCTCATCCTTCTCAAATCCCTACCGACCTCGGCCTGAAGCCAATGGTTGACCTGAATTATCTTCTGAGGTCAGAGATTTTTGTGAGTGAAGACAGACAGCTGTGGGCTGCTCATTTAATCTTGGACTACGAGCCCTTGTCTCACATCTTCCAGGACGCAGGCCAAGCAATAAGGGTTGGAAGTTCCAAATTGGCTAGAATCGACGTTTCTAAGCCGAGTTTTTTGGCTTCAAGGGATCTTCCCCCAGTTGCACAACCACTTTAACAGATTCTTCTCGAGGCATCGGCAATACCCGAAGAGGGGATTACCTCGTCTCGTTTATCACTAAAGGAGGAGATAGACAAATTTCAATTTGAGGAAGAAAATAATCCGAGAGCTCCTCCGATCAACATCTCGGACACCGAGGGTGAATCAGATAGGAATTTAGGTGTTCGTCCTCCAAATCTAGTGATCGCTGGCCAAGACAGCTCCTCCTCTGAAGAAGAAGACTGTATGGCGCTGAATAAGGGCGGCAAGAGTTTAAAGGAACTCATGGCCTCCAGGGGCAAGGAGTTAACCTCGAAGGGAGCCTCTAAGTCCCAAGTTCCCCCTAAACTTCCCCCTCCTCCTTCTCAAATCCCTACCGACCTCGGCCTGAAGCCAATGGTTGACCTGAAGAAGAAAAAGCCACTTGAGGAGCTCGAGGAAGGGGAGGTAGGTCCTCAGAAGGGGACAAAGCATCAGAAAGTGGTCCAAGAACCTCAGGACAATAGGTTCCAATCCGTGGATAGTTGGGAAGAGCTAAACAGGGCGGATGTGTGCATGACCCAATGCACATGGAACCCTTGGCTTGAGGTGGAGGGGACACCCATCACTTACAACGCCTCGGTCCGAGAGTTCCAAAAGGAGCGAGCGGGGTACATAGTTGAAGCCCTGGAACAGCCTTTACTCCTCCCTAAGGATATGGAGGCTTATCGGCGTTTCAAGCAGAATAACCTTTTTCTATAACTGAAGATGGACCTTGCTATGGTAGGCACTCCTTATACTCGTGAGTTTGGAATTTAGACGGTACTTTCACATATATATATTTTTTACTTTTGTCATTTCTCGGTGGTCTTTAGGGCAGGTAACTCAACAAGTTTTCGTGGCTGAGGAGTGGTATCGTGATGCTCGTAAACAGGCCGAGGCTGAGGCCCTCACTCGCGTTGATGTTGAGAAATCATTAGGGGCTATAAAACAGAAGCAAAGTGAGCTATCTAGGAAGTTAAAAGAGGCGAACCAAGCTCGCTTAAGTGCCGAGGCTGATCTGAAAACTGTAGAAAGGCAAGCTGAGGATCAGCACCAGAAGTTGCACTTGACTAAAATAGATTTGGCCACTCAGAGACAGTTGGTCCTAGATCTCAAGGTTGAGTTGCAAAGAGCCAAGGACACACTTCAGCTAGCCAAGGAGGCAGCCGAGGCTGAGAAGCAGGCCTCTTATCAACTTGGCTTGGAGGAAACGCAGATAAGGCTTGCAGAAGAGCTTTTGGAGACGTGTAGGGACTACTGCAATGCGACATGGGATAGGGCCCTTAGCATTGCGGAAGTCCCTACAGACTCTATCTGGAGGCAACCCGGGAGTATTTATTATCATCCGGACATCTGTGAAGTCCCCAGAGTTGTTTCTTCTCCTCTTGCCCCTGTTCTAGAAGAGGTCGAGCAGGCGCCTGCTATCCAAGAATCTCTTCCTCTCCCCGAGGCCTCTAAGTTACCCAGCCAAATTGGTGATCAAGGCCAAGGAGCCGGGGTGGAGAAAGAAAAGGGTAGGAGCAAGGGGAGAAAGCTCTCCGCGGAAGCCAAGGATGCTGCCAAAGATAGTGAAGCTGCAGCCAGGGCGAAAGAAGCAGAGGCCGAGACTCAGAAAGATGACCCCAAGGCCCAGGATGCTCCTGCTTCCCAGCCGAGCTAGAAGGAAGATCCTCCTGTTAAAGCTTAGCCCTTCTAGGACTCCTTTTCTAGTTCCTTATATAGTAGTTACTTTTTATTTTTTTTATTTTTTATTTATTTATTTATTTATTTATTTATTATTTAAAATGACACTTGTGTCAATGCGTCATTGTATTTTCTTTATCGCTTATGTTAATGAGAATGTTCTTTATTTCATCTTTTGTTCTTTTACCTTGTGTCATTTTATTAATTTTATATATAGCATCGAACTGCCGTTACTGTGCCTCCAATAAAAACTAGCAACAATACGGAGCTGAAAAGTATAAGTAATTCGATTAAGTCCCAAGAGCAAAACGGGATGTTAGGTGTTCGTGTTGTGAATTGATTTTTAGGTAATGAAGGTTGATATTGATAGACTTATATCTTGTAAGGGAAAATAAAAGAGGTAGATTAGAGACATCTTGCTCATCACTAATGCAAATAAATATAAGTTCAAATTTATTTAAAGATTTCAAGTTAAGGATGTAAGCATAGTCTTGGATCTGTTTTGTTCTTAGGTTCTACTTGTATGCTAGTAGTACCTGCTTGAACACTTATGTAACTGCCCTTGAGTATTAATTTCCCCTACGCCTGTGGTCTGAGGAGCTATGCAGGACTTAGGTTCTGTTTAGCGCTTGAATATTGGCTAGAGGTAATTAATTTCCCCTAAGCCTGTGGTCTAAGGAGCCATGCAGGACTTAGGTTCTGTTTAATACTTAAATGTTTGCCAGAAGTAATTAATTTCCCCTAAGCCTGTGGTCCGAGGAGCCATGCAGGAATTAGGTTTTGTTTAATACTTGAATGTTTGCTAGAAGTAATTAATTTCCCCTAAGCCTGTGGTCCGAGGAGCCATGCAGGAATTAGGTTCTGTTTAATACTTGAATGTTTGCCAGAAGTAATTAATTTCCCCTAAGCCTGTGTTCCGAGGAACCATGCAGGAATTAGGTTCTGTTTAATACTTGAATGTTTGCCAGAAGTAATTAATTTCCCCTAAGCCTGTGGTTCGAGGAGCCATGCAGGAATTAGAATCTGTTTAATACTTGAATGATTGCCAGAAGTAATTAATTTCCCCTAAGCCTGTGGTCCGAGGAGTCATGCAGGAATTAGATTCTGTTTAATACTTGAATGTTTACCAGAAGTAATTAATTTCCCCTAAGCCTGTGGTTCGAGGAGCCATGTAGGAATTAGGTTTTGTTTAATACTTGAATGTTTTGAGCGACAATAAGCATGATGTAGTAAAACAGCATAAGAATTTATTGATAAATGAAATTTTCATTAATAATAGTACATTTTCAGGTTGTTTACATTCAAAGGGCGTGGTATTACATGCTCATCTAAATCTTCTAGAAAAAATGCCCCTATACTAGCCACTGAGGTGATGCGATACAGTCCTTCCCAATTGGGTCCTAGCTTTCCCCACGCAGGGTTTTTTTGCAGTGTCCAGAACTTTCCTCAACACCAAGTCTCCAGGCACTAGTGGCCTTAGCTTTACTTTAGCATCATAACCTTGCTTAAGTTTGTGCTGGTAGTACGCCAATTGGACCATTGCACTTTCTCTTCTTTCTTCGACGAGATCTAATCTCTTTTCTAGCAGCTCATCGTTGCTGCTCGGACTGAATGAGCTGGTCTTTAGCGTTGGAAAGCCTGTTTCTAAAGGAATAATAGCCTCGGCTCCATAAGTCATCGAAAAGGGGGTCTCCCCCGTTGATCTGCGAGGTGTGGTTTGATACGCCCACAGGACATGTGGCAGCTCTTCCACCCATCTTCCTTTCGTATCATCTAACCTCTTATTGAGTTCGTTCACTATGACTTTATTAACCGCCTCGGCTTGCCCATTCCCTTGAGGATAAGCTGGGGTAGAATATCTATTCGTAATTTCTAGTTCACAGCAGTATTTCCTGAAGGCCTTACTATCAAACTGGAGACCATTGTTCTAGACGAGAGTGTGAGGGACCCCGAACCGGGTAACAATGTTCTTCTAGACAAACTTCTTAGCGTCCACATCTCTGATGTTCACTAAGGGTTCAGCTTCAGCCCATTTAGTGAAATAGTCAGTGCCGACCAACAGGTACCTCTTGTTTCCTGCTGCCTTGGGAAAGGGTCCGACAATATCCAAGCCCCATTAAGCAAATGGCCAGGGGCTGGATAGTGGATTGAGGATCCCTCCTGGTTGGTGTATATTTGGTGCGAACCTTTGATATTGGTCACACTTCTTCATATATTCATGTGCTTCTTTCTGCATATTTGGCCACCAGTAGCCTTGGGTGATGGCCCTATGGGATAAAGATCTGCCTCCTGTGTGGCTTCCGCAAATCCCTTCATGTAACTCCTCTAGGATTAGTTCTGAGGCTTCGGGGTGTATGCAGAGCAAGTATGGTCCAGAAAAGGGACGTTTATACAGCTTTTGGTCCTTAGATAACCAGAACTGAGAGGCTTTTCTCCGTATCTTGTCAGCCTCGGACTTCTCTGCAGGCAAGATGTCATCCTTCAAAAATAGTACTAGAGGGTCCATCTAGCTAGGCCCTACTCTGACTTGATTGGTTTCGATCACATTTCTCCTTATCACTGAGGGTTTGTACAAGTCTTCTACAAGGATGACCCGGGGTAGACTTTGGGCTGAGGAGGTGGCGAGAGTGGCCAAAGAGTTGGCATGTGTGTTTCCACTTCTAGGGATATGCAATAGGCTAAAGGAATCAAAGTGTGACTGTTGGTACCTAACTTGGCTTAGGTATCTTTGCATTCTCTCGTCTCTAGCTTCTAATTCCCCGTTCACCTGGCCAACGACCAGTCTCGAGTCCGAGAACATGTTTACTGCTTTTCCGCCCAACTTTTGAATCATGGACATCCCCTCTAGCAGGGCTTCATACTCAGCTTCATTATTCATGGCCGAGAAGCCCAATTTGAGTGATTTTTCGATGGTAATCCTTTTAGGGGAAATTAGAATTAGCCCCACTCCGGAGTTCCTTTGGTTCGCTGCACCATCAACATAAACTTCCCAGCATGTAGGTCCTTGTAGAGAGATTGTGCCGACCAATTTTTCCTTAGTGTCTTGTGTCTTTGTTGCTTCTTCTAATGATGGTTTAGCAAATTCAGCCACCAAATCAGTGAGGACTTGGCCCTTGACGGAGGTACGAGGCATGTACTTGATGTCAAAAGCGCCTAGAATCGTACCCCACTTAGCAATTCTCCCCGTATAATCAGCATTCCGAAGTATGGATCTGAGCAGGAGCTGGGCCAGAACGATAACTGTGTATGCCTGGAAGTAGTGGAGAAGCTTTCGTGTAGCTTGAACCACTGCTAAGATGGCCTTCTCTAGTGGTAAATAACGGACCTCGGCTTCATGCAATGATTTGCTTACATAATAAACCGGTCGTTGCACGCCGTTGTCCACTTATATTAGTACTAGGCTTACCGCGTGAGGGGTCACAGCGATATAGGCGAACAAGACTTCATCGACCTCAGGACTGGACATGATCGGTGGTCGAGATAGATATTCTTTAAGTTGTTGGAAGGCCAAAGCGCACTCTTCGGTCCACTCAAATCCCTTCCACTTATTTATCAAGAGGAAGAAGGGTCTGCACCTATCCGCTGACCGGGAGATAAAACGGTTTAAGGCCACAATCATTTCGATAAGCCTTTGGACCTCTTTGGGATTCTGAGGTGGTTGTAGGCTGCTGACGGCTCTGATTTGATCGGGGTTGACCCCAATTCCCCTGTGGGTTACCATATAGCCTAAGAACTTGCCCGATCCTACCCCAAAGGAACATTTGGAAGCGTTGAGACGTAACCTGTGTTTCCTCAAAGTTTCAAAGATATCTTCGAGGTCCCTTACGTGCTCGGCCACCACTTTACTCTTTACCACTATATCATCTATATAGACCTCAATGCTCTTACCCAATTGCGGTTCGAACATTCTGGTCATCATCCTTTGGTAAGTGGAACCTGCGTTTTTCAGACCAAAGGGCATCACCTTGTAATGGTAGTTTCCGATGGGAGTGACGAAAGCTGTCTTTTCCTGATCGTCCAAAGCTAGTGGTATCTGATGGTATCCCTGAAAGGCGTCCAAGAAGCTCATTAGAGGATGTCCTACAGTTGCGTCCACTAACTGATCTATTCGAGGCATAGGGAAGGGATCTTTTGGGCAAGCCTTATACAGATCCGTGAAGTCCACACAAACTCGCCACTTCCCGCTCTTCTTTTTTACTACCACAGTATTGGCCAGCCATTCTGGGTAGAAAACTTCCTTGATAGCCTTTGCTTGTTTTAGCTTCATCACCTCATCTCTGACCGCATCTGCATGTTCCCTAGATTGGCATCGAGGAGGCTGCTTTTTGAGGATGATGGATGAGTTTACATTTAAGTGATGATAGATGAAGTCCGGATCCACCCCTGGGGCCTCGTAAGCATTCAACACGAATACATCAACATTTTTTCTAAGAAACTCTACCAACTCTTCCTTCTCTGGGGAAGGCAGCTGAGACCCGATCTGAAAGAACTTCTCTGGATCCTTATCAACAATGACCCTTTCCAAGTCCTCGCATTTCGCCTCCTCAGCTGACTCGTTGGCAGGCGACGCCGGAGTCTTTAATTGCTGTAAGCCCCTTTTAGTGGAGGCCGAAGATTTGGCTTCGAGCCGACGAATGATAGCGGCCACCAGGCACTGCCTAGCCGTGGATTGATTTCCCATGATCTCTCTGACTTGGCCGTCCGACGAATATTTCACCTTCTGATGCAAAGTGGAGGAGACGGCTCCTAGGGCATGGAGCCAGGGCCTGCCTACAATGGCCGTGTAGGGGGAGTAAGAGTCCACCACAATGAAGTTCACCTCCACTATTTCCGGACCAGCCTACACGGGCAATCTGATTTGGCCCTTTGGAATGACAACTTGCCCATTGAAGGTTAACAAGGGTGAATCATAGGCCGTCAGGTCCTCGGGCTTCAACTTCAGCCCCTTGTATAGGTCAGGGTACATGATCTCAGCGCCACTGCTATTGTCTACCATGACCCTCTTCACGTCATACTCCCCAATTCTGAGCGTGATCACCAAAGCGTCATCATGGGATTGTATGGTTCCAATCTTATCCTCTTCTGAAAAGCTTAGGGCCGGTTGGACGTTTAGTCTGGCCCTCTTTGGTGTCGGACTAGAGTCCTCGGCGGCTGACCGAGCCACAGACATTACTCTGGAGGGACAAGAACCAGTCCTCCCTAGGACGGCAAAAATGACGTTTATCGTGCCTAAGGGAGGTCTTGAAGGAGCATCTCTCCGGGGTTCCAGATTCGTCTGGCTCCCTTGGCCGCTGGAGTGATGTAAGAATTGCTTCAACTTTCCTTCTCGGACCAACTGGTCCAAATGGTTCCTCAAGTTTCTGCAGTCCTCGGTGGTGTGTCCTTGGTCCTGGTGGTAGTGGCAGTAAAGGCTCTGGTTACGCTTCATGGGATTTCCCGCCATCTTATTGGGTCATCTGAAGAATGGTTCGTTCTTAATCTTTTCTAGCACCTGGTGCATTGGTTCTCAGAACACGGCATTAATCGCCTGGGCATTGGCAGGTCCTGATTGTCCAGTGAAATCTCTTTGAGGTCGGTTAGTATGGAATTGGTCCGACCTGAAATCCCTCCCCTCTTGAGAGATAACCTTCGCTTTACCTTTACCCAATTGCTGGTCCTCTTCAACCCTTTTGTACTCGTCGATCCGGTCCATGAGTTGGTGCAGGCTGGTGACAGGTTTTCTTGTTAGGGACTTTCTTAAGCCATACTCGGTTGGGAGGCTTCTCTTGAAGGTGCTGATCGCGACGTCATCGAAGTCACCTTCTATCTAGTTGTACATCTCCCAGTATCTGTCCGAGTATGCTTTCAAGGTCTCCCCTTCTTGCATGGACAAAGACAGTAAAGAATCCAAGGGCTGAAGGACCCTGCTGCACATGATAAAGCGAGAGCCAAAGGCTTGGGTGAGCTGCTTAAAGGAACCTATGGAGTTTGGCCTCAGGCCATCAAACCATCTCATCGCCACTGGTCCCAAGCTGGATGGAAATACTTTGCACATCAAAGCCTCGTCTTTGGAATGGACGGCCATCCTCTGATTAAATTGGCTTACATGTTCTACGGGATCCGTTCGACCATTATACATGGTGAATGTTGGTTGATGGAATTGTCGAAGGAGCTTAGCCCCTTCTATCTTACATGTGAAGGGTGACTTGGAGATCTGATCCAAGGCTTTGCTCATGGCGTTGTTTCCTAGGCCTTTACGAGACGGGCTTTTGTGTTTGCGTTTATGACGGCGCTCTTCTTCATAAGAAAAAGTTTCGCTTGGTGGGGTCCTTGACCTTTGCCTATAATTGTCGTCCCCTTCATCATTGGAGGACGTATCAGAGCTGGAAGGGGACCGCTTCCATTGCGCACGACGTAGTTTCCTTTTCAAGTCATCAATCTCCTTGTGCAAGGCTTTGTTATCGTCTTGCCTTTGGGACACGTGACTTCCCATCCTATGGCTTTTTCTTATATGAGTAGTACGCACGCTTCCCTCTCGATACCTCTTTCGGTCCCTTTCCCATTCAAGGTTAAGAAAATTGTCCAGTCGTTGAGAATTTGCAGGACCCGTTTGGTGTGGACCTGATCCCACCATGTTTAACCGTTGCACTCACTGATGCACAAGTTCTCCCCACAGACGACGCCAATTGTAGGGTCCCGTTTTGTGGTCCAAACCCAAAGTGTATAGGATCTCGGCCCAATGAACCCAATACAATAAATTTGTAGAGAGTGGGTCAAAGAACTATGCCTTAATGAGTTTAATAACGGCTAGTATTGAATCAGATGACAATCAGGTACAAATAAGGGACATTGATATTAATGGACCTTCAGTCCGAGGAGGTTAACAGTTAGATGTAGTGATCATAGTTGGATATAGGGACAATTTCTATTATTACAATATTCTTTCTCTCCTTTTGCCCCCCTCTCTCATGGAAGGTCTCTCCCCTTATATAGCTCCCTTTGGGTCATCTTTACCCCACACTTGTCGGTCATCTGAGCCCTTACTTGAGTACCTGTCCTATTAGACACCCTCTTGGGCTTTCTGTGAGTTGTGGTAGCCAAGGCAGCACTGTTCTGATGTCTTCTCCACAT
This sequence comes from Notholithocarpus densiflorus, assembly GCA_030021035.2. Lineage (NCBI taxonomy): Eukaryota > Viridiplantae > Streptophyta > Magnoliopsida > Fagales > Fagaceae > Notholithocarpus > Notholithocarpus densiflorus. The sequence continues at coordinate 177,797 of JARYZH020000444.1, read as the reverse complement.
AAATGCGGCCAGAAAAGTAGCTACAACGCATTTAATGCGATGGTAGCAACTTTTCCTTTAGATATTTCTGAACTCCCCTCACCCTTGTACGCTTATGATACGTGTCCTTATTACCGGAGTTTCCTGGATTGCTGGGACACACATTGGAGTTGTATTTATCGTGTCCGAGGATTTATTCCTCCTCGGACTGCTTTCCCGTTGTTACCTTACTCGTTAAATCCTGAGCCTGAATCATTCAATATCATTTGCTCCTCCTCGGATTGTCCTCGGATTGTCCATCTCCTCAGACAGGCCTAAGCCCCAAAATAGAATTTGGGCCTTTGACCCTACAATAGGTTTGAAATCAGTTTTTTGTTTTTCAGAAAAAAAGTTTTGAAAACAGTTTTTTTATCCAGAAAACAGTTTTTTGAAACAGTTTTATAAAACAGTTTATATGTTATGAAAACAGTTTTTAGAAAAACAGATTATTATTTTTGAAAACAGTTTTTAGAAAAACATAATTTTATTTTTGAAAACAATTTTTAGAAAAACAGAGTTTTATTTTTGAAAACAACTTAAAAACAGATTTCTTTTTGAGAACAAACTTAAAAAAAAAAGCTTTATAAAAAAATTTTTTGCATCTAAAAACAAACATTTTTTTGGGTTTTAGCTGTTTTTAAAAGCATTTTTAAAAGAAATAACTTTGTAATGTGATATGCCAACTCTTAGCACCAAGCCACACCCATTGTGGTATAAATTATTAATTGTTGATTATATTGGATTAAGATATTCCATTGACTCTAGTTCTCTTTTCAAGTTACAATAATTTAGTTTTTCTAACCAGACTTGTGTCCGTTTGGAATTCGCTTATTTTGCTGAATTAAAATTTTTTTGCTGAAAGTACTGTAGATAAAAGTAAAACCATAAAAGTTAACTGAAATAGTACAGTGGGACGCATGAATAGTACCAAAAAGTACAGTAGGACCTATGAATAATAGTAAAAATAAGCTGAATAGTAGCAAAAATAAGCTGAATAGTAAAATAAGTTAGCAAATGCGTTTGGCATTAGCTTAAAAATCTTTTTATTTTATTTTATTTATTTTATACTATTTAGCTTATTTTTGTAACTATTCATGGGCCTTACTTCACTTTTTGATACTATTCATCGGCTCCATTGTACTATTTCAGCAACCTTTTAGTTTTATCTGTAGTATTTTTAACAAAAATTTTTTAGTTTCAGTTAAATAAGTTGTTCCCAACCGGACACTTAAGCGTTTTAGATTTGTTTAATTTTTGTAGTTTATTTGCATAATGTGAAACATAAAGCTAAAAATTGGCATTTTTTTGAGTGAAACTTATATTGTTTGAAATAAAGTAGTAAGGACTATAAATAGCGAATAATTTAAGCAAAAAAATTAGCTTATAATCAGTTGACAAACACACACTTAAAATCTTAGGGTATGTTTGGTAATTGTTTTTTCCCCCTTATTTTTTATTTTCAAAAACAATTTTCTATTTTTGAGACTAAAAAACTTGTTTGGCAACCCAAAATGGACAAAAAACAAAAACTATTCTCAAAACTCAATTTGTGAAGGAAACTGAAAACATGCAAAAGATTGTTTTCAATTTCTAATTTTCAAAAGTAAATGAAAACACACATTTAATTTTATGAATCTGTCTCATTTAATGATTTAGCATTAGAGTTCAAATCCTAGTAACAACATATTTTAGTATTTTCTATTTTTTCTTCAAAAAACTATTTTTTTTTTAAATTTCAACTAACCAAACATGTTTTTGATTTAAAAAAATACAAAAAAATTGTTTTTTCTTTATATTCCCAAAAACAAAATTTTGAAAATAGAAAACAAAAATTATTACCAAACACAACCTTATCTTCTTATCATACTTTACTCCGTGTGTACTAACATATATTTCCAATAAAAGTTTAAAACTTATTAGTATTTTTTTATATAAGAAAGCTTATCAGTAGTAAGTGCCTTTTTTTTTTTTTTTTCCTGAATTACTTAGGATGACCTTACAAAACAATCAAAAAGACCAAATGCCCCTAAGCTTAATTTGCTCAAAGGACAAAATCGTATTATTGCCAATCCTAACCAAAACAACCACCAAAAAACTTTATTATTTTTTTTTTGCTGAATAAATACTTTATTTACTGCAAAACAAAGATATACAATCCAGATTGGGCCTGTGGCCATCTCGATCCAATGCTTGAATAATCCAAGGCGACAGAATAGAGATGGGTACTGGCCCATTCCAGTTCAAAAGGGCAGCCTATCTAGCTAAAAGATGAGCTGCTTCATTACCTTCCCTACAAACAAAAGAAAAATTTACATTATCAAAACCTTTAGCAAAATACAAAATATCCTCCACCATAGACTTAATACTCCAATGAGGTGCTGTCACTTGATTTCTCAGGGGCTCAATAACATTCCATGCATCTCCTTCTATCACAACATTTTTAAAACCTGCATCTGCTACTCTTTGAATGGCCAACAAGGCTGCATTAGCCTCACCAGATAACGGGCTACTTGGACACCACTGCTCTGCCCATGTAGCAACAAGGTTACCTTCCTGGTCTCTTCCTACTACTGCCACTGAAGTTTTTCCTTCTCTAATTGCAGCATCAAAATTCAATTTTATCCAACTTGGTGGAGGTGGGATCCAAGTTTTATCCTTAGAGGAATTTTTACACTGCATCTTCCAAGCTTGCTTGTGATCCTCAAAGGATTTATACACTTGCCTTGCAAGATCAACCGGGGCTATTTTGATTCCATCCACCCGAGCTTTATTCCTACTCATCCATACTTGGTCACACATAATTGCTACAAATAATTGGAACTCTTTAGTAGCTTCATTGTCTAGTGCCAGAAAAGGTTTTAGGTTGATAATCATCTTCACCCAGTCTACTATGGATATAGAATCCAAAGTATTCAACCTCAACGGCCATGGGCTTAGGAGCCAAACTTGAGTTGCCCAGTCACATTGCAAAAGTAAATGCTTCAAAGTTTCTGGAGCCTTTCCACATAAGTGGCACTCAATTGATGGGAGGGTAAACCTTCTATTTAGAATAGAAGTTGTAGGGAGGATTTCCTAAGCCAATTTCCACAACAGGTTTTTGAGTCTAGCATGTATTTTCATCTTCCACAATACCTTCCAGTCCCTGCTTTGCATCATCGGATGAGAGATAGATGTGGGAGTTCTAATAGCATTATACGCCGATTTCACAGAAAAATCACCTGAGGGAGTCAAGCACCAAAAATCTTGATCATTGATTGATTGTTGAGAGAGGTGAATGCTAAGGATTCTATTGACTGTAGTTGGCTCAAAAAGATCTGAAAGTAAACCTCTATCCCATTGTCTTGAGTCCCGATCAATCAAGTTAGCCACTAAATAAGCTTCACAGGTAGCTCCACTTCTAACTTGAGGGATTAAATTAGGCTCATTTGGAATCCATGGGTCTTCCCATATCCAAGTGTTCAAACCATTGCCTATCCTGTGGCATAATCCTTTTTTATATCACTTTTCTACCACCAAAAATACTTTGACAAGACCATGATGCTGCTTTTGGCATAGACATTCTCATAAACTTTTTGCTTCTCACATATTTCTTATTGAACACTTTGACCCACATCTTATCAACATTACTTGCAACCTCCCAAGTCATTTTAGCCACCAAGGCTTTGTTCATATCTTCTGTTTTCTTCTCACATATAAGAATTGGACTGTGACTCTAACTTGAGAAGACCGGAGCCCATTTTGGTCAGTTTAAGGGCTCTTAAGTTTGCTGGGCTCTCCACTTCCTCCAATTTCCTTTTCCCACTATTAAAGACCTCAGTTTGATTTAAGGCCAGGTTACTTTGGGCCTTAGATGAAACATGTACTGGTTGCTCACCTTCATTGTAATATGTTGTCCATGATAGCACATTATTTTGGGCCTTGGAAAGCCCAATAAGAAGAGATGGATCACTAAGACCCGAGTAAGCCAAGGAAGGTTGATATTCTTTGGATGAGGGGGATTCTTGTTGTATTCTAGAACCTTTAGTAGTTGTACTAGACTCTGATTGAGTTGATAGGAATTGTTTGGTTGCAACTGGATGGTCTGTTTCCATGGGGATAAGTGAGGTTAGAATTGTGGATTCAGAGATATCTGGTTGGATAACTGGTTGGGATTGGGTGGGAAGGTTTGGGCATTTGCTTAGAGAGATGTGTTTTGAAGTGACATAATCAGCCAGATTTTCAAACCTTGTCAGATTGTTCCTCGATCCAACTGCTTGGGTTTCCTTGGTTCGCACATCCTGCAGCGCGTGTATACTACTCTCTTCTTGCTCCTGGGCAGCTGACTCCTTCCTTCCCACATCTTCCACATCACTGGCTTGATTACTATCAGCTATGAACTCCACCCACCGTGAAGCTCTATTGCTAGCTGCTTCTGCCTTTAACCATGGCCTAAATCCAAATGGTTCCTTGGATTTTGATTGCACTTCTGCATCTGCCTAAAGGTATCTTGCTTTTAAATGACCCAACCTACCACATTTGAAACAAAATTCTGCAATTCTCTCATATTTAAACCAAATCCATAGATTCGGTTGTGTGTTTCTGTCCAGAAAAAATCCACTCATCAGTGGATCCTCGACCTTTAGTTCAACCTTTACCCTTAAGAATTTGCTCATACACACTCCCCTACTACCAGTAAAATCCACCTCTAACACTTCACCCACTAGAGCACCAATATCCTCTGCATTTTCCTTCGACATATATTCAATGGGGAGACCATGTATCTGAACCCATAAAGGGATACTTGAAAAATCCATATCCTCAACTGACATATTCTGGTGCCATTGTTTAAGGATAAGAGTAAACCCTTCAATATTCCAAGGCCCCAGCTCTAGGATCCTTTTTTTATCTCCTTCACATGCAAACTTGAACAGAAAAATATTTTCCTTTAGATCTACAATTTGCACACCTTTGGAGGTCCTCCATACTTTTATAATAATAGCCTTTACTGCATTTTTGTTGATGTTTCTGTCTGATAGAAGCTTTCCTACCATACCTGTACTGAATAGTTCTTCAACAGCCTTTTCACTAGCTTTTAACTTTACTGCTTTACCTGTGCATCTGAGTTTCTTTGTTTCATCTGTTAAAGCTTCCACCAGCATTGATTGGTTTTCCATAGAAATAATACAGTGGTTAAGGGGTGGAGCCCCTTGCCCACTAGCACAATTGGCCCTATTCAAGAAAAAAAGGTATAAATTTAGGGTTGAGTATGGGATAGGCTGATTAGGTAAAGGAAATAAATATGGTCAAAAGATATTCAGGAAGGTATATCCAACAAGGGAACTTTGATGGTCAAAGTAGTAGGTGGAGATGGAAAAAAAGGATTTTGGGTTAGGTTGTAATAAAGATGGAGAGATAATACTATGAGATGGTGAAGGGAGATGGCAACAAATGAAGAATAAAGAGCAGAAAGACCTCGAGCCTAAACTCAGGTCAGGAAGCCTTGACCGTACTCAAGGAGACAGCAGTTGCCTTAGCAACTAGATTTCCATCTACGTGTCTTTTGGGACCACCAAAAAACCGTATACTCACAACAAAACCATTCACCAAAAATTGTATAGCTTGATTTTACATACTCGCCTTAGACCACTATCATTAGCATTGGGGTGTAAAATCTTCCAAATTGCTAATTTAGCAATATACACTTCTAAAATGAGCTTTACCCAGGTATGTATTGCTAAATTTTTATAGCAATTGTGAAAGTGAATTCTCATATATACCAACTACTATATATAGCTGTATATGTTAAACCAAATATATTATTTTATTAAAAAATATCTCTGACTTCTCTCTCTTCAAATGTAAATAAACAATAAAAAAAATAATATTTTAATGAAAATATGTACCGTGCTGGCTGGTGCGGCCAATATGTACCGTACCTGTACCGTGCTGGTTGGTGCAGCCAATATGTACTGTACCAGTACGTGCACTGGTATCGAAACTCTATTGTTTCATACTGGTTTAAATACTGGGCATACCGGCCGGTGCAAAAAAAAAAAAAAAAACTTTTTTTTTAATGTTTGTAATTTTCGAATTTTTGTAAGGGCATAATGGTAACTTAGTTGTATTAATTGGTTTCTTAGTATGAATGAACAATTAAACTTTTTGTTTTTTATATTGTGTGTGTGTGTTTTTTTTTAGTTGATGCTAAAGTCTAAAATCATAAATAATTTTTTCAGAATTTAGGTAACATTTTATAGTAAACTTTATATATATATATATTTATATATAAAATAGCGGTAAACCCGAAATGGTATACCGGTATTGATCGGTACCGAAATATATCATTCCATTGGCCAAACCGGTATAACCTCCGATACAAGATTGACTCCCTTGTGCTCTTACTCGACAAAACTACTCATTAGCACTTTTTATATAAACTAAAGAAAAAAAAAATTAGAGCAATGCTATGGATACATAAAAATGCACAATTTTGTGTCACAACTCGCCACATGGCAAGTTGTTATTGGTGGATGTGTGATGGTGGGCCGTGTAGAGACACACTTCCACTACTCACAACTCACTAGTCGCCACGTGGCAAATTGTGGTATAAAATTGTGCAATTTTATGTGTCTCTAGCTTTACTCAAAAAATTAACACAAACCATACAAACATGTAAGACTAAAAAGGCCTCTAGAGAATGGGAGTAAATGATAGGAAGACCGTGACTATTAGTTCTGAAAAGGGCAAAATCAGTAACCTAAAGAAAATTTTATATAAAAACAAAAATAACCTTCCAAAAGATATGCCTATGCACATTTTCTTGGTTGTTTTACCAGGCTATAGCAGTAAATGTCCCAGCTTGGTCGACAAAAGAAGTTGCTCGACAAAGTGGAACAACATCTTCATCATTTAATCGAGTTATGCACTTTTGCTCTTTAAATTTGCAAAAACAACTTTCCAGCTTTTTTACATGCAGTTTTTGCAACATATAGGCTAGGGCTAGGGATTAATTGATAAAAACTGATAATTGTATTTAATCAAGGTTCAATCTTGAGTTTTCCTAAGCATGCACCTTATGGTCCACTATGTTTTTCATCCTATCGATCAAACACTTCCTAGCAAGTAGCAAGGCTTTTTTCCAAAAGGACCAAGGCAAAATACCAAGAACTAATTAAGCCTCCCTCCCCTCCACTAAGCCATGACTCTTGAGCGTCAACGGTAAGTCCTCCTCTCATTCCGGGACTGGGATGCGGAGGAGTAGGACCCATCCTTTTCTTCACACCGCTCGATGTTCAAAATTTAGGAATGGCTTTGAATGCTTCTTCACCTCTTCGTGTTTTGCAGCTCTCTTTGTTTCCTTCCTGTTTTTCATAGGAGTGCTCAGAGCGTCCAATCCTCTTATACGAAGAGTTTGGGGCTTATTGGGCTTGTTTTAATTCTCTGGTTGTTTTGTAGAAGCCTCCTTTTTGTGGGTTTCTTATGGCCTGTTTGGTTTGTAATTTGTCATCACTTAATTTTCATCACTTACCACTTAAAATACCTCAATTTTTCAATCCCCTGTTTGGCCCCTTAACTCAGACCCAGTTTTCAACTTCAAAAGTTGCGGCTGGGTTCACCAAAAAAAAAAAAAAATCAGAGAATTTGTCAAACATTGCGGCTGGGTTTCACCCAAAAAAAAAAAAAAAAAAAATCCGTTTGTCAAACATTGCGGCTGGGTACGTGGGTTTAATTACGAAAATACCATTGAAAACTGAGTTTTGAAAACTGAAAACATCTAAAATGTGTTTTCAATCTCCATAACGCATCACTAAAAAATCAGAGAATTGAGTGATGGAAACAATGATCCAAAACTCATCCAAACAAATGCTCATCTGTGGGATCCACACGATTTGGATGATGGAAACAGAAAATTGAGTGATATCACTCAAAACTCATCTCATCCAAACAAGCTCTTATTCTCTTGAATGTGTTTGGGCCATGCTAAGGCCTATTTCGCTTTCCTCATGGGCTTCTTGATGAGGACTGATTTTTTTTTTTTAATTTTTATTTTTAAATTGTGGGTAAACTAGGGGGTGTTTGGTACATGTTTTCAAACAACAATTTTCAGTTTTTAAACAATATTACACGTATTTTCACACACTTTTTTACCCACACGTATTTCTATATATGTTTTCAAACAACAATTTTCAATTTTTAAATGCATGTACCAAACACCCCATAGACCTCTACTGATCGGCTAAAATGGCCAAATACCATTATTTGTCAAAAATTTTAACAATCTACCACTGTTTGCGAAATGATTAGCAATGTACTACTTTTTTAAAACTCGAGTCTGTGAAACTCGAGTTTCAGCAACTCGAGTTCCATAAAAATAGCCATCGTGGCACCTGCTTAGGTGGATTTTTTTTTTTATTTTATTAAAAAAAGCCACTTCCTTGTAAACAAAACTCCAGCTCTTTAAGCTCGAGTTATTTAAAAATTTGAACATGGGATTGTAAATTTTTATTCATACTCGAGTTCGCAAAACTCGAGTACTATGTATAACTTGCTCTCTCAATAGTAATCTCATACCTTTTGTAAGTCTTATAAGGTGCAATTATAAACAATAATTGGTGAGGTTGGTGAATACTTTCCGAATGAGAATGAGTTTGTTATGACAACTTTCTGTCCTCTCAGATTGGTTGATTGAAGCATCAAATACAAATTTCACTATAGCTACAAGTCATTAATAAATGGTTTAAGATGCTTTTGAAGCTTCTTGAGGATGCCTCTTATCTTGGGATGGGACTTCAAATGTGCTGAGATTCAATTGAAACATTTCTTCAAGCAAATGTACTGTGTATGACATGCATGACATTTTACTTTTATAATTTGTTTACAAGGAACTTGAGTTCTACGTGGCTCTTTTTAATTAAAAAAAATCCACCTCAGCGAAGCCACAGTGGCTATTTTTATGGAACTCAAGTTTCACAAACTTGAGTTTTAAAAAAGTGATAGATTACTAATTATTTTGCAAATAGTGGTAGATTGCTAAAAATTTTGGCAAAGAAAGATATTTCGCCATTTTCACCTCTGCTAATTACCTTATCCTAAGGTATTTTGCAGTGAAAGATTTTCTTTAGTTACAAATTTTTTTTTTTTGGCTGAAGATTTTCTTTAGTTGCTTAGTCAACTCGGTCTGGACATGGCCTAGTAGGCACTTCAGGTTCTTTTTTCCTTAATTTTCTTGGGCATTTTTTTATTGAGCTTGGGACTTTATTTGTTGACCCATGATGTAAAAAAATGGGTATCAATGACCCTGGGTTTTTTGTGTTACTCTATTTTATATTTCCACTTCCAAATCTATTTTAGCATATTTAATATAGTATCAAAACTAATATTTAACACATTAAATAACTTATTTATACAAGAAAAAAAATATTATAATGTTATTTCTTCTTGGTGCCTTTATTGGTTCTGTATGAGCATTGTTGAGGAAAAAAAGGAGAATACAACTTTAACAATCATTTTTTATTCCAACACCAAAAAAGAATACAAACTTTGCCAAACACTTCTGCTTCACACTGGCCATCACAAACCGGAGCGCAGTTCATGATGGATTTGAAACTAGTGGCTGCGTTCAAATTGCAATAATAGAAACAATCATCAAAGCACTTACGCCAAGTTTGTGGTGTTGCAAAGGACTGCCCTACAAGCATGATATATACCATAAATAGCACTAAATCCGACCTCACAAATCTTCTGTCTTCCATAGATGTCCTGAACAAGGCACACTGCACACTTAGTATTTGCATAATGTTAAAGATTTATTAGCTTAATAGCATAGGCTAAGTCCAATCTCACATAATGGTGCCGTTTGGATTCAGCGTTTTCCGCTGAATCCTGCGTCCTGTTTTCAGTTTTTTTTTATTTTAAAGCGCATGAACAGTAAAATCACATGATTTTACTGTTCAAGAGACAAAAATCACTGTAGCAGTACTGTTTACGCACTGTAGCAGCACTGTTTATGCATTTAAAAATATTAAAAATGGGTTCCACGGTACTATTCACACATTTAAAAATTATTTTGCTACAATGTTTTCAGTTTTCAGTTTTCAGTTTTCAGTTTCAGCAGCAATAAGTTCAATCAAAACGTACCCAATATGTCAGCAATTTCACAAATAATGAGTAAAAAAAATATTTGACATGATGGCTTCAAAATATATGGAATCAATAAACAATAAACACTTCAAAGTCCATGAAACATCATGACCAAAAGAATAAATTTCACGCAACATTCAGAGTGTACTTACCAAGAACTAGTTGAAACAAATGAGGTTTTTTTTTTTTTTTTTTGGGAAGAAACTTATACTATTATGTTCTAGCTGTGGTGCACACAACCAATATTTATAGTATTAGGGTTCTGTTAACGGACGCTCTTAGAGTACTTGTTAATGGACAATTTCAAAAAGTTTTAATACCACTTTTATAAGAAATATAAAAAATGTAAAAAATAATTTTTTTTTCTTTTTCTATAAAAAGTTTTTAAAAATATTTCTTAAATCAATACTACTATGACATTTGTTAACTTTTCTCGTAATATTATCATTCATCACAACTCAAAACAATGGAAGTCAGCATTTGGAAATGAAAACATTTGGCTTAGGGTTAAAAACTTAATGGACCGACCGAAACCATGTGAACTGAATCCAATTTTTCAATTTTTTCTCGATTTGGTTTGGATTTTTGAAAAATCAAAATTGGTCAGTTCGGTCTTGATTTTAGTGAAAATTGTATCAAATTGAACCGAAACCTTTAAGTTTGGGCTTGTTCTCTGTTTCTTTGTTCTGGTTTATTTTCTTGATTCTATCTTTGTTTGCTTTTTTAGAAAATAGATGATGTAAGGAAACTGAAAAAAATACTACACCAACCGATGCTTTTACAGTCAGCTTCTTGCGGTTTTGTTGTTGTATTGGTTGGTATCGGTTTTGAATTTGGCAAAACCAAGAGTCATGGTTCGGGGCAAAATTTTGCCTTCACTCCGACCGAACCTGAACGATTTCGCAGCCCTAATTTGGGTTGTCTTTAGGAAAGAAGAAATTAATAAGGGCAGGCAAAACATTAATGGGAATTCACTCTGGAAAGGTTGAAATATAAATTCAGTACCATGATGGAAAGCAAAACATAACTCTTATACTCGGGGACAAACCAGCGTGAAAACATTAGCGGGCCAAGCGCTGAATATAAATTACCATTCAATCAAATAAGAAATATTGTTAAATTTAAAACTATAATTTGTCTATATATATATTATAAAATAAGAGTAGATGTTAAATTTAAAACTAAATTAATTCGAAAATTCTAAAATTAGCATAAATTCAGTATTAGCAAAAGAAATGATATAAAATAAGTTTTAAACACATTTTAACACAAAATGGAACTTGGCGTTATTTTAAATCCCGAAAATTATGTGTGTGTTTGGGTTAGGATGAAAAATAAAAATTATTTCACTGTTTAGCTTATTTTTTCTACTATTCATGGCCCCACTGTACTTTTTGACATTATTCATAGGTCCAGCTGTACTATTTTAACTAATTTTTACATTTATCTGCAGTACTTTTAGCAATAATTTTTCAATTTCAGCAAAATAAGCGGTATCCAAACACACCCTATATATGATTGATTATGTAGTGAAACTTTCATTTATTATAATTGGTTTTTTCATTTTTGAAAAATCTAATAAAATTTACAGTATCTCATTATATATTCAATACTCATCTAACTAAAACCTAAATAGTGTTGTCAAGTAATTCTTTTAAAAAAAAGAAAAGAAAATTAAAACATACAAAAAAAGAAGAAGAGTTAAACTATTCATCATCAATCTAATATTATAATCTAAGATTTTGCCAAGCAAAGAAGTAATTAAAAAGCACCTAAATGTTGAATCGACAGACAGGCAAAGTGTCAAACACACGGTCATTTGAAAATTAAAAAAAAAAAAAACCAAAAATAGTTATTTGAATAAAAAGAATTCGAAACAGGTTGATACAGTAGCACTTAAGGTCTAAGGATTTGTGTACCTTAGAGTAGGGGTGTCAATGTTTGACACAACCCGTGAACATGACACAAACACAACACGAGTTTTTGCAAGTTAAGGTTGGGCCTAAACAGGTTTTAGTCATAAATGGGTCGACTCGAAAGTGACACAATAGGAAATGTGTCAAAAGTGGGTCAACCCGTGTGATCCTCCATTATCATGCCAATTTATTTGTGTCAACCCGAAATGACCCATTTAACATAACTCGTTTAACTCTTATAACAAATAAATATTCATTTTATTTTATATTTGTCAAATACCTTTTATATACAATCTATATTTTAAACTTTAAAAGAAAAGTAAGTAATTATAAAAACTTATAAATGATATTTTTTAAACCTATATTTTGTTGAATTATGCTATTTTGAATTTGGGTTGAAGACTTGAAGTGTATACACTAATTTTGGGATATAAAGAACTTATTTCTAGATTGATATTATATTTAATATTAAGCTGGTTAAAATTGGTTGAATTTCATTCGTGTTAATTCAACATTTATTAAGCGTGTCAAGCGGGTCATGTCGTGTCAACTCTCCTCATTAATAGGTCATGTTAGGGTTGAAGAATCATAATATGATTAGGTCGGGTTTTAGTTGAGCCATTTAATCAGATACCTCTGCCTCAACATGACATGAATATGGCACGTTAACCCAAATTGATACCCTTACTTTAGAGTGGTTTTGCTTCTGTTGTTGCTATTATTATTGTTATTATTATTTTTTTGAGGGACTGCTAGTCATAGGAATGTGTTAGATAACCTCTTTTTTTTTTTTTTTTTTTTTTTTTTTTTTTTTTTTTAATTTCAAAAAATTTTAATCTACTTTAATGCATTATTTCAAAATTTTGAATTTTAGAGCCAAGTCCATATTTGGTTTTAAATTATAGGGGCCAAGCCTATATTACATCAATTTATAGTTCTAAATTTTCTTACTATTATGTAAAACAATCATTATTATAACTAAGATAAAGTTATGCATCTTTTAGAAACAAAGAGATAAGATTCCAACTATTTTCCCTCTTTTATCGTAGGTACTAGCTTGAGGCAAGTAGGCAGGAAGATGAAACCATTGAAATAGTTATTAGACAAAGCTTAGTTATATAAACTTTGTTGTAGTTAATAACTACAACTTCACTCAATTTCTTTTTACTGAATGTGAATTATGAAAAATCAACTATTAGATTACATTTTCTTCTTATATCCTTCATATATATTTGCAAAATTTCTAGAAGATCAAAGATTAATAACTATGTCATCAATTAAAATTTTAAATTTCAAGTTTTTGTAGTTTAAAATTATGCATAAAAAATAAGTTTAAAGATCAAATATTAGATAACATCCGACTGACACGAACTTTGAAATGTGTGTTAAGAATATAAAAAACATGCAATTCAGTGATTAGATTTTCAAAATATAAAGTCTTCCTAATTTTTTAGTAGGAATTGTAGCCATTGGTTTGTAACAAAATTTTTTCCATAATTAATTAATTTTTTTTTGAGGTACTAGTTTATCATGATATAATGTTAGAACTATTGTGGACTTGGTGATCTATTTTAGTTCATCGTATCAGGATTTTGGAACTAGTATGGACTTGGTAATATGTGGTTTTTTGATGTATGTGTGTGTTTGTGGAACAAATTGAAAGAGATTTTTAGCAGATTATATATGTGTTTTGAGATAACTTAGACTTTGTAATATGTGGTTTTTTAGAATATTTGCGTGTTGTATTAAATGATTCCGATTAGGTTATGGTTATGTAATATTGTGTTTTGGAATATTTTTATTCCTAATGTTTGGGGATCCTCGATAAATATTAAACACCTTCAAATTCTAGTATATTATATTTGAAAATGTGTCATATTAAAATTTAAAATAACACATACACAAAGTATGTCTCTAACATAATTACGCATATGTTATTTTCTCATGTATAATAAACATATTTACGTCAAGCTAGTCTTTATCAAAGTCAAAACACTTCTTTTTATCAAATCAATTGTATATCTTTTAAATTATATAGATCACAATTGGTATTCTATAAATGTTTTAGTTTAAGATTTTTTGTTAAATGACTTAGAGATACACAATTAGAATACATTAAAAGTTTTAAAATTACGAACATATGAAAATCTAATCAATTTTAAATAGTTTAAATAATAAATGTCACTGCCTAAACATACACAACTCAATATAAAAATTATAAAAACAATAAAACTAAAGCAAATTCATATTTTTCATAAATAACAAATGTAATAAAGATCTCTAACTCATAACAACAAAAACCGTAATTATCATTTCTTCTAAATTTAAAAATTATAAACATAGTTTTCCAACCCTTTATCCAAAATAAAAATAAATTAAAAGAAAAAGAAAGGAAAGGAAAAACATAGTGTTCTATCTCACCAGTTGATAATTTGCAAATCCTTTGGGTTCTACAGCAGCTGTTCCTCCGTCTTAGAAACAACTTTTCTCTTGCGGGTGTTTTGTTAGGACTTTGTTTTGGCCAGACTATATAGACGTTGGGATTTCAATAATAAAATACGTCCAATTTCTAAAACCCCCTTTCAAACGTTTTCCTATCATAAATAGCAGACATTATGACCGTATTATCGAATTTAATAAAACCCCCTTGCAACGTAGACTATGCTGACTCCAGCAAGGCCAGAAGCATAATGAATGCAACTGCGTTAAACTCGTCCAATTGTACCTTAAAAGTGCAGGATAAATTAAAAGTGCAGGATAAATAACAGCAGTAACTGCGTTTCACAATCAATTAGATGAATGCACCATCCATCGTATAACTTCACCAATCCTTAATTCTGGAACAATTGTAACACCCTCGCTTTCTTATGGAAGGCTTAGAAGTTAGAAGAAGAAGAAAATAAATCTAGTGTTAGATCAAATATTAATTTTCAGGGTAAACTACACTTTTGGTCACTAACATTTGCCCTATATGTCAAAATGGTCCCAAACATTTTAAATATGTTAGTTTAATTCCTAATTTTTTGGTATTGTATCAAAATAGTCCACACTATTAAGTGGTATGTAGTCGGAAAAAATTAACGTCGCTAACACTATTATTAAATATTGTTGGAATGGCTTGAATTGTAATATCGGTGGATTGACATTACAAGCAATCACTTAATGTTGTCTTGCATGAATTGTCAAAAAGCAAGGAACAACATCTAACATGCAAAACAAATTCTTGCTTTCTTCTTGTAGCCGAAATGGATGACTCCATTGGCAATAAATGATGGCCATCTTCTTTGAATTGGTAAGTTTCATGGGCTGAAACTATCAATATTTCGGCTGAACCTTTGGCTATAAATAAAGGTGGAGCATGAGAGCTTCTACGAGAGATAGTAAAAAACTTCTTGTGTGTGTATCAAAGATAGGAAACTATAGTGTCCTGCAACTTTTGTCTAAATAAATTAGGGCATTCTCTATTTATTTATTGTGAGAGAACCAAGGGTTTATTTGGGGTTTGGATTTATGAGAGTGTCTTCAAGCTAATTTTGTAATCTCTAATATTATAGTGAAACTTTATTCTGTCGCGAGAGTACCAAGGGTGTATTTTGGTTTTGGGTTTGTGAGAGTGTCTTCAAGCTAATTTTGTAATCTCTAAAATTATAGTAAAACTTTATTCTGTCGCCTCCTATGGACGTAGACATATTGCCGAACTACATAAATTCTTTGTGTCATATTTTCTCTTATCTCTCTTTAACTTTACGTAAACAAATTATTTCACAATTTTCACAACAAATATTTATTTTTATGCCACTTAAGTAGCCACATATGCTGCCACATGTCATTAGTTTTAAAAACTAAGATAATATATTTGAAATTAATTTATTATGGACTAAAATTCGATTTTTTCTTTCTTTCATTTTCTTTTCTTTGCTGTTAAAATCCCCGAATTCAAAGCTAAAAAACTTTCAAACCCAAAAATGGTTCAGTACCACTCATTAGATTGCATATTGCAGCTCTGTTTGTTTAGCAATTAGTCCCTTCCCCCAAAATTTCAAATAGTAAAAAAGTACTTTTATAATTAAAGAACAAAAGGAAATCATATTTCCTAAACCACTCATCACGTCAATCTCTTTATTTCTTTCCCAAATAAAATATCAAAGCCCACTCTCCTCTTTTCCCTTTTCCCTCACTTTTTATTCTATTTGGATTGAGGGGAGTAGATAGGGTTGTAAATGAACCAAGCCATTCATAAACAGCTCGGGTTTCGCACGATAAAAAACTCGTTTATGTTTGTTTGTTTATAAACAAGCCAAGCTTAAGTTTTAGTTTTAGGTTTGTTTAATAAATGAGCCAAACCTGAGTAAAAAATATTGTTCATGAACAAGTTCGTGAACACCAGGCTTGATACAAAATTAACAAAACAAATTGAACTTAGACTTATTTATGAGTTTGGTAATAAAATTGATATTAGTGTAAACACTCCATTTCATTCTGACCTATATTCAAGCTCCCTTGTAGCGCCTTGCACCAATTATGACCTTAAGTTAAAACTAGATAACCTCAATGACTAGGTAATGTAAGGTCAAGTTATTTTTAAGAAACAAATGTCAAGTTAAAGTAAAGGGTGATAAGAAAACTATTAGTGTATAATAACTTTGGGTCTATTGGTATTATTATTGTACATTGAATAAACCTAAGCTAATGAAGTATATAAGTGTTAATGATGCTTAAGTAAGTAAAATATTTTATTAGGTTTGCATGTAAATGACCAAGTGGGCCATTTAATAGATTGACACATAACCCACCTTTAGGATCAAGTTATGTAACTTCCCCCAAATCGCAATTCCACCATTCTACTATATATGTAAGAGCTCTCTACCTGTCTTCTATCTACTACCTTCGGTTCCAGCAATATCAAAGAAGAAATTCCTCCATTTTCCTTTATTACTCACCAAAATCTTCAAGGCAAGGTGATTATAGTTCAAGCCCTTCAGGAATTTAAGTTTTGGTAAGAGAATAGTAGGGTTATTTACTTCCAATCTTAGGGTTCACAATAAATTTTCAATTATGAATTTGATTTAATCAAGATTGGAGTTAATGGGCTTTATTTAAGTTATATGTTTGAAGATTAATTTGATTTGTAAGAATGGACTTGGTATGGATTTCATACTAATCATAATAATGGTTTGTTTATTTTCTTTGTATTGCGCAACACATATTGCTTGAGTGGATAATGTTTGGATTGTACTTAAGGCTGTGGCATGGTATATGAATATTATGGAATATCAAATGGGTTTGCTAAAAGCTCTAAAAGAAAGAAATAAAATTTAGTACTTTTCTTCCTATATTCCTTAGTTCCTTAAGAAGCTAGTCCATATGAATAATTTATATTGCATTTCTACATGAGTATAGGAAGCTAGAAACCGTTATGGCTATATGCCTTTAGTTACCGAATTCACTTGTGCTCATTTTCTAATTTGAGAGAGTTCTCCTTTGGGATATATGAAATTGATAGTCTAATTTCCTATGCAGAACATGAAACTGGCTAATGAGCTTTGTATACATGTGTGATTGTATGAATATGTTTAAAGTTTCTGGATTAAGTTGGTAAAGTTTTAAAATTCTGGTTTTCTTTCTTAATAAGTCATGTGCAAATGTAATTGCCATGGAAGTTGATGAATAATTGATTGTATTGCACTTTGGATGTTTCGTATGCCATTAGGGTGCTTAGAACACATTGTGTGGGGTTTAGTAAGGGCTTAGAACAACTAGTTAACTTGGAGTTAAATCAAAAGCTAAGGCTTTTAAGTTAAGTGTTAATTAGCTCTTATTATTTATTTTTTAGGAGCAGGAAAGCATAGGGAAGGTTCACACACTGCATGAGACTCTTGGTACTTAGCTGCTAATTGAGGTAAGGGACATGCCATTGTTGAGAAATTTAGACCCCGGTTGATAGAATTAACAAGTTTTAAACCCAAGTTGTTAATTAGATTTATTATGAATAAACCTTGTTAAAACAAACAAACATTAATATCATGTCAATATCATGCACAGCGAAATAGTAAATAAGACAAGATATGATGACTCAGGAAAACCAATGAAACAAACTAGTTTCACAGTAAAAAACCTGGGGGGAAACCTTCCCGAAAAGCAATTCACTATAGTAAAGAGAAGTTTCAGATCTAGTACAAAACTTTTGTCCCTAGACTCTACAATCCCCGTAGATGAACTTACAGCAAAAACCTTCTACCACTTCAGAACCTCTGAACTCTTCAATATATGAATGCCACCAATGATGCACGGATTCCAGTACGTGACTAACTCCTTTGCACGAATCCCAGTAGGTGACTAACTCCAGCAACTTGAAGAAGGTTGTTGGCTGCAAAGTTCTTCACTTTATCAACAATAAAGATCAAGAAGCACTTGGTTACAAAACCCTAAGGCTCAAAGACGCAGTAACTTCTTGCAGAGAGAATAAGGCACTAGGTCACTTTCTGCATATGTTTTCCATGTATAACGGCCTTTTAAATAAGCCTTATATATGTCTAGGGTTGTGAGAAAAGAAACCCTACACATACATGTCAACTAGGGCAAAAAATCAGATCTGGAAATTCTGATTTCGTAGATCTTGATAGATTTAGCTTCTGTCGAGCTTCTGTCAAGTTTCGTTCTTAAATCTTGATAGATACTGTTTTCGTCGAGGTATTTATCGAGCTTTAATGAACAGCTTTTCTTCACTTGTTTCTTGGTCCAATCTTCATGGCTTTAATACTTGAACTCTTGTTTCTTGAAGTACTAAACCCATCCTAGATCTACCCAATTACATAAAATATGTCCTTAACAGCCATGAAAGTTTAATAGTCCATGTTTTTAGTATAGTATATGTATCTAGGTTTTATCAATGCTTTAAGTAAACTTAGATTTGATACTTGTATGCAAAAGAGTATAATGTATTGCAGATGCCTCATTTTGTACTTGGTTAATAAATTTTAGTCCCTGTTCCCAATGATGAGCTTGACATGTCTACAAAAGGTAATCGAAGTTATTTTGATAGTTTGGAAGTAATCGCAACTCAAAAGTGCTCAAATCGCTATGAAAACGATGCGGAAAAATGACCTTTACTCAATGTTTTGGCCATAACTTTTTATAAACAAACAAGTTTTTAGTAAAGTTTATTTCTATGAAAAGTAGACATTCGGGGCTTCAATTTGAACACATATTTTACCCAATTTGGGCTTAAATTGAGTGAGTTATGACTGTTTAAAGTTGGGCCAACTAGGCAGTCCGATTTTCTGGGTTTTAAAACTTCATTTTGGGCCTAAAACATAATATCTTGATGTGGGATGGCCCATGGACCCTTGAGAACGTCCAAAGATTGTTAAAAAGTCTGAAAACTCTAATTTTAACTTATTAATACTCATCTTATGCCTCCAATCAAAACCCTAGCTAGAGAGAGCCATTTTTTAGCCTCTATCTTCTCTAAAACCCTAATAACCTTTTCTAAAACACACACACAGCACCTTTGCACGTTTTTTACAAATTAAAAACCTCTCTTTAGTTAGTTCTAAGGGCATAAACTATTTTCACAATTTGATTTCTCAAAACCCTTTTCAAAACTAATCTTGTTTTTGAGTTGTGATTACCTATAAACTATTAAAATATTCTTTTACCTTGATATCTCATTGAATCTTGTTGTGTAGGCACTAAGGGGCCGGTTCTATATCAATCAAGTTTGTATTCCATAGCAAGTTGAGTCTCTCTTCATGGCTTTTCCTTGATTTGGTTATTTTATAATTTGTATTTTTGTATTTTTTAGTTAATTTATATGTTATTCATGCTTAGAAACATGTTTTTTTTTATTTGATTTTATTTTGTTTTGTCTCATCATGTTTTGATTGGAAAGTTGATATGATTTGATATATTGATGAATATGTTTTGATGTGTTAAGTGTTGCTCTTGTTTCTTGTTAGATCCAATGCATGTTTAGGAATAGGTTTTGTTTTGTTTATCTTTGATACCTTTGTTATTAGTTTAGGTTGTTTAGTTTTATATTAAAAGCATGTTATGTTTGGTTTGATTGTTATTTTGTTGCTTGCTTTAAAACTATGTTTCTAGGCATGTATTCATGCACATACTTATGTATATGTATGCATTGTCAACGCCTGGCCTTGATCGGAACGGAGTGGTGGAAAACCGCCGTCGTCATTGCGGGCCCTCGTTCGACCACCCGCCGTGGCGATAGCTCCCGCGCATGCGGGGCCCGTTGGAGGCCCTTCTCAATGATGGTGTTGTGTGTTTTGCACGGAGCTTCGGGTACTCTATCTCTTTGTGGAGGAAATGTAGGTCTACCTTTGGTTTTATAGCAGGAATCTGGGCCAAATTTTAAGGGATTACCAAAGGTAAGTGGAGTCGCCACCAATCATTGGGTTTTTCTAAGGTGTGATTGGTCACCTATTTCTAGTTGATTTTATTACCGATCCTAGGTTAAGAAAAACGGCATTTTTCCTAATCTAATGTGGATGGCAAAAAATCTTGATTCTTAGGTCTGGAAGTTTGGTTACGTGTGGGGAAGATATTAGGCACCTCACAACGCCTGTCCAAGAACCGTCATTTGTTTTGATAAAACCTTAATTTTCGGAGATTGGCAGTAAAAACATGAATTGGCATTGGCTTTCGGGGCTTTGCATGTATGGGGGGCTTTGAGGTTTGGCTTTTGAATGAGTGTGGTCCCAATCTATGCTTTTTTAAGGCATTCAGGCGGAGAACCAGATTTCCCCGGTGAAAATCCAGCGAGATGTCACCTTACTTTCGCGGCGGAAATTAGGCATCGCTTGCCTTAGGTGACACGGACTATGAAAATCAAACCAGAAGAGGCGAGTAGGCATAAATATATATATATATATATATATACACACACATACATACATACATACATACATCATCCACAATACAAGCACACAGAGCAGGAAAGTAAATACCTATATCCTTAAAGCATGGCCTAAAATATAAGCGTAGGAAAATAAACAGGGGTCGCCATACTCTAAAGATGAGGACGAATGGTACATGGCATGATATACCTAATACAAACCGTCTAAGAGAGAAAGGGAGGAGGAAGGAAGGGGTTTAAAAAGAGTACATAACCAAATGGGAGAGGCTAAACTCCTAAACCTACTAACTACAGCTGCTGGGCTTATATCTACATGCTCGCGTATGCACCTTTTTTGCTTGCGCCTGGGAAACCGTACCCTAGCTCCGTGTGTCCTCGCTCCATGTGTGTACATGCAAAGGCAAAGACAAGAAACTAGCAGACAAGAAATGGAAGGAAAAGGTGCAAAGAGCATATGAAAAGGTATAAAGCAGATAAGCATGACAGGCATGGTAAGCAAAGAAGCCAGAAAGCAAGCAAACAAGCAAAAGGCAACAAGCAAGAAAACGAAAAAAGGTGGTGTCCGTGAGGGACAAATGTAGGTTTGGATCGAATGTCCATAACTTCATTGTGTTGAAGCATGGACAACATACTAGCAAACAAGACTCATGCATGGACATGTAAGCAAGCGTGTAAAGATGCACAGAAAGCCAACGGGTGACACAAACAAGCATGGTAAGCATATCATCGCATAGAGCGGAAAAGGGGAAAGGTATGCACGAAGCAACCGACATCACGACGATGCATCCCAAGTGGTTACATCCAAACAAGGCCTCATGGGCGTCAGGCGTAACCACACCACTATAAACCTGCTAAGGGCGTCAAGCGTGGCAAAGCCTAGAACAAGAGAGGCTAACACAAGCATAAAGCATAGAAGCAAACGAGCATAGACATGCAAATAAGGATGATCCAAACCCTTTGATATGGGCCAAGGTGTACAGACGATGACAAAGACCATAGGGTCTAGATCGGGTCAGAACTAATAAGCCAAAACACAAGAAAGAAAGATGAAGTGATAAAAGGGCTACAATAGCACATGGCATGACAAAGATAGCCTAGGTCTAGGCACATGAACATGGCATAGAGCGCACAAGCACATGGAAAAATAGCATAAATCATGTAGAGAACATAGATTCGGGCATGCAAGCATGGGAAGGCATAGACATAAGCATAGGAGCATAGAACATGCATACAAACATGTAGGAACTTAGCACATAGACATGGTAGAACATGAATCCAAGCATATAGACATGTACGTATGTAGATCTAAGCATGAAACATGGCAAAAAGTGCATAAACACATAGATCCGAGAAAAGCGTAGCCAACAACATCATACAAACATGTGAACATGTAACCCTAATCATCAACCTGGAATGAAAAGAGGCATAAAACATAGGAAAACATGGCATAAAACCCTAAGCATGTCGATCTAAACATATAAGCATGTAAAAACATAGATCTAAGCATGAAACATGGCATAAGACATAAAAACAAAGAGATTCAAGCAAGAAACATGAGTAAAGCAAGAAACATGATAAAGAAAGCAATAAATCATGTTATTTAAGTGAAAATAGCAAGACAAATGCTAGAAAAAGATTTAGAAGGTTAGGGGTGTGGATGTAGCTTTTCTAGCTATCATCAAGCTACATCCACACCCCTAAACCCCAAATCCAAAGTGTAGAACCAAAGAAAGGAAGATTGGGTATAAGAACAATACCTTGTGTTTTGGTGGAGAGAGAGAAGAATCAAGAAGCTTTGATGTGTTTTTAGTGTGTTTTTTGGTGTTTGGAAGAGAGAAAAACGTGTAGAGAAACCAGGTAGAGAGCAGAAATTCATAAAAATGTGTCCTCCCTTAGGTTTGAGGGGTGCCTAGGGCGATTTATGATGGATAAATACATGTTTGTGTCGCATACAAAACATACGCAGTGAAAAATTAACGGATTTACTTCATTCGCAATCGATAACATGTATTATGTAAATTTCAGAATATAAGAACAAGAGAGTGTACCTTGGTGCAGTGAAATTCAAAACCAAAGATTAGAAGTACTCGGGAACACTTTTAATCTTCACTCCAATTCCACTTGATGCCCAAGAAGTGTGATCTCTCAATCAGTTATATGTGTATGTTCAAGAAAGAATTAGAGAGTGTGTCTCACACTCACACTCACATACAAATCATTTCATATATGATATAAAATTCTGTATGTTTCTCTCATAATAACTGATTATCTAATTGGGCTAGCCTTTTGGGCCTTTCCAATTGGGTTTTAGTATGTGGCTTGGAGTGAGACCAAAAGGGAACAAATAAGACACTAACTTCAATAGGCCTTGGGCTTTTCTGTCAACTCTTGACAAGTCCAAAGTTATCATTAATTATATTTAATACCACTATATAAATATAATTGCACTCTAGGCCTTATTAATAAATTATATCCGAAGACTTTATTGTACATGCAACCCCTTCATAAAATATTCGTAGTAATACAAAGTCATGAATGTAGACTGCTACTTTGTAGATTATTACATCTTAATCCTTGAGTACCCGGTTTAATCTTTTTAAGTTATTCATCATATATTTATGAAAACCAATTTCATAAATATATACTTTAGTAATTCCTTACTAAAGTGGTTAGGCCTAACTCTCCGAATAACCGAACCCATTAAACTTATCTCAAGGGAATATTTTATATTTTCGTTAAGAGACTATGAATTCCATCTTGAGAATATATGTTCCATCAACACTAAATGTGGCTGCCCAACATACTGAGGTTTTGACCATGACTTTAGATCTCACTCTTGATATATCAAAGCAACCTACATCTCATGATCAGGTCTATTATTCTCTCAGGATTAAGAGTTCATGCAAATAGAAGTCGTGAGATTTATCATTCATTTGACAGTCGTTAGGAGAATAATAAATCTCACAGCAGTCCAATTCAATATGTCTTAACTCTTAAAACATATCAACATATCAACTAGAAGTCTCCACTTCCATGATTAAGATAAATCATCTTAGTTGATATGTTATAGTCTTCGCAGATGAAATGCCCAATTTCATCACCGACTACGAACTAAAATTCTGAGTTTACAAAGAACTTGTGATTTATATCTTCTGTGACTTTTCACATAAATCACATACTATGCATCTCATGGACTATATGATAATGTCCGAATATTCATGTTACCATTATTTCAGATAATGATAAAACAAGTTTATTAATCACAATATTAAGTCATACATCATGTCATACATAATGTCATACATAATATCATACATAGCATCATACAATAGGATTTAAGGCACTAATCCTAACAATTTATAGCCTCGACACGCGCTTTGAGGCGGTGGCCCTTGGAGGGCCACCGGCCTCAAAAGGCCTAAAATGGGGTTGATCTTGACACCCCTAGAAATATTTTGACTTCCTGTTTCTGAAAAGGTATGGATCTTGAAAATCTAACGGTCGGATCAAAAGTTATGGCTCTCGGAAGTTAGTGGTGCATCAATAAGTGCGTCATCCCGGTTTTCGTGATATCTCTGCCGTTCTAACTCCGATTTCAACCCATGAACAGTCATTGGAATGAGAATTTGATAATCTTTGCAATGGTTTCAATTTCAACCCGTTCTGACAGCCAGATCAAAATTAGGGTTTTTAAGTCCACCCGAGATCGACTTCAGGTCAAACTTGGTCAAAGTTGTCAAAATTCTCCGAGAAGCTCGGGTTTGATGTAAAACTATGAAAAATGTTGTTTTGTGAGGATTTTAACCTTGTTTGACCTTCGGTCAAACCTTGGGATGACTAAGGGCATTTTGGTCATTTTAGCTGAAAAAAGGCACTTCGGGTGCTCCGGTGCCCCAACGGGTTGCGCCACATTGTTTTGGATGTTCTCACGGCCCTATGGAGAGAAAATGATATTTTTGGATTTTTCAGGGTCTGGCACGCAAATTGAGGGCGGACAAAATACGATAACAACACGCATACTAGAGGCATGCGTACACAAACTGGTGCCCAGAAATGCAGATTTAGGGTTCTTGCAATTTTGATTGTTTTGCTTAGTTCTAAATCCTCTGTTTAAGTCTCGTTGAGTCTAATTTTAACATGTTTAGGCCTAGGGCTAGTAGAATAACATGTTTCACATGTTTTGATTGTTGAATTGATAATTAAGGTTTATATCTAGGTTGAATCACATGAACATGCATATGAACATGAACATGCATTGATGCATAGGTGCTATGGTGCTATGAGGTAAGTAAGGTAAGTCATGCATAATTGTATGAACATGTATTTGATTGAGATGATAAGCATGATATGGTTTATGAACATGATGAATATGCTTGGCTAATACCATGATGCTATGCTTGGATGTTTGGGATATGCTTGATGTTAATGCATTGTTGAGGCTACCGTATTGTGATATGCTTGCTGCCTTGGTTGAGGTGAGATAGTAACATGCTAGGGTTTATGTTATGCCATGATAGATGTATGATTAGGTCTTTTTGGGATGATTGATGCCATGTTGATTGTTAGATGTATGCTAGCGTCTGTGTGAGTATAGATGCAATGTTGAATGTATCTTTAATAGGGTTAAGACGTAAGACACAATGATATGAAGCCAACCTTAGGGTTGGGCAGTTTTGGGTGCTTAACAGCTTTCCAAGATCGGACCTTGACTCCGAACCCATATTTCTAGTAGTAAGACTAAAAGGTCCTTCCTCGAAAGGACGCTATATATATGGTTCTTAGACCATTGCAAAAACTAGGTGACAACTCCCCCTTTGTGTCTACAGTGGCGACTCTGTTGGGGATTGTGAGTTTAATTCCTATGTGTCTTATGTCTTAACCTTAATAAAGGCTTATTCAATATTTGTTTGCACACACTTCACGCGGTTCGTTTGTCCCTTAGCCGCGGTTAATGATGAGTGGGAAGATGGAAGGCTCCATTTGGGCCCAAATCTTCTAGAGTTCATTCCACTAACTCATAATCTGTGCCATCGCCTATAATGGGCTTTGAGTACGTTAAAGGTTTGATACCAATCTAGTATGGGGTCCACTTAGGCTCTCTGTTGGAATTATAGCCCACCAAGTCGTGAGTGACCTACTTATTTACCCCTCTAGCCTTAGAAAGCCTACCCATACCTAAAGAGATCTTGGATCCTATCAATATGAGGGTACCCTTTATATATCTCTTGTTTGTTTAACCATATATCTTGTGATCACCTAATTCTAAAGGACAAATAAAAGATGTAAAGAATTAGAGGATGACCTAAAAATTATGGCATACCCTAAGATATTGGGATGAAAGGAAAAGAGGTTCTCATATATGAGAAGCTTATCCCAAAGTCCAAAAGTATACCTTAATTTGAAAGGTTCATAAGACCATAGCCTAATTGCTATCATAAGACCAAATCAAAAGGCCTTTTGGAAAAGAGGACCTTGAGCCTAAGGTAACAAGTATGCTATGGACTTAGCATTCAACATCCTTCAAAGCCCAAAATGAAACTCCCTAATCTTGGGCCTCTTTGTTGCATGCCTAGGCCCAAAATGATGAGAATTTCATAAACTTTGAGAGGAAGGCTACAATATATCCTAGCTAGAAGACTACATCAAAAAAAAATTCAAAAAAAGAAGAAACTTTTTTGCAAAGAAGAAAAGTTTTCAAAAAAAAAAAAAAAATCTTTGGTAAATAATTTTTTAAGAAGTGAAATTTTCAAAAAAAAGAGGGAAAAGTTTTCGGAAAAAAAAATGATCAAAATTTTTTTGAAAAGAAAAAATTCAAAAAGAAGATGAAGGATGATCCATAAAGCCATGATATACCCAAAGTTTTGGGTCCATTAAAAAAAAAAAAATTCAAATCAAGAGGGCCCAAGATCATGAGTATACCATAGGCTTTGGAGAAGGCATTAGGCCATAAATTTATAAAATACCCTAGCTTTTGGGTCAAAATCCATAAATCTTTTTCAAAAGTAAGAGAGCCCAAGATCATGAGTACGTTATTGATTTTATTGAAAAGTTGTGAACCAATCTATGCTTTGGGAAAGTTTTGAAAACCTAAAGCTCAAAGACATGGGTAGGCTCACCAAGAGCCCAATAAGGATTAAAAAGGGAAATCTTTTTGAACCAATTGACCAAACTCTTCAAACTAGGGGCAAGGCCCATTTGAGAATGAAAGATAAAAGTGGATCAAACTTTTGAAACTAGGGGCAAGGCCCTCATGAGAGGACAGAGTGAACATTCAAGATTGGCTTTGTAATGGGACAAGTAAAAGATTTTGATGTGTTAAGATAAAGCTTGGTCACTTTTTTTCTCCAAAAAAAAAAAAAAAAAAAAAAAAAAAAAAAAAAAAAGAGAGAGAAAGAAAAGATGTGGACTTCTAAATGTCATGGCTCATTTTAAGTACAAGTTCAAACAAGTTTTTCATAAGAAAAGAAAATTTTCAAAGCATGATGGGCTTGCATTATAAATGGGGCATAGATTTTTGTGTTTGAATTATTGATGAGACCATTTTCATAAAGCCTAATAGAGCACAAGATGTGGACTAACCTTGCAAAATTCATGAACAACCTATGCATAAGCCCAAATGTGGATGAGAGGGCGAGATGAGTGACTTGTAAATGGATTTAAAGCCCAAAGAAAAAAGCCTTAAGAAAAAGAAAAAAAGAATGTTGGGCTTGGATCTAAGTGAGGAAAGATGAGAGAGTGAGAAGTATGAATGATGTAATTAGGCTTTAAGCATAGGGAAAAACATGAATTTTGAATGATTGGTGTAGCTCATTCTATTTCTAAGTCCAAGATAATGAACTGATGCAAGACTTAGAATACAAATGAGGCATACATATAGTCCACAAGTTGATGCAAGCAAGAAAAGTTGATTAAGACGTTGGGTCCAAAACATTAAAAGACATTGGGAGCACATATTTATTTTGATCAAGTTTTGTTTCAGGCACAATGATACTCCCTACTTAAAAGAACTTCCTAAGTTCATTTGGTTTTGATCACCTACCCCTAGTCACCTAAAGGAAGTTGACAATATTGTACTAGAAAGCATGGCTGGGGCTATTAATGAGGCAATTATCCAAATGTTGGCTAAGCAAGGAGAAATGCTAGAACAATTTGGAAATAGCCTAGGTTGTTTGGAAGAAGAAAGAAGGGAGAAACTCCAACAAGATAAGGAAGGTGAGGAAGATGAAGTTAATCATGGCAAGAATGGAAAATAGATAAGATAGCTGTTGAGACCGCCATGATAAAGGAAAGGATGGAAAAGATGCAACAAGCCTTTCGCAAGGCCCAAGGGATGGATGAGTTCTTGTATACTATGGGTGGATTGGACTCAACCCCATTGGCACCACTGCCTCCCAAGTTCAAGATTTCTGATGCTGAAAAGTTTGATGGAAGTGGTGATCCAAGGAAACATATTTGACAATATTTGAGCTTGGTTGGAATGAAGGGATTGGATGAGAAGCAAGCTTTGTGTGCCTTCCCTATGTCTCTCATAGGAAATGCCTTGAGATGGTACTACAACTTAGATCCAAGCAAGACTAAAGTGTGGAATAAGCTAGTGGATTTGTTTGTGGACCAATTCATCTTCAACATCGTGATTGATGTAACTTTGAGAGACTTGGAGACTACTAAGCAACAGTTCAACGAGACATTTTTTGAGTATATGATGAGGTGGAAGAACAAAGTTTTAAGGATGGTTAATAGCCCAATGAAAAGGATCAGATTAACATGATCATTAAGAACTTGCTTCCAGCATACAATAATAGGCTTCTGTCACTGCCTATCAATTCCTTTGCGGACTTATGTGATTGCGGTACGAGAATTGAAGATGCCATTAATACTGGACAGTTAGAACTAAGTGAAGCCAAGTTTCAAGCCAAGAAAATGTTCAACGGTGGAGAAAAGGGGAGGGTGCTCTCAACAATGTGACTGTTGATTTTACTCGACCGCAAAAGAGGGTGTTTGATGATCTCCAAATGCCTTTGTCAGAAGTACTAGCAGTCTTGATTAAGGGGGGGCACCTTAAGCCACTTGATCCTACTCCTCTTCCAAATCCAATCCCGCCAAATTGGAATAGGAACGATCATTGTGCCTTCCACCAAAGGACAGGACACAAGACAAATAGTTGCCTGAGGTTAAAGCATGAAGTTCAAGATTTAATTAATCAAGGGGTGATTGCCAAGCCACAACCTCAAGAAATGGGCAAGTGAGAAATAAGCAAGAATGAACAAAGGGATGTGCCTAAGAGATTTGATCCATGTGAACACCTTTGCTAGAGGATGAGCCATTTCAATTTTGTTGAGTCTTTTTCAATTGTTGTGTCTTCAATTTGTCGAGTCTATTTGAGTCTTTCCCTTGTTGTGTTGTCGAGTCTTTCCTCTTATCATGTTAAGTCGTGTTCTTTTGAATTATCAAATCAATGTTGTTTCACTTTCAATAAAGATGGCCATTCAAATACAATGTGTATCATGTGATCTCTTTTTGCTAGCTTTAAAATGAATGAATCCTTAAACCTAACATATTGGTTAATCCAAATAAGGGATCAAAAGAGAAGATTGTCTTAGTTCATTCGATCATAAAGAGCAAACATGAAAGTGAGAAAGAGAGCGAGAGATAAAGAGAAAGAAAAAAAAAAAGACTTTGATCAAGTGAGAGAGTACACAAGAATGATAAGGATGAATGATGAGAGATTCCTTGAAGTACAAGACATGAGTGAATTCAAAGATGGGAAAGAGAAATTGAATGAATAACTTGTTGTTTCACATGGATGACACTACAATGATGAGAGCTTGATGAGATGAAAAGGCTAACCTAGGTTTGGAAAGGCTAAGCAATCGAGGTTGAGGGGATGAGAGGCAATTTTTTAGCTACCTTTTTTACAATGAAAGATTATTTCCACTTGCTAACCCCGTTGAGCCTAGATGAATTCCTTATTAATACCCTTGCTAAGAGATTACCCCTTACATTGGGGGCATGTTCTTAAGAGATGCTGATTTGAAAGGTTTACCCTTAAAACTAGGGGTATACTCAAAATGATTAACCCTATACTAGGGGCAAATTTTGTGGATGAATGATGGAGGGATGTGAGGATGATTTATAGGTGAAAGGATACCCCTTTTCCTAACAAGGGGCATGGAAAAAGGAAAAAAGAGAAAAGCAAAGAAAAGAAGAAAAGAAAAAAAAAAAGAGGAAAGGAAGAGATAGAAGAAAACAAAAAAGGAAAAGGAAATGGGAGTGAAAATCAAAAAGGACAAGGAAAAATGGATGAAAAAGAAGAAAACAATGCAAGCACGAGATGAGTAGTAATCCTTGGAAATTAGGATACCCAAAGAATAAAATTGAATTTGAGCCTTGAATATCCTTCCTTTCTTAATCCTTAGAATCCCAGCCTCATTACGGTCCATAAACAAGTCATCTCTGATCAATTTTGAGATTGTTTAGCCCTAAATTTTTTGGAAAGCCTAGCCTTAGTTGTGAAAAGAAAAAGGAAAAAGAAAGAACAAAAGAAAGAAGGAAACCTTGAAAACCTGAAAGGGCAGCCTAAGCAAAAGTTAGGGCACCTTGAAAAGAAGTGAAGAGTAGCAACAAGGAAAATGGTGAACTCACTCCAAGCTAGGGGCAAATCATGAATGGGAATGACAAAGGAATGAACATACAAGGGAAGATGAGACTAGCTCCAAGCTAAAGCAGCCATGATGAAGGGAAAAGTGACCATACATGAGAGACGAGTTGATTTAGGAGAATGCAAGAACAGAGATGTGAGAGAAATGAGGGGTGCATGTTCAAACAAGGAAAATGATTGAGTTTACTAGAGATGATCAAATTCTAAATTTATATTTAGACTAATCAATGAAGATGGTAGTTAATTCATGCAAAACTAGCTTAAAGAGAATATGCAATGATATGCAGAATCATCTGGATCCATGATCCCTTGTTCCGTTACCTCCTTTCTTCAACTCCTCCAAATTTCCTTCAAGGTCCTCTTTGTTGTGCTCCACTATCTCTAAACTCTCGTCATGCTTGAAACTTTTTTTGCCTAGAGTCTCTTTGTGCTCACAAATACTCATTTGTCTCAAACTTGTGCCGTGTTTATAAATTCATTGATTTAGAGTCTCTTTAAATTATCTTTGATCTTCGTCTAGAGGTGTTAGGAATTATAGGGAATTGATGGTCATCCAAAGGCAAAAGGTTCATAATAATAACAATGAAATGAATGAATGATGTGTTCAGTAAATATGTGCTCCCATAAAAAGAAAAGAATGCAATAAACCTATGGCCTAATAAACTCTTCTTTGCTAATGCTCTAAAGAGAAAATACTTTTCTTAGAAGTCCCAAAAAAAAAAAAAAAATGGGAAAGAAAATTTATAAAAGAAAAAAAGTGATGTTGAAAATAAAGAAAAAAAGAAAAAAAATTGAAAGATGAAGATTCACAAAGAAAATGAGGAATTGAGAAGTAAAAGAAAGGATGGAGATGAAGATGAGAAGAGCGAGAATAAAAGAAAAAAAGACGGATGAGAGAGAAAAAAAAGAAGGAAAAAAAAAGATGAGTAGCAAGAAAGAAAAGATGAGAAGAGAAAAATAAATGATGAAAAGAAAAAAAAAACGATGAAAAGAAGATTAAGAGGAATGATGTGACTTGTTGTGATTGGTTCTGTCCTGATGTGTTTGGACCAAACCTGATGTGACTTGTTGTGATTGGTTCAGTCTTGATGTGTTTGGACCAAACCTGATGTGAAACGTTGTGATTGGTTCTATCCTGATGTGTTTGGATCAAACCTAATGTGAAGTGTTGGATTGGTTTTGTCCTAATGTGTTTGGATCAAACCTAATGTGAAGTGTTGTGATTGGCTCTGTCTTGATGCGTTTGGATCAAACCTGATGTGACTCATTGTGCCTTGGTTCTGTCCTGATGTGTTTGGACCAAACTTGATGTGATTCGTTGTGTTGATGTGACCTAATCATTGTGAAAAATTTTAAAAGATTCAAAAAATCTCAAAGTTCTAAAGAGGAGTTCAATACTTCAAGAAGGATGTCGCTTAAGAAAAAAAATTCATAGTTCAAAAGAGACTTTCAAAAAAAAATTCAAGTGAGAGATTGGCACTTACGAAGAAAGTCATGAATTTCAAAATTTTAAGGAGAATTTCAAAAGAAAGATTTCAAGTTTCAAATCCAAGAGAGATTTCAAAAATGGAAGGAAGTTTTCAAAGATAGATGGATTTGAATGATGAATTTTTTAAAATGATTTTGATTTCCTCAAATAATGAATATTTCTGGAGATAAATGATGTGTGTTTTGAATGATGATTTCCTTGATGTGTGATGATGAGTCTTTTGAGCTTTTTTAGGATGATATGATGTTGCGTTGGTGTGCTTATGATATTGTGTTATGCTTATGATGTTGTAATGATAACATGATGTGTGATGTGTGAGTTTGGCTTAGGATAATAGCCATTGATGTTGTGTTTATGATGTGTTGGTGTGCTTATGATGTTGTGTTGATATGTTTATGATGTTGTGATGATGTGTTGATAACATGATGTGTGATGTGTGTTCTTTGGCTTAGGATAGTAGCCATTGATATTGTGTTGATGTGTCTTTTGGTTTAGGATAGTAGCCATTCTTGTTGTGTTCATGATGTCATGTTGATATTGTGTTGATGATGTGTTGATTGTGTTTCTGTTAGCTAAGGATAGTAGCCATCCTTGTTATGAACATGATATGTTATTGATGTAATGATAACATGGTATGATGATGTGATGAGTTTTCTTTTTGGCTTGAGATAGTAGCCACTTTTGTTAGTTTTCCCCTTTACCCAAGGTTCTAGATAATGAACCAAGGAGAATAGGGACCCGTAGAATCTAGCAATTGGATTTTGCATCTACTCCCTATGTTTGTGTGTTTGTGCGTGTGTGTGGACTTAAAATTTATTAACCTACAAAATGGTTCATCTCTTCAGGCTTTTGACTACACTTGCGGAGCAAGTATAGCCAAAAGAGGGGCATTTGTAGATGCCTTGTTTTGTACCCGCTTAATAAACTTTAGTCTCCTGTCCCAATGATGAGCTTGACATGTCTACAAAAGGTAATTGAAGTTATTTTGATAGTTTGGAAGTAATCACAACTCAAAAGTGCTCAAATCGCTTTGAAAATGATGCTGAAAAATGACCTTTACTCACTATTTTGGCCATAACTTTTATTTCACAAAGAATTTTTGCGCAAGTTTTATTTCATTGGAAAGTAGACATC
Organism: Notholithocarpus densiflorus; assembly: GCA_030021035.2. Lineage (NCBI taxonomy): Eukaryota > Viridiplantae > Streptophyta > Magnoliopsida > Fagales > Fagaceae > Notholithocarpus > Notholithocarpus densiflorus. The sequence continues at coordinate 144,588 of JARYZH020000444.1, read as the reverse complement.
CTGGTTTCAATTTGAACACAAAGTTTACCTAATTTGGGCTTAAATTCGTTGAGTTATGACTGTTTGAAGTTGGGCCAACTAGGCAGTCCGATTTGCTAGGTTTTGAAACTTTATTTTAAGGGCCCAAAACATAATGTTTTGATGTGGGCCGGGCCATGGACCCTTGAGAACATCTAAATATCATTAAAAAGTCTGAAAACTCTAATTTTAACTTATAAATACTTATCTTATGCCTCTAATAAAAACCCTAGCTAGAGGAGCCATTTTTTAGCCTCCATCTTCTCTTAAACCTTAATTCTCTTTTCTAAAACACACACATAACACCTTTTCATGTTTCTTACAAATTAAAAGCCTCTCTTTAGTTAGTTCTAAGGCAGAAACTATTTTCCCAATTTGATTTCTCAAAACCCTTTCCAAAACTAATCTTGTTTTTGAGTTGTGATTACCTATAAACTACTGAAATCTTCTTTTACCTTGATATCTTATTGAATCTTGTTGTGTAGGCACTGAGGGGCCGGTTATATATCAATTAAGTTTGTATTCCATAGCAAGGTGAGTCTCTCTTCATGGCTTTTCCTTTATTTGGTTCTTTTATAATTTGTGTTTTTGTTGTTCTTAGTTAATTTATATGTTATTCATGCTTAGAAACATGTTTTGTTTTGTTTGATTTTTTGTTTTGTTTTGTCTCATCATGTTTTGATTGGAAAGTTGATATGATTTGATATATTGATGAATATGTTTTGATGTGTTAAGCGTTGCTCTTGTTTGTTGTTAGATCCAATGCATGTTTAGGAATAGATTTTGTTTTGTTTATCTTTGATACCTTTGTTGTTAGTTTAGGTTGTTTAGTTTTATATTAGAAACATGTTAGGTTTGGTTTGATTGTTATTTTGTTGCTTGCTTTAAAATTGTGTTTCTGGGCGTGTATGCGTGAGCATACTTATGTATGCGTACGCATACTAGAGGCATGTGTACGCATACCGGTGTCCAGAAATGTAGATTTAAGGATATGCAATTTTGATTGTTTTGGTTAGTTCTAAATCCTCTATTTAAGTCTCGTTGGGTCTAATTTTCACATGTTTAGGCTTAGGGTTAGTAGAATTACATGTTTCACATTTTTTTATTGTTGAATTGATAATTAGGGTTTATATCTTGGTTGAATCACATGAACATGCATATGAACATGAACATGCATTGATGCATAAGTGTTGTGGTGCTATGAGGTAAATGAGGTAAGTCATGCATAATTACATGAACATGCATTTGATTGGGATGATGAGCATGATATGGTTTATGAACATGATGAGTATGCTTGGCTAATGCCATGATGCTATGCTTGGATGTTTGGGATATGCTTGATGCTAATGCCTTGTTGATGCTACCGTATTGTGATATGCTTGCTGCCTAGGATGAGATGAGATAGTAACATGCTAGGGTTTATGTTCTGTCATGATAGATGTATGATTAGGTCTTTTTGGGATGAATTATGCCATATTGATTGTTAGATGTATGCTAGCATGTGTTTGAGTATGGATACAATGTTGAATGTGCCTTTAATAGGGTTAAAACATAAGACACAATGAGAGGAAGCCAACCTTAGGGTTGGGCAGTTTTGGGTGCCTAACACTTTCCCTAGACCATGCCTTAACTCTGAACCTATATCTCTGGTAGTAAGACCAAAAGGTCCTTCCTCGAAAGGGCGCTATTGTCGACACTCGGCCTCGAAAGGACGCTATTGTCGACACTCGGCCTCAAAACGGAGTGGAAAACCACCGTCGTGGGCCTTTGTTCGACCACTCGCCGTGGCGATGCTTTCGTGCTCGTTGGAGGCCCCTCTCGGATGATGGGTGTGCGCGTGTGTAGTATGTGTGTGGCATGGTTCGTGCGGGGCTTCGGGTGCTCTCTCTCTCGGTGGAGGAAGGTAGGTCTACCTTTGGCATTTGTGGCAGGAATTTGGGCCAAATTTTAAGGGATTACCAATGGTAAGTGGAGTCGCCACCAATCATCGGGTTTTTCTAAGGTATGATTGGTCACCTGTTTCTAGTTGATTTTATTACCAATCCTAGGCTAAGAAAAATGGCATTTTTCCTAATCTAATGTGGATGGCAAAAAATCTTGATTCTTGAGTCCGGAAGTTTGGTTACGTGTGGGGAAGGTGTTAGGCACCCCACAACGCTTGTCCAAGGACAGTCCTTTGTTTTAATAAAACCATTTTCGGAAATTGGCAGTAAAAAACATGATTTTGGCTTTTGAATGGGTGTGGTCCCATTCTATGCTTTCCTACGGCATTCGAGCAAAGTGCTAGATTTCCATGGCGAAAATCCAGTGACATGTTACCTTACTTTTGCAGCAGAAATTAGGCATCGCTTTGCCTTAGGTGACATGGACTATGACAATCACACCAGAAGGGGCGAGCAGGTATATATATACATACATCATGCACAATGCAAGCACACAGAGCAGGAAAGTAAATGCCTGCATCCTTAGAGCATGGCCCAAAATATAGGTGTAGGAAAGTAAACAGGGGTCGCCATGCCCTAGAGATGAGGACGAATGGTACATGGCTTGATATACTTAATACAACCCATCTAAAAGAGAAAAGGGAGGAGGAAGGAAGGGGTTTTAAAAGAGTACATAACCAAATGGGAGAGACTAGACCCCCTAAAACTACTGAACAATGCCGTTTGGCTTATATCTATATGCTTGCATCCTCGCCCCTTTTTGCTTATGCTTGGGTGACCGTGCCCTAGCTCCGTGCGTCCTCACTCCATGTGTGTGCATGCAAAGGCAAAGACAAGAAACTAGTAGACAAGCAATGGAAGGAAAAGATGCAAAGTGCATATGAAGGAGGCGTAAAACAGCTAAGCATGATAGGCATGGTAAGCAAAGAAGCAAGAAAGCAAGCAAACAAGCGAGAAGGCAAACAAGCATGAAAACAAACAAAAGGTAGTGTCCATGAGGGACAAATGTAGGTTTGGATTGAATGTCCATAACTTCATTGTGTTGAAGCATGGACGACACACTAGCAAGCTAGACTTAAGCATGGACATTTAAGCAAGCGTGTAAAGATGCATATAAAGCCAACGGGTGGCACAAACAAGCATGGTAAGCATAGCATCGCGCGGAGTAGAAAAGGGGAAAGGTATGCATGATGCAATTGGCAACATGGCGATGCATCCCAAATGGTTACATCCAAACAAGGCCTCATGGGCATCAAATGTAACCACACAACCACAAACCCGCTAAGGGCATCAAGCGTGGCAAAGCCTAGAACTAGAGAGGCTAAGGTAAACATAAAGCCTAGAGGCAAGCAAGCATTGTCATGCAAAATAGGAATGATTCAAACCCTTTGATATGGGCCTTGGTGTATGGCCGATGACAAAGACCATAGGGTCTAGATCGGGTCCGAACCAATAGGCCAAAACACAAGAGAATGCGATGAAAAGAACAAAAGGGCTACAATAGCACATGGCATGACAAACATAGCCTAGGTCTAGGCACACAAACATGGCATGGAGCGCACAAGCACATGGAAGATAGCATAAAGCATGTAGAGATCATAGATCCAAGCACACAAGCATGTGAAAACATAGATCTAGACATATAGGCATAGAAACATGCATGTAAACGTGTAGAAACTTAGCACATAGACATGGAAGAACGTGAATCCAAGCATATAAGCATGTGAAGACACGGATCTAACTATATAACATGGAAATAAACACATAAAACACAAAGATCCAAGCAAGGCATAACCATAGACATGATATCAAGCATGTGAGCATGTAACCCTAACATCAACATAGAACAAAAAGAGGAACAAAGCATAGGAAAACATGGCATAAAGCGTAAAGCATGCAAATCTAAACATAAGCATGTAAGGATGTAGATCTAAGCATGAAACATGGCAAAAAACATAAAAAGCAAGGAGATTTAGGCAAGGAACACAAATAAAGCAAGCAACATGCTAAAGAAAACAATAAATCATGTTATTCAAGTAAAACGAGCAAGATAAATGCTAGAAAAAGATTTAGAAGTTTAGGGGGTGTGGATGGTAGCTAGAAAGCTATATCCACACCCCTAAACCCCAAATCCCAAATGTAGAACCAAGGAGAAGAAGATTGGGTATAAGAACAATACCTTGTATTTTTTGGTGAAAAGAGAAGAATCAAGAAGCTTTGATGTGTTTTTTGGGTGTGGAAGAGAGGAAAAACGTGTAGAAAACGTCCAGGCAGAGAGCAAAACCCAGAAAAATGGTCTCTTCTTAGTCTGAAGGGTGCCTGGGGCCTTTTATAGCCCCGGCATGCTCGGCCCACCATCAAAAGTTACGGACTCCGGAAGTTAGTGATGCATCGATCGGTGAGTTATGGATCTTGAAAAGTTATGGCCTCCGGAAGTTAGTGGTGCATCGATCGGTGAGTTATCTCGGTTTTCGTGATATCTCGGCCGGTCTAACTCCGATTTTGACCCATGAATAGTCGTTGGAATGAGAATTTGATAATCTTCACAATGGAGTTGGTTTCAACCAGCTTTAATGGCTGGATCAAAGTTAGGGTTTTTGGCCCACTCGGGGTCAACTTCGGGTCAAACTTGGTCAAAGTGGCCAAATATCTCCGAGAAGCTTGGGTTTGATGAAAAACCATGAAAAATGTTATTTTGTGAGAATTTTGACCTCATTTGACATTTGAACAAACTTAGGGTTGACCAGGGGCATTTTGGTTATTTGAGTTGAAAAGGGCACTTTGGGTGCTCTGGTGTTCGAACGGGTTGTGCCACATCATTCTGGATGTTCTCGCGGCCCCACGGAGATAAAATAATATTTTTGGATTTTTCGAGGTCTGGTACGCAAATCGAGGGTGGACAAAATACGGTATCAACAACGGATTCAGATCCTCTAGATTTCCTAGGATACTCTACCAAATAGATTTCCTTAAATCTTAACCATTCTTCAATAATTTAATGGTCAAGATTCTGCCATGTCAGCATTCCACTAACAATAATCTTAATTGTTTTGTTTGCAATATTATTTTATTATTTTAAGAATATTGTTAGTGGAATGCTGACATGGTAGAATCTTGACCATTAAATCATTAAAGAGTGGTTAGGTAACTCAAGGAAATCTACTGGTAGAGTACCCTAGGAAATCTAGAGGATCTGAATCCATCAACAACTGCCCCTTCTTTATCTGACATCTTGAGTGCAATGATAGGTGTCAGATAAAGAACATGATTTTGAATTTTGTTGCCTCCAAATTTGCGTGCGGAGACTATTCATGGATCGAGACTAGACTTTACCTGACTGGACCGATCCACTGTAGCTGCTTCTGAAATATCTTCCAGACACGTCTTTGAACTCTAGGGGAGGAAAAGGGTTTTATTTATTTATTTATTTATTTTAAGTTTGACTGGGTCAATGTTGACTTGGTCAATGTTGCCCGGCGGCCCAAGAAGGTGCGCCGGGCAGCCAGGCTACCCCAAAACCCTATAAAAGCCCCTTTTGGCTCATTTCACCCTTTTCTTTGACTTCTCACTTTTGAAAAATTTTCTGGAGTGACTACGAGCTTAGTGGGTCCATCTTTTCAGCTTTAGTTCGCTGTTTCAGTATTTTCTACACTTGAGGTCAATGTCTATTTTTTCTTCTTCTCTTCTTTTTTCTGCAACATGTTAGTAGCAATACTATTAGGGATGCATGCTAGTGCTTATTTTATTATTATTATTTTTTTGAAATTTTCATAAACATATATATATATATATTTTGCCATGATTTATGCCATGCTATCTTAGGGAAATGCACATATTATTATTATTATTATTATTATTATTATTATTATTATTATTATTATTATTATTATTATTATTATTATTATTATTTGTCTGTGTTATACGAATGTGCAAATATGCAGAAATTTAAATGTTGAAAATAAAATGCGGGATATAGGTAAGGGGACTTACCTAGTAGTCGGGAATAGTGGAAATGTGAGCCTAGGGTGCATCCGCTAGTTTACTCACTGTAAATCGAAAATCTTGAAAACTCTTTGAGTGAATGTGAGCTTGGGGCGCGGCTGCCAGTTTACCCATTGTTGAATGTGACCCTAGAACACGGTTGCAGGTTTACCCACTATAGAATGTGAGCCTAGGACATGGTCGCTAGTTTACCCACTATAGAATGTGAGCCTAGGACGCGGTTGTGAGTTTACCCACTGTAGAATGTGAGCCTAGGGCGCGGTTGTTGGTTGAACCACTGCAGGATGTGAGCCTAGGACGCGGTCGCTAGTTTACCTACTGTAGAATGCCTGTAAGAATCTGCTTTCTTATAAGATCATATGCTTGACATATACCTGCATAACATGTTTAGGAAAAGTCTTAGTTGATCTGTATTGCCATTTAACTTATGGGCTTACAACTTGTGTCTGAATTTTTGGTTGTTTTGTAAATCATGTCTCGGATGGCTAGTTTCAGGGGAGACCATGAAAAATATGGGGTCAATTCCAATTGCTAATTCAATCTCGCCTTGAACCTCCCAGAGGGTGCCATCAAAGGCCCTAATGATCATGGTGGTAGAGCAGATAAGAGAGGTATCTGTTAGGATTAGCGCCCTTAAATCCTATTGTATGATGCTATGTATGACATTATGTTGTGATTAATAAAATTGTTTTATTATTATCTAAAATAATGGTAACATTAATATTTGGACATTATCATATAATCCATGAGATGCATAGTATGTGATTTAGTCACAGAAGATATAAATCACAAGTTCTTTGTAAACTCAGAATTTTAGTTCGTAGTCAATGACGAAATTGGGCATTTCATCTGTGAAGACTATAACATATCAACTAAGATAATTTGTCTTGATCATGGAAGTGGAGACTTCTAGTTGATATGTTGATATGTTTTAAGTGTTAAGACATATTGAACTGGACCGCTGTGAGATTTATTATTCTCCTAATGACTGTCAAATGAATAATAAATCTCACGACTTCTATTTACATCAACTCTTAATCTTGAGAGAATAATGAACCTGATCATGAAGTGTAGGTTGCTTTGATATATCAGGAGTGAGATCTAAAGTCACGATTAAAACCTCAGTATGTTGGGCAACCACATTTAGTGTTGAGGGAACATATATTCTCAAGATGGAATTCATAATCTCTTAACGGAGATAAAATATTCCCTTGAGATAAGTTTAATGGGTTTGGTTATTCAGAGTGTTAGGCCTAACCACTTTAGTAAGGAGTTACTAAAGTATATATTTATGAAATTGGATTTCATAAATATATGATGAATAACTTCAAGGATTAAACTGGGTACTCAAGGATTAAGATGTAGTAATCTTCAAAGTGGCAGTCAATATTTATGACTTAGTATTACTACGAATATTTTATGAAGAGGTTGAGTGTATAATATAGTTTTAGGATATAATTTATAAATAAGGTCTAGAGTGCAACTATATTTATACAGTGGTATTAAATATAGTTAATGGTAATTTTGGGCTTGTCAAGAGTTGACAGAAAGGCCCAAAACCCATTGGAGCTAGTGTCTTATTTGTCCCTTTTGGTCCCATTCCAAGCCATATACTAAAGCCCAATTGGAATGGCCCAAAAGGCTAGCCCAATTAGATAATCAGTTATGTATAAGGAGAGAAACATACAAAATTTTGAAAAAAAAAAGAGATTATAGGGTCTATGAAATGGTGTGTATGTGAGTGTAAGCCACTCTTTTATTCTCCCTTGAACTGATTGAGAGACCACACTTCTTGGGTACAAGTGGAATTAGAGTGAAGATTAAAAGTGTTCCTAAGTACTTCTAATCTTTGGTTTTGAATTTCATCGCACCAAGGTACGCTCTCTTATTCTTAAATTCTGAAATTTACATAGTACATGTTATCAATTGCGAATGAAGTAGATCCGTTAATTTTTCACTGCGTATGATTTGTATGCGATACAAACATGTGTTTTTCCATCAATTAGTATCAGAGTGGTCTTCAATTTTGAATTTTTATAACATGTTTTGTGAATTTTGGAATCAAATATAGTAATTTCATGATGTTAGAAGATTATGCAATTAATTTTCTGCATGGTCATTGAAATTATTGTTTGATAAAAAACTGATATTGATGTTATGATGTTGTTTAAGTTTGATGTTAAATGTGTTAGATTGAACTTTAAGGCTATAGCATCAATGGAATTTAGTTTTGATCTCAAACTCTATCTATAATGTTCATATGATGGTAGTTTGTTCATTAAAAATCGTCGAAAACTGTTTGGTGAAAATTCTGGAAAATTCAGTTTCTCGAGTTTCTACCGATCGAAAATTCCCTTCAATTGATCGAATGTCCCTTTCAATCGATAGAACAGGAATTGAGAATCGATCGAGTCAACCAGAGAGTTTATGATGAATTTCTTTAAATTTTCGACAGATCGAGAATTCTTTTCGATCGATCGAATAGGAATTGAGAATCGATCTAGTCATCCAGAAAGTTTGATAAGATTTTCTTCATAATTTCGATCGATCGAGCGATACATTCTACCGATCGAAAGATATGAATTTTGAGTTTTCACTAAGTGTTTTCATGTTTGAAAGTGCAAGGCTATGTGTGATGAGATTACACATGATTTTTAATTAAAAACCTTTCTTTTAAAATATCCAGTGGGTGAGAAATACAACGGTTGGATCTCACGGCCTCCATTATCGGTTCATAGTAGTGTGGGTAAGCACCTCATCTTAGCGTATATGCCTCGCGATCCCAAAGGAGGGTGTTTACTTCATAGTACTACAAGATTGAACTTACCCGTTTAAAGTAGTGTGGACAAGCACCTCGTTTTGGCATATATGCCTCGCGATCCCAAAGGAGGGTGTTTTGTTTCATGGTACTACAAGTTTAAACACTATAAGGGAGATGAAATGTGGCTACACATGATTCTAGATAATGGTGTACACTAGACTAAGTGTAATGTTAACCTCCCAAAGGAGCTATGTCATTATTACTTAGAGGCTAAAGATAATACGGCATATTATTAGTGTTTGATAAGAGTTATCATGATAGCACTAATAATGAGAATAGTTCTCAATCAATCATGATGTTTATAATATACTTGCTACCAAGGAATTATAGACATGGATTGGGTTGTCGTTGCATATTTTATGTTATGGTTTTATTAAGGTTCCATAATATATGTTTATATGCTAAAATTGATAATGTCCGATTTACTTATTATATTCATGTTTATTATTTTCAGATTTAAATAATGGCATCATTTAGTCCACTTGTTGCTATTCTTAATCAAAACAAACTGTCTGGATCCAATTATGTTGATTGGAAAAGAAATTTGGACATTGTTCTTACTGCTGAAGAGCACAAGTATGTGCTTAGTCAACCTTGTCCTAACTTCCTATCATTAGATGCTCATCTTGAGGACAAACAGCGATATGATTGTTGGCGAAAATCTAATGAGATGGCCAAGTGCTATATCCTAGCATCTATCTTAAATGTTCTACAACGTCAAATGCAGGATGTAGAACTAGCTTCGGACATAATGCTAAGTCTGAAGGAGATGTTTAGTGAGTAAGGTCGTTCTGCAAGGCAAGAAACTATGAGGCAGATTTATAATACCAAAATGGCTGAAGGTACTTCAGTGAGGGAGCATTGTCTTGGGATGATCTCTCATCTGAATACACTGGAAGTTTTAGGTGCCGACATTGATGGAGAATCCCAAGTGGATATGATACTCCAATCACTACCAGAATCATTCAAGGAATTCAGACTTAATTATAACATGAACAAAAAGATTTATACTTTGTCTGAATTAATGAATGAATTGGTGGCAGTGGAAGGCATTCTTGGTACAGCCAGTGTTGATGATAATATTGTTGAAGCTTCTTCTTTTCAACCTAAGTCGAAAGGAATAGGTAAGAAGAAGAAGAAGGACTTCACCAAGCAAGATGGCAAACAAATTGCCTTAGGAGTTGCCAACAAGGGAAAGAAAAAGGATTACACCAAAGGAAAGTGTTTCCATTGTGGTGAGAAAGGTCATTGGAAAAGGAATTGTCCAAAATTCAGAGCAACCAAGAATAAGGGTATGAAATGTTCATTCCTTCTTGAAATATGTTTAGTACAAAATCCCACGGATTCCTGGTGTGTGGATTCAGGTGGTCCTAATCATATCTGCAATACTTTACAGGGGTTCTAGGAGACTAGAAAGCTGAATGAAGGGGAATTGTTTCTTACTTTGGCTGATGGGAGCAAAATTCCAGTTGTAGCTGTTGGAGTGTTTAATTTGTATTTTAGTTCTAGAGTTTTAATATTGAAAGACTGTTTGTATGTACCTAATGTTCGTAGGAATTTGCTTTCTGCAACTTATTTAGGTAAACAAGGTTATTATGTTATCTTGAAAGACAATGTTGTAATAAAGAAAGATAAAGTGTTTATCTGTTCTGGCAATATTGTTGATGGTCTTTATATTTTAACTCCTGATAAACATGAATTATACAATTTTGAATTAGATAATAACTCTTATGTAAAATCATTAAAGAGAAAGTTTCCTTCTACTAATGATGCATATCTTTGGCACTTACGTTTGGGTCATATTAATTCAAACAAAATTCAAAGACTGATCAAAGATGGACTCTTAGAGCCATTGGACTATGACGGATTTCTAGTTTGTGAATCTTGTTTGGAGGGCAAAATGACCAAACGATCTTTTAAAGCAAAATGTAGAAGAGCCCAAGAGTTGCTTGAATTAGTTCATACCAATGTATGTGGTCCTATGTCAACCCAAGCAAAAAGAGGTTATGAGTATTTCATCACTTTTATGGATGATTACTCAAGATATGGTTATGTGTACCTAACGAGACGGAAATTTGAAGCTTTTGAAAAGTTCAAAGAGTTTAGGGCTGAAGTTGAGAATCAATTGGGTAAACGCATAAAGGCCATTCGATCTGATCGAGGTGGCGAATACCTTCTTGGGGATTTCAAGGATTACTTAATTCAAAATGGGATTGTATCCCAATTAACTGCACCTGGAACTCTTGAACAAAATGGTGTAGCAGAGAGAAGGAACATGACTCTTTTAGAAATGGTTAGGTCTATGATGAGTTATTCAACTTTTGCCAATTTCATTTTGGGGATATACACTAAAAACTGCAATGCATATTTTAAATTTAGTTCCATCAAAATTAGTTCCCAACACACCTAAGGAATTGTGGAGTGGGCGTAAGCCTAGTATGAAATATCTCCACATTTGGGGATGTCCAGCACATGTGTTGAAAGGGAAGTCTGATAAGTTGGAAGCAAAAACAAAAGTATGCATGTTTTTAGGATATTCAAAGGAAAGTAAGGGTTATTTATTCTATAATCATAAAGATAACAAAGTGTTTGTTAGCACCAATGCAAAATTTTTAAAAGATGATTATGTGAATAATTTTACTCCTAGAAGTAAAGTTGTTTTGGCTGAAATAGATGAACCTGTAATCGAACAACCAATGGATGAAACTAGGGATGATGTGGTTGTATTAGATACACCACAAGATTCTACTCATGAGATGACTAGTACACAGGTGCCTCGTCGTAGTAGGAGGATTGTTTGGCCACCTATAAGATTTATAGGTCTGGGATAAACTTATGAAGCTATCTCAGAAGAGGCTAAATCTGATCCTTACACATATGAAGAGGCAATGAAAGATATAGATGCGCATCATTGGGTCAAAGCTATGAAATCTAAATTGGATTCAATGTATTTCAATCAAGTTTGGGATCTTGTAGAGGCGCTTAACGGCATTAAACCTGTTGGATGCAAATGGGTTTACAAGAGAAAGAGAGGGATAGATGGAAATGTTGAAACTTTTAAGGCAAGGTTAGTGGTGAAAGGGTATACACAAAAGAAGGTATTGATTATGAAGAAACCTTTTCACCAGTAGCAATGCTTAAATCTATCAGAAATAAGTGGGCTATTTCTTTGCAAAATTGTACTCAATTTCATATGTGGTAGAATTCTCTTATCCATTGCTGCTCATCATGATTATGAGATTTGGCAAATGGATGTCAAGACTGCATTTCTTAATGGCAATCTTGTAGAAAAAATCTATATGATACAACTGGAAAGTTTCATAGCAAAGAACCAAGAGCATATGGTATGCAAGTTGAAAAGATCCATTTATGGACTTAAGCAATCATCTAGATCATGGAATATCAGATTCGATCAAGCAATCAAGTCATTTGGTTCTGAACAAAATCTTGATGAACCATGTGTGTACAAAAGACATCGAGATAAAGTAGTAATGTTCCTAATGCTTTATGTTGATGATATTCTACTCATTGGAAATGATGTAGGGGTAATGTCATTAGTAAAGGTTTGGTTGTCAAGCCAATTTGATATGAAGGACTTGGGCGAAGCTAACTATATATAGATAAGGTTCTAGAACAGTTTAGCACGCAAAACTCCAAGAAAGGATTACTTCCTTTCAGACATGGAGTTTCTCTATCTAACGTCTAAAGGCCTAAGACTCTTGAGGAAGAATATATGATGAGACAAATTCCCTATGCTTCTGTAGTGGGAAGTCTCATGTATGCCATGCTTTGTACTAGACCAGATATCTGTTATTCAGTTGGCATGGTCAGCCGATATTAATAAAATCCAGGACTTAAACATTGGCAAGCTGTAAAGCATATTCTCAAGTATCTAAGGAGAACGAGAGATTATATGCTTGTTCACCATAGTGAGGACTTGAATCCCTTTGGTTATACAGATTCAGATTTTTAGTCAAATCTTGATTTTAGAAAGTCCACTTCAGGTTGTGTGTTCACCTTGTGAGGTGGAGCCATAAGTTGGAGGAGTGTTTAGTAATCTTGCATTGCTGACTCCACCATGGAAGTTGAATATGTTGCTACTTGTGAAGCGGTAAAGGAAGCTGTTTGGCTCAAGAAATTCCTTTCTGATCATGGTGTTGTGAGAATTGAGCAAGTTCCTATCACATTGTTCTGTGACAATAGTGGAGCAGTTGCACAATCCAAGGATCCAAGAAATCACAAGAAAGGAAAGCACAAAAAGAAAGTATCACATCATTCGAGACATTGTTGCTCGAGGAAATGTAGTAGTAGCAAAGATTGATAGTGCTAATAATCTACCAGATCCCTTTACCAAAGCCTTGCCCCAAAGGACTTTTGAGTCACATTAGGAGGGAATGAGAGTTAGATTAGTGCACAATAGTCTTTAAGGCAAGTGGGAGATTGTTAGGATTAGTGCCCTTAAATCCTATTGTATGATGCTATGTGACATTATGTATGACAATATGTTGTGATTAATAAAGTTGTTTTATTGTTATCTAAAATAATGACAACATGAATATTTGGACATTATCATATAGTCCATGAGATGCATAGTATGTGATTTATGTGATTTAGTCACAGAAGATATAAATCACAAGTTATTTATAAACTCAAAATTTTAGTTCATAGTTGGTGATGAAATTGGGCATTTCATCTGCAAAGACTATAACATATCAATTAAGATGATTTGTCTTGATCATGGAAGTGGAGACTTCTAGTTGATATGTTGATATGTTTTAAGTGTTAAGACATATTGAACTGGACCGTTGTGAGATTTATTATTCTCCTAACGATTGTGAAATGAATAATAAATATCATGACTTCTATTTACATTAACTCTTAATTCTAAGAGAATAATGAACCTGATCATGAAGTGTAGGTTGCTTTGATATATCAAGAGTGAGATCTAAAGTCACGATCAAAACCTCAGTATGTTGGGCAGCCACATTTAGTGTTGAGGGAACATATATTCTCAAGATGGAATTCATAATCTCTTAACGGAGAAATAAAATATTCCCTTGAGATTTGGTTATTCAGAGTGTTAGGCCTAACCATTTTAGTAAGGAGTTACTAAAGTATATATTTATGAAAATGGATTTCATAAATATATGATAAATAACTTAAAGGATTAAACTGGGTACTCAAGGATTAAGATGTAGTAATCTTTAAAGTGGCAATCAATATTTATGACTTTGTATAACTACAAATATTTTATGAAGGGGTTGAGTGTATAATAAAGTTTTGGGATATAATTTATAAATAAGGCTTAGAGTGCAACTATATTTATACAGTGGTATTAAATATAGTTAATGGTAATTTTGGGCTTGTCAAGAGTTGACAGAAAGGCCAAAAACCCATTGGAGCTAGTGTCTTATTTGTCCCTTTTGGTCCCACTCCAAGCCACATACTAAAGCCTAATTGGAATGGCCCAATAGGCTAGCCCAATTAGATAATCAGTTATTTATAAGGAGAGAAACATACAAAATTTTGAAAAAAAAAAGAGATTGTAAGGTCTATGAAATGGTGTGTATGTGAGTGTAAGCCACTCTCTTATTCTCCCATGAACTGATTGAGAGACCACACTTCTTGGGTACAAGTGGAATTGGAGTGAAGATTAAAAGTGTTCCTAAGTACTTCTAATCTTTGGTTTTGAATTTCACCACACCAAGGTATGCTATCTTATTCTTAAATTCTGAAATTTACATAGTACATGTTATCAATTGTGAATGAAGTAGATCTGTTAATTTTCTGCTGATACAAACATGTGTTTTTCCATCAGTATCCACATTCAAACGCTTTATAGTAGACATCGGGCAAACATTCAGGGCTGATCCATTGTCAATTAGTACTCTGGAGATGATCATATCTTTACACTTTACCATAATGTGCATGGGCAAAGTATGCTTTCTACCCTCTGGTGGTAGCTCATCATCTGTAAAGGAAATTTGGTTGGTGGCCAACACCGTCGAAACCATACCCTCAAGGGTAGATCCTGTGACACCTGTAGGGACACATGTCTCTTTCAAGACTTTCAAGAGAGCCTTGCAGTGTACATCAGAGGATAGCAATAGTGCCAAGATGGAGATCTGAGCTGGCGACTTGTTTAGTTGCTAGATCAAACTGTACTCTGAGTTTCTGATATTTTTCAAGAATTCCTCGGCTTCTTCGGTTGTAACCCTATTCTTGACAGGTTCAGCTGTATCTTTGCCAATCTATTTTCTTCTTTTTTCTAGCTCCTTGGGAGTATAGCAGCGGCCACTCCTAGTAAGCCCAGATAGGCCTGAAGAGATATTGGTGTAGACCTCCTTTTTTCCGGTCTGAGTGGAGATCAAGGACACGTCATATTTCCATGGGACACAATGGTTATCCTCATAAAGGAACAGTTTCAGCATGCAAATGATAACGCCCTCCTGAGTTTGCAAATTGGGCGTTATGGAGAACATTTTCGGATTAATGACCACCGAACTTGGCAGAATGGCTTCAAGGGCTTTTAAGCCGGATACCCCAGAGATTCTTGAGGCAGTCTTCGGTAGAATGAGAGGATCGAAACCTCAGATGGCAGGGACAATGGTGGTTCCCCCCTGAACTGATGATTAAGCTGGCTCTGCGACTACAAGCATCGCAAGAACTAGAGGAGTGAATCCCTCAATGGCTGGCGGGGCTTGCCCTTTCCCTAAATTTGATGACCTTGAATCTACGGGTGATTCTATGATCTTCTCAATGGCTATTAAAGAGGTAGGTGCTGAAGTCACCTTACCAAGGCGTTTCTGTAGATATTCGTCCTAATCTTTCCTCGACCCAACTGATATAGCATTGCAGTTGGCTCCTGACTAGGTAGCTAGAGGACATAGGCTGGTTGCCATGCAATCACCTCTTCGTACAACTTCCCTTTCAATCCAGATAATACCACGATCGGCTAAACTCTGAACCTGTGCTCGGAGCACTCTACAATCAAACAGGGCATGCTTGCCTTCACTATCACAGAATGAGCAGATTCCCTAATGAAATCCCGAGGTTCCTATACCTTTAAGATCAAGGTGGCTTTCTTGGACCAAGGCTCAGAGCATAGCCTTCCATGGGAATGACGGTGAGGAGAAATCCGGAACCCTTTCTTCCACTGTGATGATGGCATTCATATTCCCTTCCTGATGGGGAGGCAAAGGGTTGGTGATGACATTCGGAGCAGCTGCATTATCGAACTGTATCAACTTGTTGTCTATAAGATCTTGGACACGGTCCTTCAAATGGTAACATTCTTCAAGGGTATGCCCTTGGACGGATCAAAATGGTGTTCACACTTCTTGGACGGATCAAAACCAAGTGATGAAGGGCCTTCTCTGGGCCTGTAAAACATCGGGGTCATTAGCTTCCTTTTCAGCAGGTACACGTAGAGATCTACAATGGGTATGGGTAACGGAGTGTACTTCTAGTTTTCCCTCCTCAAGGGACGAGGTGGGTCTAGCCTCTCTCTTTGATCAAAGGCTCGGTTAGGTGCTTGAGTAGACTGAACCTATTGCTGATAAGGTCTAGCAGCTGGGGTTGCATAAGCAGAAGTAATACCCCTATGCCCTTTTGATGTATTGTCAATCATATGAACATCGGCTTTCTTAATCTTGCGTCCGGTCATTTTCTTAACTTGTTTTTCAACTATGGAACTCAAAGACTCGGGGTCCATGATCTTCTTCCTCCTAATACCCTTGTCAATACACTCCCCAATAGGGATGAGGCTAGCAAAATGAGTGACTTGGGTGCTGATCATCTTCTCATAGTAAGGAGGTTTAAGGTTATCAATGAACTATTTGATCATCTCATTTTCCATTAAGGGGGATAACACCTAGGTGGCTAGCTCACACTACCTTTGGGCATATTCTCAGAAAGACTCCTTACTCTTCTTTTTTGTTCTCATAAAGACCGTGCGATCGGGAGCTATATTGGGAGCTATCTCGGTGTTGAACCAGTAGTATTCCAGGAAAGATTTGGCCATTTCCCTCCAGCTAGAGGTCTTTTCCAATCTCGCATACCATGTGGCTGCGGGGCCGGTCAAACTATCAGGAAAAATCTAGCAAAGCAAAGGGTGATTATCTCCATAGGGAGCCATTTTCCTATAGAACACGCGCAAGTGCATGCTAAGGTCTCTAGTACTATCATACTTGAAGAACTCTGGTGCTTTGAACTTGGGAGGCATAATGACCTGCAGGAAGTTGGTCAGATTGTCTAGATTAACGCTTCCATGGGCGTTGGAGCCCTCTATGATTTGAAGCTTTTTGGCTAGGGTTTCCACTTGGCTTTTGACTTGGCTGATCCCAGATTCGGGGTTCTTGTCCTTAGAAGGATCTGTTTCTTGGTCATTACCCTAGGGTGGTACATTGTGGCCCCGATCCTATACTGGTGGGGGCTAATTTTCACTCTCAATTCGAGGACCTCCCTAACTATGGCCAGAGGAGTTCTGTCCTCCTCCTACAACCAGTTGCTACACCATGCGCATCAATTTTGACACTGCTCCTTTAGAAGAGTAATTTCTTGAGCATTTTTCTCATGGGGAGAAGTTCCACTAGTAGACACTCAAGTGGCTACAGAACCACAGTTGTAACATATGAACGCAACAGCCTAGCCTACCCCTACCAGTCTCCCAACACAAGGACAAGGACCTAATGGTCTTGGAAAGTAAAGTGGGAATGAAAGAGGTACCATGAGGTAAGGCACTCATCAGAGGGAGAACGGTAAAATTGAGAGCTCTTGATGGTGAAGGGAATAGCACCGCACCAAAGAAGGCCACCAGGAAGGCCTGACGCCAGTAGGTTGTCCATCGCTCCTCTAAATCCACAAAGTTGTCTCGGTAGCCAACTGGGCACTGCGATGAGTGGAACCGATCATGCAGGAAGTCAAAGGACATGCTCCCTCCTATCCCATTGCCATACCAAGTTAGCGCCTTCACAACGAGCCTTTTGAAGCCCATTAGATCAGTGAGCCCCTTGCAGTAACATGTCCGCACTGGTGGAATGAAAACAGTGCTTAGAGGAGTAGAAAGAGAAAGAAAACGATCATACTCTTCCAAAGTAGGCACCAAGTCAACATCTCCAATGGTGACCTATCTCAAAGTAGGGTCCCAACAAGAGGTGATGACCTCCAACAAATGCCAATCTAGTGTGGTGTGAAGAAGAGCAGTAGCATCTCCAAGAAGTTGCCGGATGAGTGCCTAGTCACCACAAGAAAAAGAGCTCCACCACCTCCTAAGCTTATTCTCATAGTAAGACTCTCTCTCAAGCTCGACCAAAGTGTCGTAGGAGTGAGCACCAAGAACATCCTTGAACGGATCTTGCTAAATCTGACAATTTGATGAGAATCTATGCAAAAAATTATGAAAATAGTTTTTTCTACATGTTTTAGGTGAAGAAAAAGGGTAGGAGAAGACCCCAAAAATCGCAGATCAAGAATGAGTTGGGCCTGGGCTGAAACCCAGCTTTTATACACACATCCCGAGGCAGCGGTCCTTAAAGGGCCGCCGGTGATCCTACAAGGGCTGCCGGCGATCCTACAAGGGCCGTCAGACCTTGGGACATGTGCCAGGGCTTTTCAGCCTCTAGGCACAAACCTACATATGTTCTGGGCACTATCCTTTTATTTGGCATGTTTTTGATCACCTTGGAGTAAAGATTCCCTCGTTTTAGCACCTGCCGTAGTGTGTGGTTGGCCCGACAGTGAACCGAATTATCGAAAACTCTCTCTCGTGCATTTGATACCGCACAAATCTCACACTAGGGCTGTTTATCTTTGTGCGTCTCGTCCAGCACCTCCAGATATCTTGAACCTCATTTTTTAAAGCCCGATTCACTCGGTTTAAGGGTCGGTTCAGCCCTGATAATCAGAATTCACAACAGAAAGACGCTAGAGCTCTTTCTCGGCCACACGGCAACTTTTTCAGCTAATTTTTAGGACAGAGTGAGTCATTTCCCATGAGGTCATCCCAAGGAACTCATCTTTGTGTTAACAACCCGCTCAGGTAATAACAGGGGCAACCAGTGCATACTGCCTCATGGCATGTCTAAGGAGATCTTGTTTAGAGTGTTTGTGTTTAGTACCAGCATTCTGTTATGGTCTATGAAGTTGAGGCCATTTTCAGCTAGTCTGTAGGCTTGGAACCCCACAAAACCCTAAACTGGGGTAGTTTATTTTGCGCGGTTCCCTCCCCTTTGTCCAATATACAAGAATGGGTCCGTCTCACTGAGGACGTGTCGCTTATGTTGAGAATCGCACGAAACCCTAAACTGGGGTAGTTTATTTCACGCAATCTTTCCATTCTCTTTCCCTCAAGTGGGACGATCATTGTCAAAAGCCACCAGTAAACCCGTGAAACTACAGTGCAAAACAAGTGAGTATGACACAAGTTGGTTCGAAACCACCATCCACGATGAAAATGCGATAGTGTGTGCACACATCGGCAGCCCTCTCAAAGGCGATTTACAGATTTATGCATCAGCCCTCTCAAAGGAAATTTTCCTAAAGTCATGCATCAGTAGCCCTTTTAAAGGCGACATCCAGAATTGTGCATGTAAGCTCTACCAAAAGGCATTGCTTTTCACACACATTAGCAGCCTTCTCAAAGGCAGTTTCCAGAATTATACATATAAGTCCTACCAAAAGGCATTGTTTTTCATACATGTCAGCATCCCTCTTAAAGGCGATTTCTCTATGGTGATACATCCACCCTCTTAAAGGCAATTTCCTAGAGTCATAAATGTAAGTCCTAATTAGATGAATTGTTTTTCACACATGTCGGCAGCCCTTTCAAAGGCGATCTATAGATTTATACATGTAAGTCCTAATCAGAGGCATTGTTTTTCACATACATCGATAGCCTTCTTAAAGGCAATTTATAGATTTATACATATAAGTCCTATCGAGAGGCATTGTTTCACATACATGACAGTAGCCCTTTCAAAGGCGATTTCTCTATGGTGATACATCCGCCCTCTTAAAGGCGATTTCCTAGAATTATACATGTAAGTCCTAATCAGAGGCTTTGTTTTTCACACATGTCGGCAGCCCTTTTGAAGGCGATCTACAGATTTATACATGTAAGTCCTAATCAGAGGCATTGTTTTTCACACACGTCGGCAGCCCTTTTAAAGGCGATCTACAGAATTATACATTAGCCCTCTCAAAGGCACTTTTCCTAAAGTCATACATCAGCCCTCTTAAAGGCAATTTCCAGAAGTACACATATAAACACATATAAGTCCTAACCGGAGGCATTGTCTTTCATGTACATCGGTAGCCCTCTCAAAGGCAGTTTCTAGAATTATAACTGTAAGTCATAATCAGAGGCATTGTTTTACACGTACATTGGCTGCCCTCTCAAAGGCATTTTTTCAGAATCATTCATATAAGTCCTAACAAAAGGCATTGTTCCATACGTACACTATAAAGCAAGGAGATAATATCATACATCAAGGCCCACTGTGGGGCAATACAATACACACATGTCCAGGCCTATCAAGAGGCAATGAATAATATACATACATAACTGGCCCATCATGGGGCAATGTCTACAAGATACATGGAAAAATACAAGCCCACGTAGGGGCTACATCATGTTACAACAAATGGCTAACCCTACGGAGAATCATCACCCCTGATAAATTGGTCTGTATCATCATCATCATCATCGTTGTCTACAAAATGGCCAGTGGAAGGACCCACACCGCCTGAACTGCTAGGAGTATACCCTAGGTCCTGGGAAGGCCCTGGAGCCTGAACAAAAGAACCCCAACTGCCCGGCAGACCTGGAGGAACTGACATGTACCCGGGCTCGTGTGGAGGAATGATAGGCCCTCGGCCTTGAATTTGAGGAGAAGGAAGAACAGGAATATGAGCCACTCGTAACTCTCCCATCAAGATCATGGTATAGCCATAAAGCATGGCTAACTCACTCTGAAGCTGGCTCCCCTCTCTCTCTGCCATGGTAGCTCGGACCTCTTTGTCCTTCTGCCAGAGCTCCCTCCCCCGAGCTAATGCCCGAGCACTCTCTTCCTGCATGTGTACCTCCCTAATAGCAACGGTGGCCTCAAGCTCTGTCACCCTGGCCTGTAGAGCCTCTGCACGCGCTCTCCACTCTACCCCGAAGGCCACCTGAGCATGGATAATGCCTCCTAGCACCCTACATCCACTCACAAGGACATCTCCAATAATAGGCCCCGCAGAGGACTCTGCGAACCAAGTGACATAATCCCAGCTAGTATCCACTTAGGCATCAAAAAAACCCATCGCATAAGCAGGGTCATCCAGGACAATGGACTCGAATGACAAGCCGTGAGGAGGTGGATCTCTAGGTACTCCATAGACTGGCATGACCTAATGGAAGGTCCTCTCAGCCAAAAAGAACTCCTAGCTCGATAGGGCCCAAAACCAACATCATATCCTCGACTAGCCCATATGAGCTCTGGCCTCCCTAGTAGCGAGCCATCATAGGGGCGAACTACCATCTCATCCTGGGTGACGTAGTCTAAAGCCGCAGAGATAGTGACTAGCTGTACCACGACAACCTTGGTGATCGCACAACGAGCCCACGCATATGCTCGAGGGTACACTGTCGTTGACAAGCCCGTATATCGTGGTCGCAAAGTTGGGATGTACTCATACGCCACCACGTCAAAATCTACCAGCATCCCTCCAAACTCCTAAAATCTCGCTAGGAGGCTCGCCTCATGAAAGCGATGAAAAAGTCGTAAGTGATGGAACCCCAATCATATCTCCCAATGTCAGAGACTGCTCTCATGGCCCATAGCAGCTGGCAGGTCAACACCAACCAGTTGTTGCCAAAGAAGCAACTACTGAGAAAGCATAGGAAGAACTGCTGAAAATGAATGTTGGTAGGTGCCACACCCCAAGGAATGCTATTCTGCAACCACTCAGTGCGGATCTGTGGCGACGCAATAGGCCTAAAATATCCTCTCGTGTCCGTAGTCAATGGGAGAGGGATGCCCAAGAGCTCATTTGCCATCTCAAAGCTTATCTCATCGATTGGGATCGGGTAGCCACCAAATCTGATACCCAAGATGGCTATCCAGTCGAAAGGGAGGATCGCATACTCCCCACAGCTCAAGTGAAAGGTGCACGTCTCGGCATGAAACCGCCACACCAAAGCCTTCCCGATCCCATGCCTCATGGTGTACGAGGGAATCCGCAGGAAATCCTCAAATCCCTGCTCTCTCATAAACTCGGCATACCGCTGGTGGGTCCTAGGAGCAAATACCAGCTGAATAAAAGTGGACCAAGCACCCCGACCCCAGATCTTGTTGGGACCCTGCATTCAAAATCAGAAGCTATTTGTTAGCATATGCATATAACAAGAATCTGAATGACAAAGGAAGAAATACATCATACCTCTCCCTTCCGCGCTTGAGCAGAAGGATGATCCTTCAGCCTGAGCTGAAGGTGTGTGTCTCTGATGCCTCTGTCTACAGCTCCAGTGAGAGCATCGACCCCAACTTGACATGGCGGGAACCTCGGCCTTAAACTACGCCTCCAAGCGCCCAAGTCCAGATGGACCTCATCCCTAGAAAAGTCAGACTCTATGTCAATGAGGAGATCCTCGGCTCGCATCACTCCTTTAGAGGCTCCTCTCCCTGCAACTGGCCTGCGCTGTGAGGAAGCCCCATTAGAAACAGTACGAGACTCAGAAAAGATGTTGGCCGTCTCAACTGAACCCCGCCTCCTAGAGCGGGTCTCCATAGATATACCGCCGGTGGGCCTAGGGTCATCACCCTCGCAGTCAAAGTGGCTCTACAAAACCCGAGCCGCCTGCTTGCCAGCCGAAATGGTCTCATCATTAGAAGAATCGTCCCCATGGGACGTAGCGTAGATGGCGGCTTTCCCTCAATCTCCCCTAGAACCAGCCCTCCGAGACATGATTTATAAAACAATAAGAAATTCAGACACAAGTGGTAAGCCCATCAGTCAAATGGCAACACAAGTGGACTAACACTATTTTAAAAACATGCAGGTCTATACCCAGCACACAGTTGCAAAGGACACAAATCGAGACTACTGTTCAGATATCCTCTGTTCCTACCCGGCCTAAGATCAAGACTGCTATTCAGATATCCTCTGTTTCTACATGGCAAAGATCAGGATTGCTATTCAGATATCCTCTGTTTCTACCAAACACAAATCAGGACTACTATTCAGATATCCATTCTTTCTACTTGACACAAATCGGGACTACTGTTCAGATATCTTTTGTTCTTACCCAGCCTAAGACCAAGACTACTATTCAGATATCCTTTGTTTCTACTTGGCAAAAATAATTTAGAGGCTGACTAGCGGCCATGCCGTACGTCTCGCCAGCATTTCGATACTAAATTCCAAAGATCTCTCAAGTTTCTACTACCCGGGACTGCTATTCAGATATCTTCTGTCTCCACCCAGATCCCCCAAATTTCGAGGCTAACTAGTGGCCATGCCGTACGTCTTGCCAGCATTTTGATATTAAATTCCGAAGATCTCTCAAGTTTCTACTACCCGGGACTGCTATTTAGATATCCTCTGTCTCTACTCGGATCCTCCAAATTTCTCACCATTTCTACTAATCCCGACTACCAGTGAAGTCCCCTTACCTATGCCTCGCAATTTATTTTCAGCCTTTAAATGCCCGCATATTCACGCACTCATATAACAAAATATATATATATATATATATGCATTTTCCTAAGATAGCACGACATAAATCATGGCAAAAAAAATATATACATGCTTAAGAAAATTAAAAAAAATAAAATGAAATAAACACTAGCATACATCTCTATTAGTGTTGCTACTAACATTTTGCAGGAAAAATAAGAGAAGAAGAAAAAATAGACACTGACCTCAAGTGCAAAAAAGACTGAAATAGCTGACTAAGGCTGAAAAGACGGACCCGCTAAGCTCAAGATCGCTCCAGAGATTTCTTTAGGAGTGAGAAGTGAAAGAAAAGTGAGAAATGAGGTCAAATGAGCTAAAATAGGGCATTTATAGGCCTTGGGCTGCCCGGCACACCTTCTACGGCCGCCGGGTAGGCCCAGCGGTCCTATAAGGGCCGCTGGGCAGTGTTGACTAGGTCAACGTTGACTCGGTCAAACCCTAAAAAAAAAAAAAATCTCCTTCCTCCTCTCCTAGGGTTCAGAGACGTGCTCGAAAAATATTTCAATAGCAGCTGTAGCAGATCGGTCCAGTTAGGTAAAGTCCAGTCTCAATCCATGAATAGTCTTCGCACGCAAATCTGAAGGCAACAAAATTTGAAATCACGTTCTTTATTCGACACCTCTCATTGCACTCGAGATGTCAGATAAAGAAGGGGCAGCAGTTGATACTGTATTTTGTTTGCCCTCGATTTGTGTGTCGGACCCCGAAAAATCCAAAAATATTATTTTTTTCTCTATGGAGCCGCGAGAACATCTAGAACAATGTGGCACAACCCGTTCAGGCATTGGAGCACGCGAAGTGCCTTTTTCAGCTAAAATAACAAAAATGCCCCTGGTCAACCATAGGTTTGACTGAAGTTCAAACTAGGTCAAAACCCTCACAAAACAACATTTTTCATAGTTTTACATCAAGCCCGAGCTTCTTGGAGATTTTTAACAACTTTGACCAAGTTTGACCCGAAGTCAATCTTGGGTGGGCCCAAAAATCATAATTTTGATCTAGCTGTCAGAACGGGTTGAAACCAACGCCATGGCGAAGATTATCGAATTCTCGTTCCAACGACTATTCATGGATTGAAATTGGAGTTAGAAAGGCCAAGATATCACGAAAACCAGGATAACGCACCGATCGACGCACCTCTAACTTTCGAGAGCCATAACTTTTGATCCAACTGTTGGATTTTCAAGATCCAAACATTTTTAGAAACAGGAAGTCAGGATCTTTCCAAGGGTGTCAAGATCAACCCAATTGGAGGCCTTTTGAGGTTGGCAGCCCTTGAAGGGCCGTCGCCTCAAGATGCGTGTTGGGGGCTATAAATAGCCCCAAGCACCCTTCAGACCCAAAGAAACCACATTTTTTTCTGAATTTTGCTCTCTAACTGGTTTTTCTACACGTTTTTCTCTCTTCTAAGCACCAAAAAACACAAAAAAAAAAAAAAATCCAACAACACTTTAAAGCTTCTTGATTCTTCTCTCTTCACCAAAAACAGAAGGTATTGTTCTTATACCCAATCTTCTTTTCCTTGGTTCTACACTTGGGATTTAGGGTTTAGGGGTGTGGATAAAGTTTTTTTAGCTGCCATCCACACCCCTAACCTTCTAAATCTTTTTCTAGCATTTATCTTGCTCTTTCTGCTTGAATAATATGATTTATTACTTTCTTTAGCATATTTTCTGCTTGAATAATATGATTTATTACTTTCTTTAGCATATTTTTTGCTTTATTTGTGTCTCTAGCTTAAATCTCTTTGCTTTTATGCCCTATCCCAT
This sequence comes from Notholithocarpus densiflorus, assembly GCA_030021035.2. NCBI lineage: Eukaryota > Viridiplantae > Streptophyta > Magnoliopsida > Fagales > Fagaceae > Notholithocarpus > Notholithocarpus densiflorus. The sequence goes on along the minus strand of JARYZH020000444.1, from coordinate 119,317 downwards.
GTTTCATGCTTAGATCTTCATTCTTACATGTTCATATGTTTAGATCTACATGCTTAGGGTTTTATGCCATGTTTTCCTATGTTTTATGCCTTTTTTTGTTCTAGGTTGATGTCAGGGTTACATGTTCACATGTTTGTATGATGTTGTTAGCTATGCCTTGCTTGGATCTATGTGTTTATGAGCTTTTTACCATGTTTCATGCTTAGATCTACATCCGTACATACTTATATGTTTGGATTGATGTTCTTCCATGTCTATGTGCTAAGTTTTTACATGTTTACACGCATGCTTCCATGCCTATATATCTAGATCTATGTTTTCGCATGCTTGTGTGCTTGGATCTATGTTCTCTACATGCATTATGCTATCTTCCATGTGCTTGTGCACTCCATGCCATGTTTATGTGCCTAGACCTAGGCTATGTTTGTTATGCCATGTGCTATTGTAGCCCTTTTGTCGCTTTATCTTTCTTTCTTGTGTTTTGGCCTATTGGTTCGGACCCGATCTAAACCCTATGGTCTTTGTCATCATCCATACACCAAGGCCCACATCAAAGGGTTTGGATCACCCTATTTTCCTGTCTATGCTTACTTACTTCTATGCTTTATGCTTGTGTTAGCCTCTCTAGTTCTAGGCTTTGCCACGCTTGACGCCTTTAGCGGGTTTGTGGTTGTGTGGTTACATTCAACGCCCATGAGGCCTTGTTGGATGTAACCATTCAGGATGCATCGCCATGATGCCGGTTGCTTTATGCACACCTTTCCTCTTTTCCGCTTCGTGCGATGATATGCTTACCATGCTTGTTTGTGCCACCCGTTGGCTTTATATGCATCTTTACATGCTTGCTTACATGTCCATGCATGAGTCTTGCTTGCTAGTGTGTCATCCATGCTTCAACACAATGAAGCTATGGACATTCGATCCAAACCTACATTTGTCCCTCGCAGACACCACCTTTTATTTGCTTTCTCGCTTATTGCATTTTTGCTTGTTTGTTTGCTTTCTTGCTTCTTTGCTTGCCATGCCTATCATGCTTATCCGCTTTATGCCTTTTCATATGCTCTTTGCATCTTTTCCTTCCATTGCTTGTTTGCTGGTTTCTTGTCTTTGCCTTTGCATGTACACACATGGAGTGAGGACGCATGGAGCTAGGGCACGGTCCCCCAAGCGCAAGTAAAAACGGCGTGGGTGCAAGCATGTCAATAAGAGCTAAGTGGCAATGTTCAGTAGATTTAGGAATTTAGCCTCTCCTATTTGGTGTTGTACTCTTTAAAACCCCTTCCTTCCTCCTCCATTTCTCTCTTAGATGGGTTGTATCAGGTATATCATGCTGTGTACCATTCGTCCACATCTCTAGAGTATGGCGTTCCCTGTTTATTTTCTTGCACCTATATTTTGGGCCATGCTTTAGGGATGTAAGCATTTACTTTCCCGCTCTACATGCTTGCATTGTGCATGATTTATGTATCTATATATACCTGCTCGCCCCTTCCGGTGTGATCGTCACAGTCTGTGTCACCTAAGGCAAGTGATGCCTAATTTCCGCATTGAAAGCAAGGTGACATGTCGCTGGATTTTCGCCGTGGAAATATGGCACTTTGCTCGAATGCCTTAGGAAAGCATAGATTGGGACCACACCCATTCAAAAGCCAAACCTCAAAGCCCCTATGCATTCAAAGCCCCGAAAGCCAATGCCAAAATCATGTTTTTTACTGCCAATCTTTGAAAATTAAGGTTTTTCCAAAACAAAGGACTGTCCTCAGACAGGCGTTGTGGGGTGCCTAACACCTTCCCCACATGTAACCAAACTTCCAGACCTAAGAATCAATATTTTTTTCAATCCACATTAGATTAGGAGAAATGCCCTTTTTCTTAGCCTAGGATTGGTAATGAAAACAACTAGAAACAGGTGACCAATTACACCTTAGAAAAATCCAATGATTGGTGGCGACTCCACTTACCTGTGGTAATCCCTTAAAATTTGGCCCAGATTCCTTCTATCAGAATTCTCTTGTCCATTGTTACTCATTATAATTATGAGATTTGACAAATGGATGTCAAGACTGCATTTCTCAATGGCAATCTTGAAGAAGAAATCTATATGATGCAACTAGAAGGTTTCATAGCAAAAAACCAAGAGCATATGGTATGCAAGTTAAAAAGGTCCATGTATGGACTTAAGCAAGCATCTAGGTCATGGAACATCAGATTTGATCAAGCAATCAAGTCATTTGGTTTTGAACAAAATCTTGATGAACCATGTGTGTACAAATGACATCGAGATACAGTAGTAATGTTCCTAGTGCTTTATGTTGATGATATTCTACTCTTTGGAAATGATGTAGGGGTAATGTCATCAGTAAAGGTTTGGTTGTCAAGCCAATTTGATATGAAGGACTTGGGTGAGGCTAACTTTATTCTAGGGATCAAGCTTTGGCGAGATCGCAAGAATAAGATGTTGGGCTTATCACAAGTTGGATATATAGATAAGGTTTCAGAACGGTTTAGCATGCAAAACTCCAAGAAAGGGTTGCTTCCTTTCAGACATGGAGTTCCTCTGTTTGATGACCAAAGGCCTAAGACCCAAGAGGAAGAAAATATGATAAGACAAGTTCCTTATGCCTCTGTAGTAGGAAGTCTCATGTATGTCATGCTTTGTACTAGACCAGATATCTATTATTCAGTTGGCATGGTCAGCCGATATCAATCAAATCCAGGACCAAAACATTGGCAAGCTATAAAGCATATTCTCAAGTATCTATGGAGAACGAGAGATTATATGCTTGTTTACTGGTGTGAGGATTTGATTCCATTTGCTATACAGATTCAGATTTTCAATCGGATCTAGATTTCAGAAAGTCCACTTTAGGATGTGTATTCACCTTGGGAGGTGAAGCCTTAAGTTGGAGGAGTACTAAGCAATCTTGTATTGCGGACTCCACCATGGAAGCTGAGTATGTTGCTGCTTCATAGCTGTTTGGCTCAAGAAATTCCTTTATGATCTTGGTGTTGTGAGAATGGAGCAAGTTCCTATCACATTGTTTTGTGACAATAGTGGAGCGGTTGCACAATTCAAAGATCCAAGAAATCACAAGAAAGGAAAGAACATTGAGAGAAAGTACCACATCATTCGAGATATTGTTGCTCGTGGAGATGTGGTGGTTGCAAAGATTGAAAGTGCAAATAATCTAGTAGACCCCTTTACCAAAGTCTTGCCTCAAAAGACTTTCGAGTCACATTTGGAGGGAATGGGAGTTAGATTAGTGCACAATAGTCTTTAGGGCAAGTGGGAGATTGTTAGGATTAGTGCCCTTAAATTCTATTGTATGATTCTATGTATGACATTATGTATGACTTAATGTTGTGATTAATAAAGTTGTTTTATTATTATCTAAAATAATGGTAACATGAATATTTGGACATTATCATATAGTCCATGAGATGCATAGTATGTGATTTAGTCACAGAAGATATAAGTCACAAGTTCTTTGTAAACTCAGAATTTTAGTTCGTAGTCAGTGATGAAATTGGGCATTTCATCTGTGAAGACTATAACATATCAACTAAGATGATTTGTCTTGATCATGGAAGTGGAGACTTCTAGTTGATATGTTGATATGTTTTAAGAGTTAAGACATATTGAACTGGACCGCTATGAGATTTATTATTATCCTAACGACTGTCAAATGAATAATAAATCTCACGACTTCTATTTACATGAACTTTTAATCCTGAGAGAATAATGGACCTGATCATGAAGTGTAGGTTGCTTTGATATATCAGGAGTGAGATCTAAAGTAACAGTCAAAACCTCAGTATGTTGGGCAACCACATTTAGTGTTAATGGAACATATATTCTCAAGATGGAATTCATAGTCTCTTAATGGAGATATAAAATATTCCCTTGAGATAAGTTTAATGAGTTCAGTTATTCAGAGAGTTAGGCCTAACCACTTTGGTAAGAAATTACTAAAGTATATATTTATGAAATTGGATTTCATAAATATATGATGAATAACTTAAAAAGATTAAACCGGGTACTCAAGGATTAAGATGTAATAATTTACAAAGTGGCAGTCTACGTTCATGACTTTGTATTACTACGAATATTTTATGAAGGGGTTGCATGTATAATAAAGTCTTGAGATATAATTTATTAATAAGGCCTAGAATGCAATTATATTTATATAGTGATATTAAATATAATTAATGGTAACTTTGGACTTGTCAAGAGTTGACAGAAAAGCCCAAGGCCTATTGGAGCTAGTGTCTTTTTTGTACCCTTTTGGTCCCACTCCAAGCCACATACTAAAGCCCAATTGGAAAGGCCCAAAGGCTAGCCCAATTAGATAATCAATTATAAGGAAAGAAACATATAGAATTTTGTTAGGTTACATGAAATGGAATGTATGTGGGTGTTATAAACTCTTTCATTCTCTCTTAAACATACACATATAACTGATTGAGAGACCACACTTCTTGGGTATAATTGGAATTGGAGTGAAGATTAAAAGTGTTCTTAAGAACTCCTGATCTTTGGTTTTGAATTTCACTGCACCAATGTACACTTTCTTATTCTTAAATTCTGAAATTTACTTAGTACACGTTATCAATTGCGAATGAAGTAGATCCGTTAAATTTTCCGTTGCGTATGTTTTGTATGCGATACAAACATGTATTTTTCCATCATAGACTGCGTCACCTGGGGTGAGATGGTAGTTCACCTTTATGACAGCTCACTATTGGGGAGGCTAGAGCTTAATATTGCTATGGGCCAGTTGAGGATACGACGCTGGTTTTGGGCCTTATCGAGCTGGGAGTTCTTTTTGGTGGAGAGGACCTTCCATCAGGTCATGCCGGTCTATGGAGTACCTAGAGATCCGTCTCCTCTTGGCTTGTCATTCGAGTCCATTGTCCTGGATGACCTGGCTTACACGACGGGTTCTTTTGACGCCTACGTGGATGCCAGCTGGGATTACGCCACTTGGTTCACAGAGTCCTCCGTGGGGCCTATTATTAGAGATCTCCCTGTGAGTGGAGAGTGCTGGAGGGCATTGTTTGTGCTTAGGTGGCCTTCAGATCATAGTGGAGAGTGCTTGCAGAGGCTCTGCAAGCCAGGGTGACAGAGCTTGAGGCCACCGCTGCCGCTAGGGAGGTACATATGTAGCAGGAGACTTCTCGGGCATTAGCTCGGGAGAGGGAGCTCTGGCAAAGAGATAGGGAGGACCGAGCTACCATGTGAGAGAGAGAAAGCGGAGCCAGCTTCAGAGTGAGCTAGCCATGCTTTATGGCTATACCATGATTTTGACGGGAGAGTTACGAGCGGCTCGTATTCCTGTTCGGCCTTCTCCTTAGATTCTAGGCCAGGGGCCCATCATTCCTCCATACGAGCCCGAGTATATGTTAGATCCTCCAGGCCCGCTAGGTGGTTAGGATTCTTTTGCTCAAGCTTCGGGGCCTTCCCAGGACCCAGGGTACACTTTTGGCATTTCAAGCGGTGCGGGTATTTCCACTGACCCTTTTTCAAGCGACGATGATGATGATGATGATACCGACTAGTATATTAGGGGTGATCATTCTCTGTAGGGTTAGCCTTTGTTGTAGCATGGTGTAGCCCCTGCATGGGCATGTATTTTTCATGTATCTTGTAAACATTGCCCCTTGGTGGGCCAATTATGTATGTATATTATGTATTGCCTCTTGGTAGGCCTGGACATGTGTGTATTATATTACCCCACAGTGGGCCTTGATGTATGATATTATCTCTTTGTAGCATGATGTATGTATAGAACAATGCCTTTTGCTAGAACTTACGTGTATAATTCTGCAAAAATGCCTTTGAGAAGGTTGCCGATGTATGTGTAAAACAATGCATCTGATTAGGACTTACATGTATAGCTCTAGATAAATCACATTTGAGAAGGCTGTAGACATATGTGAGAAGCACTACCTTTTGGTAGGGCTTATGTGCATAACTCTAAGAAATCACCTTTGAGAGGGCTGTCGAAGTGCGTGAAAAACAATGCCTCTAATTAGGACTTACATGTATAATTCTGGAAACTGCCTTTTAGAGGGTTGCTGATGTGTGTGAAAAGCAATGCCTTTTGGTAGGGCTTACATGCATGACTCTAGGAAATTGCCTTTAAGAGGGCGAATGTATCACCATAGAGAAATTGCCTTTGAGAGGGCTGCTGACGTGTATGTGAAACAATGCCTCTGGTTAGGACTTACATGTATGACTCTAGATAAATCGCCTTTGAGAGGGCTGCTGTATTACCATAGCAAAATCTCCTTTGAGAGGGTTACTGACGTGTATGTGAAACAATGCCTCTGGTTAGGAATTACATGTATGACTCTAGATAAATCGCCTTTGCGAGGGCTGCCGACGTGTGTGAGAAACAACGCCTCTGGTTAGGACTTACATGCATAATTCTGGAAACTGCCTTTGAGAGGGCTGCTGATGTATGACTTTAGGAAAATTGCCTTTGAGAGGGCTGCTGATGTATGACTTTAGGAAAATTGCTTTTAAGAGGGCTGCTAATGTATGACTTTAGGAAAATTGCTTTTAAGAGGACTGCTGATATATGTGAAAAACAATGCCTTTAGATAGGACTTATATGTACAATTCTGGATGTCGTCTTTAAAAGGGTTGTTGATGTATGCATGCACTATCACATTTTCACCGCAGTTTTACGGGATAACTGGTGGCTTTTGACAATGATTGTCCCACTGGGGGGAGAGAGAATGGAGAGATCGCGTGAAATAAACTGCCCCAGTTTAGGGTTTCATGCGATTCTTGACATGAGGGATACATCCTTAGCGGGACGGACCCATTCTTGTATATTGGACAAAGGGGGAGGGAACCACGCAAAATAAAATGCCCTAGTTTAGGGTTTTGCAGGGTTCCAAGCCTGTAGATTGGCTGAAACTGGCCTCGACATCGTAGACCATACCAAAATGCTGGTAATGAATGCAGACATTCTGAACGAGATCTTCTTAGACACACCATGCGGCTGTATGCGTTAGTTGTTCCTGTTATTGCCTGGGAGGGCTAATAATTCAAAGACAAGCTCCTTGAGGCCACATCATAAGAAATGACTCCTTCTGTCCTCCAAATAAGCTAAAAAAGCTGCCGGATGGCCAAGAACGGGCTCTAGTGTTTTTCTATTGTAAATTCTGACCGAGGCTGAACCGACCCCTGAATCGGGTGAACGGGGCCTTAAAAAATGAGGTTCAAGACATCTGGAGGTGTTGGACAAGACGCACAAAGATAAATTTCCCCAGTGTAGGATTTTTGCGGTCTCGAATGCATGAGAGAGAGTTTCTAACAATCCAATTCACTGTCAGACCGACCACACACTACGACGAGTGCTAAAATGAGGGAATCTTTGCTCCAAGGTGGTCAAAAACATGCCAAATAGGGGGAGAGTGCTCAGAATATATGTAGGTTTGTGCCTAGGGGCTGAAAAGCCCTAGCACGTGTCCCGAGGGTTAGCGGCCCTTCAAGGACTGCCGCCTCGGGATGCATGCATAAAAGCTGGGCTCAGCCCAGCCCCAGCTCATTCTTGATCCGTGATTTTTTGGGGGTCTTCTTCTACCCTTTTCTTCACCTAAAATGTGTAGAAAACACTGCTTTTCATCATTGTTTTTTGCGTAGATTCTCATTAGATCATCAGATTTAGCAGGATCCGTTGATGGATGCTCCTAGTACTTGTTCCTATGACACTTTGGTCAAGCTTGAGAGGGAGTCTTACTATAAGAAGAAGCTTAGAAGGTGGTGGAGCTCTTTTTCTTGTGGTGACTGGGCACTTATCTGGAAACTTCTTGGAGATGCTACTGCTCTTCTTCACACCACACTAGATTAGCATTTGTTGGAGGTCATCACCTTTTGTTCGAACCCTGCTTTAAGATGAGTCACCATTGGCGATGTTGATTTGGTGCCTACCTTAGAGGAGTATGATAATTTTCTTTCTTTTTCTACCCCTCTGAGAACTATTTTCATTCCATCAGTGCGGCCACGCTACCGTAAGAGGCTCACTGATCTGTTGGGCTTCAAGAGGCCCATTGTAGAGGCACTGACTTGGAATGGCAGCGGGATAGGAGGGAGCATGTCCTTTGGTTTCCTACATGATCGGTTTCACATTGGAGTGCCCTGTTGGTTATCGGGATGACTTTATGGACTTAGAGGAGCGATGGACATTCTACAGGCGTCAGGCCTTTTTGGTGGCCTTTTTTGGTGCGGTGCTGTTTCCTTCACCATCGGAGCTATCAATTTTGCTGTTCTCCCTCTGGTGAGTGCCCTACCTCATGGTACCTCTTTCATTCCCACTCTAGTTTCTGAGACCATTAGGTCCTTGTCTTTGTGTCGGAAGACTGGTAAGGGTAGGTCAGGTTGCTGTGTTCATATGTTACAACTGTGGTTCTGTAGCCACTGTTGATACCGTATTTTTTCCGCCCTCGATTTGCATGCCAGACCCTGAAAAACCCAAAAACATCATTTTCTCTCCATGGGGTCACGAGAACATATATAATGGCATGGCTCAACCTGTTCGGACACCAAAGAGCTTAAAGTGCCTTTTTCAGCCAAACTGACCAAAATGCCCTAGGTCAACCTTGGGTTAACCAAAGGTCAAATAAGGTCAAAATCCTCATAAAACAACATTTTCATGGTTTTATATCAAACCCGAGCTCCTCGGAGATTTTTAGCAACTCTGACCAAGTTTGACCTGGAGTTAACTCCCGGTGGACCCCAGAAACACTAATTTTGATCCAACTGTCAGAACAAGTTGAAACTAATTCCATTGCGAATATTATCAAATTCTCATTCCAACGACTATTTATGGGTTGAAATCGGAGTTAAAACGGTTGAGATATTGAGAAAATCCTGAAAAGCGGGTCAGCACGCTTCCAAAGTTCATAACTTTTGATCCAACCATTGGAATTTTAATTTATTTAACTTTATAAAAACTAAACATCCAAATATTTCCAAGGACACCAAGATCGTCTCAATCCGTGTTCGAGAAGACCTCTAAATGTGCGTTTGAAGTCAAAACTGAAAAAGTACAACAGGGCGAATTTGCCGAGGTCACGATGACATCAGCGGCGTTCCTTGAAGGGCCGCCGGCCCGACCTGGTGGCCCTACAAGGTGCGCTGAGCCACGAAAGGTGTGCCAAGGGCTATAAATAGCCCTGGCACCCCAGATTGGACCAGAACTAAAAAATAGGGGTTTTGGGAGCTATTTTGGGCGTTTTTGGGCATTTTTTTTCTCTCTTTTCTCACCATATTTCTCTCCCAAAAAACAAAAAATACATCAAAGTTTCTAGATTCTTCTCTTTTCTCCAAAAATACAAGGTAGTGTTCATACCCTCCATCTTCCTCCTCTTGGTTCCATACCTTGGATTTGAGGTTTAAGGGGTATGGATGTAGCTTTTTAGCTACTATCCATACCCCCTTTTTCTTTAAAGCTTCATCAAGCTTTTTATCCTTCTTTTTGCTTGAATAACATGATTTATTGCTTTCTTTAGCATGTTTCTTGCTTTATTTGTGCTTCTAGCTTAATTTTCCTTGTGTTTTATGCCTTATGCCATGTTTTATGCTTAGATCTACATCCTTATATGCTTATATGTTTAGATCTACATGCTTTATGCTTTATGCCATGCTTTCTATGCTTAGATATGTTTTTCCCATGTGTTGTTTGGTTAGATCCATATGTTTCTATGCTTGTTTGTATGTCTATTTGTCTTGATCTACATTCTTTGTGCTTTATGCCATGCTTTCTATGCTTAGATCTATTTTTCCCATGTGTTGTTTGGCTAGATCCACATGTTTTAATGCTTGTTTGCATTCTATTTGTCTTTCTTACATGTTTTATGCTTTATGCCATGTTTTCCTATGCTTTGTTCCTCTTTTTGTTCTATGTTGATGTTAGGGTTACATGCTCACATGCTTGTATGACATTTTTGGCGATGCCTTGCTTAGATCTACATGTTTACATGCATGTTTCTATACTCCTATGCCTATGTCTATGCCTTCACATGCTTGTATGCTTGAATTTGTGTTCTTTCATGTTTTTATGCTTACATCCACATGCTTAGATGTACATTCACATGCCTACATGCATATTTCGACATCTACATGTCTAGATCTATGTTTTCACATGCCTAAGTGCTCGGATCTATGTTCTCTACATGCTCTATACTATCTTCCATGTGCTCATGCGCTCCATGCCATGTTTGTGTGCGTAGACTTAGGCTATGTTTGTCATGCCATGTGCTATTGTAACCCTTTTGTTCCTTTTATCACATTTTCTTGTGTTTTGGCCTATTAGTTCAGACCCGATCTAGACCTTATGGTCTTTGTCACTGTCCGTACACCTTGGCCCATATCAAAGGGTTTGGATCACCCTATTTGGATGTCTATGCCTACTTGCTTCTATACTTTATGCTTGTGTTAGCCTCTTTAGTTCTAAGCTTTGCCACCACCTTTTGTTTGCTTTCTTGCTTGTTTGCCTTTTTGCTTGTTTGCTTGCTTTCTGGTTTCTTTGCTTGTCATGCTTATCATGCTTATCCGCTTTATGCCTTTTCATATGCTCCTTGTACTTGTTCCTTCCATTGCTTGTCTACTGGTTTCTTGTCTTTTCCTTTGCATGTTCACACATGGAGTGAGGACGCATAGAGCTAGGGCACGGTCTCCCAGGCACAAACAAAAAAGGGCGCGGACGCAAGCATGTCGATGTGAGCCAAGCGGCAATGTTTAGTAGATTTAGGAGTTTAGCCTTTCCCTTTTGGTTTTGTACTCTATAAAACCCCTTCCTTTCTCTCTTAGATGGGTTGTATTAGGTATATCATGCCGTGTACCACTTATCCTCATCTCTAGAGTATGGCGACCCCTGTTTATCTTCCTGCACTTATATTTTGGGCCATGCTCTAGGGATGTAGGCATTTTTTCTACTCTATGTGCTTGCATTGTGCATGATGTATGTATATATACTTGCTCGCCCCTTCTGGTGTGATTGTCACAGTCCATGTCACCTAAGGCAAAGCGATGCCTAATTTCTGCTGCGAAAGTAAGGTGACATGTCACTGGATTTTTGCCATGGAAATCTAGTACTCGGCTCGTATGCCATAGGAAAGCATAGATTGGGATCATGCCCTTTCAAAAGCCAAACCTCAAAGCCCCCATGTATGCAAAGCCCCGAAAGCCAAAGTCGAAATCATGTTTTTACTGCCAATTTTTGAAAATTAAGGTTTTTTCAAAACAAAGGACTGTCCTTGGATAGGCGTGCCTAACACCTTCCCCACACGTAACCAAACTTCTAGACCTAAGAATCAAGATTTTTTGCCATCCACATTAGATTAGGAAAAATGCCTTTTTTCTTAACCTAGGATCAGTAATAAAATCAACTAGAAATAGCTGACCAATCACACCTTAGAAAAACCCAATAATTGGTGGCAACTCCACTTACCTTTGGTAATCCCTTAAAATTTGGCCTAGATTCCTGCAAAACCAAAGGTAGACCTACCTTCCTCCACCAAGAGAGAGAGCACCCAAAACTCCACTCAAACACACACACCATTATCAAAAGGGGCCCTCCAACGGGACCCCCTCGCGCGGGGGCTGTAGCCACAGCAGGTGGTCGAACGAAGGCACGGCAACAACCGTTTTTCTGCTACCGATTGAGGTCGGGTGTCGACAGACTGACGACTCCACTGGGGATCGATGAGAGTTTAGCCTTTAGAGCTTTTGATAAAACCATAATCTTTGGGCATTGGCTTTTAAAAACACATAAATTGGCATTGGCCTTTGGGGCTTTCCTTTTGAAAAAGGTTTCTACTATATCCTAGTAGACTATTTTCAAAAGAGAAAAAAATCTTTTTCCAAAAGAATCCTTTTCCAAAAGGGAGGTTGTGAGGTATTTTCAACGTGGGGCTTTACTGCTTTCCCCATATGCTTTACAGCTTTCCTCACATGCTTTACCGCTTTCCTCACATGCTTTACTGCTTTCCTCACATGCTTTACAGCTTTCCTTCACATGCAAACATAGGGTAGCAAAATTTAATTTCCGCTACACCTTTATCCACTTTCATATATAAATATATATATATATCTGCTATGCTTTGAAAAAATCTTTCCCCTTCATTAAGGATTGCATGACATATACACCATTTTTGAGCCGAACCCAGGCTTCACACTACTGGCGTAGTCACATCTCTTTGGGGATTTCTTCACCCTATTTGTAGATGCCCAGACAGAAACATCGGCAGTGTTACCTATAGTTAGATTCGGGGCTGATGTTGTAGGCACTTTTGGGTCTATGGGTGGACAAGAGTAGCTGAAAAGGCCCCCTCGATCCTTCCTGCCCCACAACTTCCATGAAGGGAGGGGTATGGCGATTGAGTACCCTAGGACAAGAACAACCTACCAGTTAAGCCTTTGCATACAGTTGGCCTAGTTATGTCAAACCCGTGAGGACTAGATCAAGCCCAGAGCCCATTAGGACTAGGTGAAACCTAAAGAGTGAACATCCTAGCCAAGGAAAGGATACCCTTATAGGGCTAGAGGTCAAGGGAAAGTGTCTTGTAACAGGTGCGCCCTTTTTACTTGCGCCAAAGAAATTGGGCTCTACCCCAGGTTCTTTCTATCCTGCTTGCATAGCATCCATGATTAAACCCTTAGGAAAAGTAACCCCGTTGCTTATACATGCTAGATCATACCCTATCCCTAAGGGTTTACAACCCTACAAGGGCACTCATGCATACACCAATTGGTTCCATCACCTAAATGTGCAAAGATAAAATTTGTGGCAAGTAACTGAAACTCCATTCAGGAGCAAATGCTACCAGAAAGCTTTTAAGAATTCCAAAGCACCAAGAGTTCAAGAGCTTTCCTAGAAAGGATCCATAAAGATTGCCTAGAAGCTTAAATCACCAAAGAGATCACAAGATGGCGAAGTGGCCAAAAGGGTTTAAGATCCAAATTGCCAAGAGACCCCAATTGCCAAGAGATCCATGCTGCCTAAATTGCCAAGATGTCAAAATTACCAAAAGGTCTTAGATGTCAAGAATCCAAGGGCTCCCCCAAGAGATCTAAAGGTCCGAGAGACCCATGATATCCAAGTTACCAAGAGATCCAAGTGTCCAAGAGCTTCCTCGAGAAGTCCACATTATCAGAAGCCGAGTTCTTTCTCACAGTTGCATTTCTTATGTTGTAAAAGGCCCATCATTGGAGCCGATGAACCTAGCGTTGTAAAAGCAAATTCTATACAAGCATGAAATCAAAGGAATGGTCCTCCCCGCATTGTTGAGCATGTCATGAAACTTTCGGTTACTTGCCAATCTTGTGTATTAATCTTGCATCATAGTAGAAACTCACCATGATAAATACCTGATCATGGGTGCAAAGCCAAATTTTTCTAAAAATGGTAGGTGCATGTTAAATAGCAAAGACATGAACTAACTTAATTTTGGTGTTGTATTTCCACCTTGTCAAATGCACCCTGTGATCCCATCATCACTACGTCTCGTGCAAGAGAAATGTCTACTAGTGGTACTTCTCCCAATGAGGAAAATGCTCAGGAAATTACTCTTCTGAAGGAGCAAATGTTAGAATTAATAAGTATGGTGCAACAACTGGTTGTAGGAGGAGGACAGAACTCCTCTGGTTATAGTCAGGGAGGTCCCCGAACTGAGAATGGAAATCAGCCCCCACCAGAACATGATTTAGGGCCACAACATACTGCCCCAAGTAAACGACCAAGAGACAGATCCTTCTAAGGATAAAAAATCCTGAATCTGGGTATGGCCAATTCAAGAGCCAAATGGAAACTCTAGCCAAAAAGCTTTAAATCATACAGGGCTCTAGCACCCATGGAAGTATTGATCTAGATAGTCTGACCAACTTCCCTCAGGTCGTTATGCCTCCTAAGTTCAAGGCACCAGAGTTCGTCAAGTACGATGGTACTGGAGATCCTTACGCTCATTTGCGCATGTTCTGTAGGAAGATGGCTCCTTATGGGGATAATCACCCTCTACTTTGCCAGATTTTTTCTGATAGTTTGATTGGCCTTACGGCCACATGGTATGTGAGATTGGAAAAGACCTCTAGCTGGAGGGAAATGGCCAATTCCTTTATGGAATATTATTGGTTCAACACCGAGATAGCTCCTAACCGCATAGTTCTTATGAGGACAGAAAAGAAGAATGGGGAATCTTTACGGGAGTATGCCCAGAGGTGGCGTGAGCTAGCCGCACAAATGCAACCCCCTATGATGGAAGAAGAGATGATTAAGTGGTTCATTGATAACCTTAAGCCTCCTTACTATGATAAGATGATCAGTGCCCAAGTCACTCTTTTTGCTAGCCTGATTCCTATTGGGGAGCATATCGATGAGGGTATTAAGACCAAGAAGATCATTGACCCAACTATCCTCTATTATCTGATGGAACAACGACTCAAGGGAAGTGACGCCAAGGTTGAAGAAGGAGATGTCCATATGGTGGCTGAAGATAGGGGGTACAATTGGCTAAGTCGTTACCCGTCTGAAAGGCCAAAGGAAATTCACATCTCATGGGGAATCTAGGGAAAAAGCCGAAGAAGTCTCACCACTTCCCCATGTCAGTTACCAAGTTATACTCCTCTGCTTTAAATAAGGGCTTAATCACTCTAATCATCCCTAAGTCGGTCACATTCTTCCAATAGGTTACGACCCCTCAAAGACTTGTAAGTTTCACTATGATGCTCTAGGGCATTCGACAGAAGAATTTCGCTTATTAAGGCATAAGATCCAAAGCCTGATTAATAGCGGTGCCTTAATATTCGAGGGTGCTACGCAGTCTAAAGTTGCCATTACCATGACCTTTAATGCTCAGGGTGAAGAAGTGAATGCAATAATGAGAGAGGAGGTTTGCTCCAATATCTCTTCGGGTCTATCTGGGCTTACTAGGAGTGGCCGTTGCTATACTCCCGAGGAGCTAGAAAGGAGGAGGAAAGAGATTGGCAAGGGTACAGCTGAACCCGTTAGGAATAGGGTTACAACCAAAGAAGCCGAGGAATTCTTGAAAATTATCAGAAACTCAAAGTACAGTGTGATTCAGCAACTAAACAAGTTGCCAGCTCAGGTTTCTATCTTAGCACTATTGCTATCCTCCGATGTCCACCATGAGGCTTTCTTGAAAGTCTTGAAAGAAACATGTGTTCCTATAGGTGTGACAACATCTTCCTTTGAGGGTATGGTCTCAATGGTATTGGCCACCAACTAGATTTCCTTTATAGATGATGAGCTACCACTAGAAGGTAGAAAGCATACTTTGCCCATGCACATTATGGTAAAGTGTGAAGATATGATCGTCTCCAGAGTACTAATTGACAATAGATTAGTGTTGAATATGTGCCCGATGTCTACAATAGAGTGCCTGAATGTGGATACCTCTCTTATTCGCCCTACCACCATGATCATTAAAGCCTTTGATGGCACTCTTTGAGAATTGCAAGGTGAGATTGAATTAACAATTGTAATTGGCCCCAGGTCTTTCATGGTTAACTCCTAAATCATCAAGGTGGATTCCCCATATAATATGCTTTTAAGGAGACCTTAGCTACACATCGCAGGCGCAATTGCTTCTACTCTTCACCAAAGGCTCAAGTTCCCCTTCGAGGATAAGATGATCACTATTATGGCTGAAGAGCCCCTAACCATCTTCAAGGAGACCTCTATCCCCTACATTGGTGCTGATGCCTTTCCGGAGGCAACTTTTCACAGTTTCGAGTTGGTCTCCATGATTTCTAGAGCTTCAGAACTCGAGTTAGCATGGCCTTCTGCTACTTTAATGGCTGCTAAGGAGATGCTTAAATTTGGCTATCAGTTAGGCCAAGTCCTGGTGCTATAGAACACGAGAAGGCTGCTTTGATTGAACTCCCAGAAAACAAAGGAGGTTTCGGTCTAGGGTACAACCCCTACAACGAAGAACTTTTCCAGGCTTCCAGAGGAAAGAAAAGGAAGTGCATTGGCCAAGGGATGTCTATTCCCCACATTAAGGTCACTTTTTCGGCTCCGACCGAGGTCATCAGATCAGAAATGGTATAGGAATCATGCGAGGAGGAATCAGATCTAGCTTGTCTCATCCGCTTGTGCCGAAAGAATTCCCAGTGAATGCCATCATACCCCCAGGGGATGATCTAACTTCTACTATTAGGCCCTGTGTGCCAGGCGAGATAGTAGGCCATTGGACCATCGAGCCCTGCTTTGTGGTTGCATCGGCTGAGATCTATTCTGATTCCTAAGCGGGTACATCATTTTGTTGCCATAACGAGGATATTGATGACGTGAATGAGACAATAGAGTTGGATCATGATATTGAAGGATTAGAGGAAATTTTGAGTTTGCCTTATGATATTTTGGAAGCTTTATACAGGGAAAATGAGGGGTCCAAGCCCAACATAGAAGAGACAGAAGTGGTTAACCTTACCGACGAAGGCGAGAATGAAAATCCCGTCAAGATTGGGGTGAACTTTCCTAAAGACATGAAGCCTGAGCTCATAGCGCTACTCAAGGAATTCAAAGAGATCTTCGCTTGGTCTTACCAAGATATGCCAGGGTTAGATACTAAGATTGTTGTGCACAGAATTCTAATTAAGCCGGAATGCCCTCCAGCCCGACAAGTCCAAGAGGCACTTAAAAAGTTTCCTCCCCTTCCTATGCCGATTTCTTAATTATATCATGTATTGTTGAAAGAACGCCTAGTGGCCCCAATTTTGCCAAGACGTATAATCAATTCCCCTCCGGGTGAGTCTAGCTTGTTCAAGACATGTGAGCACCACTTTGGTAGCCCGGGACATAGACTAGAAGAGTGCAAGTCCCTTAGGTGGACGATCCAAGGCCTGATCGACAATAACATCATTCAATTTGAAAATGCCACAATCATCGATTCATCTCCAACGAGCTGTGAGGGTCAGGTTAATGTGTTGATCAAGAATAGAGGTAAAGGGGGCTCATTCATTACAGGCCTCCCTACGACTCCATATCCTTATGGAGTACCATATCCTTCTCTGTTATTGAACAAAGGCAATGTAGGGAGCAACATTTCCCAATCAAGTGGCATAACTGCCTTGGACCTTTTATCAGTCTCGTTATCCATGCTATTGCCAATACTGTTAAATGCGAAGTTGGAAAAATTGATGGCATCTGAGATCCAACCAAAACTTTCATCAGAGACTTAAAATTCTGAAAATCATTGCGACTATCATGGGGCGATGGTTGGCCACTCCACTGACATGTGCGAGCTACTCAAGCAGAAGGTTCAAAATCTTATTAAAGGCGGCTGGTTAAAGCCCGAAGTGCATATGTCCACATCAACCGGAGAACTAGATATTCAGATGGTCCTTACAAGGAAATCAAGCTCCAGAATTGCTCCTCGAAAGCTCGAGCTTATACGCCCGAGCAGTTGGACAGCCGAGCCACGTTTCTCAAGAGGACACCCAACTTGAGGTAGCGCCAAGTTGGTCATATGCTGTGGAAGAAGTCCCCAAAACCAAACATCATCTCACTATCTTTATGCTTTTGTTATTTTTGCATTCCTTGTTTCCTTTATGTCATTATGTTTGAGCATGAGACAATTTAAATCCAGTTTGTAATTAAGCTTTAAGACTTTTCCTGAGCCCTAAGCGCACTACCTGAGTGCCATACGCGATGATGATCCATTTTTTTTGTATAATATTTTGTCCTGTTGGGGTTTGTTTTTCTTGGATGGTCTCTAACCTCCCCTCTTTTTTTTCCATGGTTAACTCAGCAGGGTAAAATATGGGAAGTCCCAACATCTCTACCTGAGCGTTACCAAAATCTTGAGGACGTGCTCCAAATTTAATCTTAAACACAAAATAATGAACGGACAACAGCTTCAAGATTTTGATCTTGGTGGGAGACACATGGATTTAGCTGTTCTCATTATGATACTGGGGCAGATTTTTAGTGGTCTTATTCCCATAAGACCACTAAAAATCCATCTTGTGCACCCCCACATTATGCATAAAGACTAGCTACTGCAAGTCAAGGAACGGAATTCAATGAGAAGTTGGATTCGATCCGGATAGCTTGCAAGTTCATCTGTCAAAGCATCTCAAATAGGCAAAAAGAACCCCACATCTCTTAAAGCAAGATCGTCCAGCTCCAACTTGGTTTTCTTCAGCTTGCCTCATTGAAAATCTTACCAAGTAGTGAAAGTGATTGAGAGACCATGGAAAACGTCACACTGGGGCAGTTTTTTTTTTTTTTGCACGGTCTCTCCCCCTTGAATGGACTTCTTTACAATAGCCTCGATAGCATCTTGAGTTTTAGCAAGGGCCAAAGTCGCAATTTCTTTGCAAGGCCATCAAAAGATCTTGTAACTTGCTCGAAACATTCCTTAGAAGCCTGACTTCCGTATTGACAATAGAAAAAGGTGAACGAAGCCTACATTCAGAGGGAATCATGAACTATCTCCACTTTTATCAAATCTTGCCATGAGCAAAGCATTCATTTAACTTGGACCATTTCCTTCTCAGGAACATTCAAACAATATTGGGACCACCTCAGTCATGGTGATTCACTTGACAAATCTTAAATCCATGAGAAATTAGCTCCGGCTACTTTAGCAATACAATGTCAAAACTTGCTCGTAATGAGTGCCCACATGTGAACCATGGAGGAAGAGTAAAGGGATTAAATCGAATGAGAGCCAAAATGTTTCCAATTTTATCTGGTTTGTCATAGCCCAAACATGTCACTAACTCCCTTCAATCAATTTCCTTTTCAGGGACATGCTTTAATCAAGCCAAAGAGCATTCACATCGCATTCTTCAAAAAATAGTGACGACTAAACATCTGAGCATTTATGATAGAGCCATTCACCTGCTCAACATATGGGCGACAGTGCCACATCAAAATTTCAGGGAATTGCATTAACATCCCTTCTTGTCATTCTCATATTACCTTTCTTAGGTCCCTAATATGGCACATTGCCTTGACAAGTTATTTCGACGATTGACATGAAAATGAAGTTTGTTACTTGTACCTCACAAGAATCTTCACCACAGATCAGAAAATCTTCATCCCAAGAAGTATGCCAAGCATGGAATCAACCTAAGGCTTCTTTACAAGGGGAAGACTGTTAGGATTAGTGCCCTTAAATCCTATTGTATGATGCTATGTATGATATTATGTATGACATTATGTATGACTTAATATTGTGTTTAATAAAGTTGTTTTATTATTATCTAAAATAATGGTAACATGAATATTCAAACATTATCATATAGTCCATGAGATGCATAGTATGTGATTTAGTCATAGAAGATATAAGTCACAAGTTCTTTGTAAACTCAGAATTGTAGTTCGTAGTCGGTGATGAAATTGGGCATTTCATCTGCGAAGACTATAACATATCAACTAAGATGATTTGTATTGATCATGGAAGTGGAGACTTCTAGTTGATATGTTGATATGTTTTAAGAGTTAAGACATATTGAACTGGACCGCTGTGAGATTTATTATTCTCCTAACGACTGTCAATTGAATAATAAATCTCACGACTTTTATTTACATGAACTCTTAATTCTGAGAGAATAATGAACCTGATCATGAAGTGTAGGTTGCTTTGATATATCAGGAGTGAGATCTAAAGTAATGGTCAAAACCTCAGTATGTTGGGCAGCAGCATTTAGTGTTGATGGAACATATATTCTCAAGATGGAATTCATAGTCTCTTAGCGGAGATACAAAATATTCCCTTGAGATAAGTTTAATGGGTTTGTTATTCAGAGAGTTAGGCCTAACCACTTTAGTAAGACTAAAGTATATATTTATGAAATTGGATTTCATAAATATATGGTGAATAACTTAAAAGGATTAAACTGGGTACTCAAAGATTAAGATGTAATAATTTACAAACTGGCAATCTACATTAATGACTTTGTATTACTACGAATATTTTATGAAGGGGTTGCATGCACAATAAAGTCTTGGGATATAATTTATTAATGAGGCCTAGAGTGTAATTATATTTATATAGTGGTATTAAATATAATTAATGGTAACTTTGGACTTGTCAAGAGTTGACAGAAAAGCCCAAGGCCCATTGGAGCTAGTGTCTTACTTGTTCCCCTTTTGGTCCCACTCCAAGCCACATATATTCAAGCCACATATATTAAAGCCCAATTGGAAAGGCTTAAAAGGCTAGCCCAATTAGATAATCAGTTATATGGAGAGAAACATACAGAATTTTTAAGATACATGAAATGGTTTATATGTGAGTGTTAGACACTCTTTCATTCTCTCTAGAACATACACATATAACTGATTGAGAGACCACACATCTTGGGCATCAAGTGGAATTGGAGTGAAGATTAAAAGTATTCCCAAGTACTCTTCATTTTTGGTTTTGAATTTCACCGCATCAAGGTACACTCTTTTTTCATATATTCTGAAATTTACATAGTACATGTTATCAATTGCGAATGAAGTAGATCCATTAATTTTCTGCTATTTACATGCATATTTCTATCAAAGACCTCCATCCCCTAAGTGGATCTCTGCAAAAGCTTTTGGATATTGGGAATGCCATCCATTCGAAACAATGGAACCCAGATTTGGCCTTGTCACTACATCCCAAACACTATCTCAACAAGACCTTCTCCCATCTCAGTTGACTTCGGTTTGTTGCAATCTTGTACGCATTTTCCAAAAAAATGAAAAAAAGAAAAGAAGATTTTTCAAATTAATACCAAAGCATAAAGGTTCAAATCAAAACATCAAATCATGAAAATCTGTGTTTTGAAATGTGTGCATCTTTCAAGAGCGGCAAGTCAATGCCAAAACCCCTTTTGTGGGAAAAGAGTTGTTTGAGTAAAGTGGTTGTCCCTTACCAGGGATAAGGGGCATGTGATCCCTGAACGCTAATTTCATCATATCACATCCCAACAACTCCACATTCATGAAACATTCACCGCTTTTGCAAAGTGCATATTCTTTTCTTGACAATCAACCCCCCCTGGGGAGGTCCTACCTAATATTGGTGTGTACCTTGAATCAGTGAATGACCATATGTTCAAGTTTCATTGACCGGCTGATTAGATTTGAAATGATGGAGGGATTTATTTCAGCTATCCAAATAGTTATATCACTTGATAGCCCTTTTGAGCTAGAAAGAAAATGTTTTTCAAGAGTCACCTGTATTTATAATTTGGCACATAAGCTCCTAAGGCCAAGAAGTAAGTGTTCAAGATGATGGAGAAATGCATTCATCTCACTACTGTCCTGCTTACAAAGAAATATCCCTTGCTAGCCCAGTTGAGCCTGTTGAATTCTTTTCTTGTTTAACCCAGTCAAGGATTACCCCCCACATTGGGGTAGGTTAGATGGTTACAAGGACCTCATGCTAGGTGTCTTCCAATATTTGAGTCCATCAAATGAGTCTCCAATTAAAAAAAGAAAAAGAAAAAAAAAGAAAAGAAAGAAAAGAGCCCAAATCGAATGACAAAAGTCACAGGCCAATCAAGTCAAATGAAGCCCTAAGCAAAGAAAGGGCAAAAGAAAAATCCAGCTCGAAACAATCAAGAAACATGGGCTAAAGAAAATAAAATGAAAGCCCCAAAAATGAAATGGGCAAAATTCAAGAAATGGACTCAAATTGAGGATGTAGCCGAGCATGAGAGGCAACCAAAATGCTTTTGATGAAGTGTAATCCTTGACTTTAGGAGACCTTTCCAAATTTCACAGCCAAAATATCCTCCCATGAGCCAAGGAAACCCATATCCTTACATTACGGTCTTGAGAAAGTCCTTCCTGATTGGGGCATTTTTTCTCTCTTTCCTCACCATATTTCTCTCCCAAAAACACAAAAATACATAAAAGCTTCTTCATTCTTCTCTCTTTTCCAAAAATACAAGGTAGTGTTCATACCCTCCATCTTCCTCTCCTTGGTTCCATACCTTGGATTTGAGGATTAAGGGGTATGGATGTAGCTTTTTAGCTACTATCCATACCCCTTTTTCTTTAAAGCTTCATCAAGCTTTTTATCCTTTCTTTTTTTCTTGAATAACATGATTTATTGCTTTCCTTAGCATGTTTCTTGCTCCTAACATGTTCTTAGCTTAGATCCACGTTCTTCCATGCTTGTTTGTATGTTTTATGTTCAGATCTACATGTTTTCAAGCTTTATGCCATGCTTTCTCTGCTTAGATCTTCTCTTTCCCATGTTTTTGATGTTAGATCCATATGCTTCCATGTCTCATACCATGTGTTTGTGCCTAGATCTATCCTTCCCATGTGTTGTTTGGCTAGATCTACATGTTTATATGCTTGTTTACATATCTATTTGTCTTGATCTACATGCTATATGCTTTATGACAAGCTTTCTATGCTTAGATCTATTTCTCCCATGTGTTGTTTGGCTAGATCTACATGTTTATATGCTTATTTACATGTCTATTTGTCTTTCCTACATGTTTTATGCTTTATGTCGTGTTTTCCTATGTTTTGTTCCTCTTTTTGCTCTATGTTGATGGTAGGGTTACATGTTCACATGCTTGTATGATGTTGTTGGTTATGCATTGCTCAGATCTATGTATTTATGCACTGTTCATCACGTTTATGCTTAGATTCACATCCGTACATGCTTATATACTTGAATCCATGTTCTATCATGCCTATGTGCTAGCTTTCACATGTTCACAAACGTGTTGCCATGCCTATGCCTAGATCTACATTTTCACATGCTTGTGTGCTTGGATCTATGATCTGCTTGCTTTATTCCAAATTCCGTGTGCAAGTTTGCCCCGTGCCATGTTTGTGTGCCTAGACCTAGGCTATGTTCATCATGCCATGTGCTATTGTATCCCTTTTGTCGCTTTATCTTTCTTTCTTATGTTTTGGCCTATTGGTTAGGACCCGATCTAGACCCTATGGTCTTTGTCATCGTCCATATACCTTGGCCAATATCAAAGGGTTTGGATCACCCATTTTGCATGTCTATGCTTTATGCCTGCGTTAGCCTCTCTTATTCTAGGCTTTGATATGTTTGACGCCCTCTGTGGGCTCGATCTTGTTAGGTTACATTCGACGCCCATGAGGCCTTATCTGGATGTAAGCATTTGGGATGCATCGCCATGATGCCGGTTACTTCGTGCATACCTTTCCCCTTTTTCGCTCTGTGCGATGATACGCTTACCATGTTTGTTTGTGCCACCCGTTGGCTTTCTATGCATCTTTACACGCTTGCTTACATGTCCATGCATGAGTCTTGCTTGCTAGTGTGTCGTCCATGTTTTAACACAATGAAGCTATGGACACCTGATCCAAACCTATATTTGTCCCTCGCGGACACCACCTTTTGTTTGTTTTCTTGTTTGTTCGCCCTTTTGCTTGTTTGTTTGCATTCTTGCTTTGTTGCTTGCCATGCCTATCGTGCTTATCTGCTTTATGCCTCTTCAATATGCACTTTGCATCTTTTCCTTCCATTGCTTGTCTACTGGTTTCTTGTCTTTGCCTTTGCATGTATACACATGGAGCGAGGACGCATGGAGCTAGGGCACGGTCTCCCAGGCGCAAGCAAAAAGGGCGCGGCTGCGAGCATGCCGCTATAAGCCAAGCGACTGCAATCTGTAGGTTTAGGAGTTTAGCCTTTCCCTTTGGTTATGTACTCTTTTAAACCCCTCTCTTCCTCCTCCCTTTCTCTCTTAGACGGGTTGTATTAGGTATATCATGCTGTGTACCATTCGTCCTCATCTCTAGAGTATGGCGACCCCTGTTTATCTTCCTGCACTTATATTTTGGGCCATGCTCTAGGGATGTAGGTATTTACTTTCCTGCTCTATGTGCTTGCATTGTGCATGATGTATGTATATATACCTGCTCGCCCCTTCCGGTGTGATTGTCACAATCCATGTCACCTAAGGCAAAGTGATGCCTAATTTCCGTTGCGAAAGTAAGGTGACATGTCGCCGGATTTTCGCCATGAAAATCTGGTACTCGGCTCGAATGCCATAGGAAAGCATAGATTGGAACCATGCCCTTTCAAAAGCCAAACCTCAAAGACCCCATGTATGCAAATCCCCAAAAGCCAATGCCGAAATCATGTTTTTACTTCCAATTTCCGAAAACTAAAGCTTTATCAAAACAAAGGACTGTCCTTGGATCGGCATTGTGGGGTGCCTAACACCTTCCCCACATGCAACCAAACTTCCGGACCTAAGAATCAAGATTTCTTGCCATCCACATTAGATTAGGAAAAATGCCATTTTTCTTAACCTAGGATCGGTAATAAAATCAACTAGAAACAGGTGACCAATTACACCTTAGAAAAACCCAATGATTGGTGGCGACTTCACTTACCTTTTGTAATCCCTTAAAATTTGGCCTAGATTCCTGCCATAAAATCAAAGGTAGACCTACCTTCCTCCACCGAGAGAGAGAGCACCCGGAAGAACACACACACCATTATTGAGAGGGGCCCTCCAACGGGGCCTCGTACGTGTGGGAGCTTTCGCCACGGTGGGCGGTCGAACGAAGGCACGGCAGCGGCGGTTTTTTCGCTACCGATCAAGGCCGGGTGTCGACAGCCACTTGAGTGCTATTGCTAGGGATCAGCCTGTGGGCTTTGTGAGTAGGAATAGAGTTCGGGCTACTATAGTCCTTGATCTTCCTTTTTCTAGGGATATTAAGGGTTGGCTGAGATACTTGTGTAGCTTGAGTCCCACTTACTAGACCTGAAGAGTCAAGTGGGATATCACTAGATGGTAAGGGTGGACCCATTGCGTCGGTTTACTTGGCATTCCCTTGGTGGGTATCTGGGGGTGCACGGGGTACTTCTCGGGTATGGCCATGCAGCAGTTTGGGGGTATCCAGCATATCCCTCGACTTAGTGATCTTTTTGTTGTCATTTATGAGTACGGGCAAGTGGATATCGATGTAGCAATGATAAGGCATGCCTCTAAGTTCTGGGAGGCACACAAGTCAAGCATTGACTTCCCCTTTTGTTCTAAGGATGACTAGAAGTGGTATCTGCTGAGTTTAGAGTGTGGCGAGACACCAAAAATTCTAGCTTTGTGTTTGACTTATCATCACCAGTCTCGGCAGAGTTGTCACTTCCTGCTGACATTTTGAGAGATTATACTCTAGAGTTTGAGATCAGGGTTGAGAGGGCCCTTATGGATCTGAGGGAGTGCCTGAGGAAGGCCGTCAGGGATAGAGACTACTTCAGGGAGCTGGCGGATACCCTTATGGAGGATATTGAGGAGATGAGTAGTGCGCATGAGAGTGAGCTCGCTACTCCTAGGGCATAGCTAGATCGGAGAAGGCCAGCCCCTCCAGGCATAGAGGCAGAGTGTGTTTAGCTGAGATCCTGGTTTGCGGCTTTTGAGGATGAGCTTGCGGCTTTTACTCGGAGGTTTTCCACTTTGGATCACACTTGGGATAAGGAGAGGGCCGCACTAGAGGCCGACAAGGCCGAGGATAGTAGCAGGCTGGTGGCTTAGCATTGGAGATAGTGCAGGTAAGGGCGATGAGCCTAGTGAGCCACAGCTAGCCTTCCGTCGCCTTCAGACTGAGCTGGCCGAGAGAGAGGAGGCTTTGAGAGTTGCTACCACAGAGGTGGGCACCTTGCAGGCTTTGTTAGAGACTGAGAGACAGGACTCTAACTCTGATTCCAAGATGGAAAGGGTGCTGGTCCGTCTTCCACATTCACATGACAGACTTTGAGAGGTTGCCAGAGACCTGAGCCAGAGTCCTGGGCTTTGATGCAGCCGAGTTACTTCACACCCATGCTCATGATGACTCGATTCTCTGTATCGGTTTTGGGAGATTGTGCCAGGCTGTGTCTGATAGCTTGGGCCATGTTTGACTCGTTGATGTTCTTTTCTGCTTATTTTGTTTCTGTACATGTGCTATGTAGTTAGTATTCCACCATGTATGGAAAGGTCCTTTGTAAATTGCTAGGCAATTGCGCAAGGCCTTCATCTTTTTGTTTGAGTTCTTAAAGCATAGTCTAGTCTATTAGGCATGCTTAGAAACTGAAAGATGGCAGAGAAAGATGCTTATGATGATATTCAGGATATATTTATGAGATGAGATTTCATGTTTTGGTATCAGAATTTATGAGAGGAATAGAATGGCACAATACAGGCATGTTAATGATTATGCAGGCAAATAAGCAATAAATGTAAAATCCATGCATATCAATATCTTATTTTTCCAAGGATACATCTTGTTCCATTGAGGTACATTTCCCATTGGAACGAGCCAGAACATCTTGAGCAGACCACGAGGTCATGACAGTATTGTAGACAGAGAGCAATCTCGGAGGTGTCTTCATATCTTGTCTTGGATGCTAGATCCATTTAATTTTCTAATCTTGAGTAGAAATTCAAGCTGGCCAAGGTGACTGATTTTTCTTTAAGACGTGACCGAACTAAGATGGCTGGCTATGTACCTCCACTAGGAAGGATTAGGTCATCACGTAGTTCAACTGACTTTTGATTGCCTTAATTTTTGCCTAGACCGCCCTTTCGGGTTTTCAATCTAGCAGGCTCTTTCACACTCTTTCTTTTGCTCTCCTTTTGCGTAGACCACCCTTTTGGGTTTTCAATCTACCTTTTATATTTTCTCTTGCTCTCTTTCTTTTGGCTCTCCTTTTGTGTAGACCACCCTTCTAGGTTTTCAATCTACCTTTTTACATTTTTTTTGTTTTTGTTCTTTTTTGTTGTTTTTTTTTTTTGTTTTGTTTTGTTTTTTTGTTTTGTTTTGTTTTTTGTTTTTTTTTTGATATAAAAATATAAAAATGAGGTGCATTGAGAGGCTTTTTCATGCAAAGTACCATATGATGGCATCAGAATTGGTGGGCATATTGAAGTCATGCCCATCCAAGTCGGCTAGAATTAAGGCTCCTCCAGAAAAGGCCTTCTTTTCCACATATGGGCCCTCGTAAGTTGGGGCAAACTTTCCCCTGTGATTAGGCATGGCCTGGTTGTGTTTTTCAAGACTAGGTCGCCTTCTTCGAAGACCTTGGGTTTAACTTTCTTGTTGAATGCTCACTCGACGCAGCGTTGGTACAACTGTCTATGGCACATTGCGGTCATGCGCTTTTCATCTATCATGTTCAGTTGTTCATATCGAGAACGGGCCCATTCAGCCTCTAACAGCTCTGTCTGAGATAAAATCCTAAAAGACGGGATCTCTACCACTGCAGGGAGGACGGCCTCTATGCCATATACTAATGAATACGGGGTCGCACCCGTGGAAGTACGAACAGAAGTGCGATATGCGCACAAAGCAAATGGCAAGTACTCGTGCCAATCCTTGTATATGTCTGTCATTTTCACCAAGATTTTCTTTATGTTCTTGTTAACGGCTTCCACTACACCATTCATCTGAGGGCGATAGGGAACCGAATTTATGTCCTTGATCTTGAGCTGTTGGTAGAGTTGCTGGATCATTTTTCCATTTAGGTTCATCCCATTATCTATAATGAGCTCTCTTGGCACGCCGTAGTGGCAAATAATGTTACGTTTCAGGAACCGGGCTACCACTGCTTGAGTGACACTTTTGTATGAAGCGGCTTCCACCCACTTTGTGAAATAATCAATGGCCACTGAGATGTACTCGTGACCGTTTGAAACTTTCAGAATCACGGGTCCAATAACATCCATACCCCAAGCTAGAAGGGCCATTGTGTCACTAAAGAGTGCAAAGGTTGAGGAGGAGCATTCTTCCTGTCTTGATAGGCTTGGCAATGGTGGCACGTCCTCACATGTTTAATGCAATCATTTTCCATGGTGAGACAGTAGTAACCGGCTCTCATAATCTTGCAGGCCAACAAGGGTTCACTGGCATGAGCTCCAAGTAAGCCTTCGTGCATCTCTTCCATCAAATGATTAGCCTCAGAGGCATCTACGCATCGAAGCAAGGTAGAATCGTGGTTCCTTTTGTACAAGACTTCTCCACTCGAGAAATATTGGCAAGTCATGCGTCGAATAAACTTCTTTTTACTGTCTATTGCATCGGACGGGTATTCACTGTTCTTGATGTAAGCCTTGATATCATGGTACCATGGCTTTCCATCAACTTTAACTTCGACACTCATGCATTCTTCGATGTTCATGTAATAGGCTGGAACGCCACAGACTTCTATGCGCAATTACCGCATATCATCTCCTTTTGACAACTTGACCATGCTAGCTAGGGTAGCCAGGGCGTCTGCAAACTAGTTGTGTGCTCGAGGAATCAAGCGGCTGACGCATTTCTGATATAGAATCAACTTGGTGTCTCGGGCTTGCCATTTTCCTTCGATTCGGGAGATGATCAACTAGGAATCTCCAAAGACGCTCAACTCATAAGCGTCGAACTCTAGGGCCACTTGCAGGCCGATTATGCACGCTTCATACTCTATGACATTGTTGGTCCAATCAAAATTCAGCTTAACTGAAACAAGGATTGGCCCTTGGTAAAAACTAAGACTGCTCCTACTCCATTTCTGGTAGAATTGGCGGCTCCATCAAAATAAAGCTTCCAACGCCACAGTTCCACACTGTCTAGTTCTGGCTCTAGTGCAATGACATCCTCATCAGGGAAAAGGGATTCTGAAAGTTCTTGATCATTCAGCGGTTGGTCCGTTAGGTAATCGGCTATGGCCTGGCCCTTGATGGCCTTTCTTGTCACAAACACAATGTCGAACTCGGAGAGCAACATTTGCTAACGGGAGATCTTCCCTGTAAGTGCTGGCTTTTCAAAGATGTACTTAATGGGATCCATGTGGGAAATGAGCCGCGTGGTGTAGTAGAGCATATACTGTCGCAACTTACGCGATGCCCAAGCTAAGGCACAACATGTCTTTTCAATGGCAATGTAGTTGATCTCATAACTAGTGAACTTCTTGCTTAAGTAGTGAATCACCCTTTCTCTCTAGTCGAGCTCAGCCAATTGGCCTAGCATGCAACCCATGGAGGTTTCTTGTACCACCAGGTAAAGGATCAATGGATATCCCGGCGTCAGAGGAACCAAAACAGGATGGTTCAACAAATATTGCCTGATCTTGTCAAAGGCCGCTTGGCACTCATCTGTCCATTCTATCTTTGTGTCTTTCTTCAAGAGCTTGAACAGTGGATCACACGTGGCGGTCAACTGTGCTATGAAGCGAGCTATGTAATTGACTTTGCCTAAGAAGTTGCGAATTTGTTTCTCGGTTTGCGGTGTCGGCACGTCTCGAATGGCTTGGACTTTTGCTGGGTCCACTTTGATTCCTCTTTGGCTAACTATAAAGCTGACCAATTTCCCTGAACTAGCTCCGAAGACGCACTTGTTAGGGTTTTGTCTCAATCTGTACTTGATAAGGTGCTTGAACAACTTTCTCAAATCTTCCAAATGATCCCTGGCTATGCGGGATTTAGCAATCATGTTGTCTACGTAGACTTCGATCTCTTTGTGCATCATATCATGGAACAAGGTTACCATGGCTAGTTGATAAGTAGCACCTGCATTTTTTAAGCCAAATGACATGACATCATATGCATAGGTTCCTTAATGAGTAGTGAATGTTGTCTTGGCTTTGTCTTCTTCGGCCATTTTGATCTAGTTATAGCCTGATAATCAGCCCATGAAGGAGAAGAACATGTTGGTAGCGGTATTATCGACCAGGGTATCGATATATGGCAACCGGAAGTTATCCTTGGGGCTAGCCCGATTCAAATCCCTGTAATTAACGCACATGCGTACTTTCCCATCTTTCTTAGGCACGGGAACAATGTTGGTGACCCAATCTAAGCAGGGTATTACGGTAAGGAAATTGGCTTTTAACTGTTTTTCTACTTCTTCTTTGATCTTCAAAATGATCTCAGATTTTATCCTTCGAAGGGCTTGCCGTACTGAAGGGCATTCTGGTTTAACTGGAATTATGTGCACGACAATCTTAGTATCTAACCCTAGCATATCTTAGTAGGACCAAGCAAAGATTTCTCTAAATTCCTTGAGTAGCACTATGAGCTCAGGCTTCAAGTCCTTAGGAAAGTTTACCCCAATCTTAACGGGTTTTTCATTCTTGCCTTCGTCAGTAAGGTTAACCACTTCTGTCTCTTCTATGTTTGGCTTGGACCCTTCACTCTCTCTGTTTAGAGCTTCCAAAATATCACAAGGCAGACTCGGAATTTCCTCTAATCCTTCAATATCATGTTCTAACTCTATTGTCTCATTCATGTCATCAATATCCTTGTTATGGCAACATGACAATGTACTCGCTTGGGAATCAGAATAAATCCTATAAGACAATTTGCACACACATATTCATAGGAAAGCAAATAGAGAGATAAATGGAAGGATTTCCTGAATAATACGTTGGATAATTTCATTAATGGATTATAGATAGGGGGATAACAAAGTTCATGCTTGATCATGATGAAAAGGGAAACACTTTTTTCTTTTTCTTTTTTGGAAAATAAACTGGGAAAATGCAAACAAGGAATGTAGGAAATAAGAAATAAACATGCAAAACAAACTAGATATGCTATTCCAACTCTTTTGAGCAATTGGAAGACCCAACCACACGATAAAGAAATACTCCTTACTCAGCCGGTGCAACCACAAAGTAGGGCTTGACGGTCCAATGGCCTTCTATCTCGCTTGGCACAAAGGGCCTAATGGTAGAAGTCAAATCATCCCCTGGGGATACGATGGCATTCACTGAGAATTATTCAGGGCACAAGTGGATAAGACAAGCTAGATCTGATTCCCCCTCGCATGATTCTTGTGCCGTTTCTGATCTGATGACCTCGGCCGAAGCCAAAAAAGTGACCCTGATGTGGGGAATAGACATCCTTTGGCCAATGCACTTCCTTTTCTTTCCTCTAAAAGCCTGAAAACGTTCTTCATTGGAGGGGTCGTAGCCTAGACCGAATCCTCCTTTGTTGTCCGGGAGTTCAATCAAAGAAGCCTTCCCATGTCCTACAGCACCGAGGCCTTGGCCTAACTGATAGCCAAATTTGAGCATCTCCTTGGCAACCATTAAAGTAGCAGAGGGCCATGCTGACTCAAGTTCTAAAGCTCTGGAAATCATGGAGACTAGCTCAAAACTATGAAAAGTTGCCTCCAGAAAGGCATTAGCACCAATGTAGGGGACAGAAGTCTCCTTGAAGAAAGTCAGGGGTTCTTCAGCCATAATAGTGATCAACAAACCCTTGAATAGGAGCATATTATATAGGGAATCCACCTTGATGATTTGGAAGTTGACCATGAAAAACATGGGGCCAATTCCAATTGCTAATTCGATCTCACCCTGCACCTCCCTGAGAGTGCCATCAAAGGCTCTAATGATCATGGTGGTAGGATGTGTTGGAAAAATACATGTTTGTATCACATACAAAACATACACAGCAGAAAAATAACGGATCTACTTCATTCACAATTGATAACATATACTATGTAAGTTTCAGAATTTAAGAACAAGAAAGCATACCTTGGTGTGATGAAATTCAAAACAAAAGATTAGAAGTACTTGGGAACACTTTTAATCTTCACTCCAATTCCACTTGATACCCAAGAAATGTGGTCTCTCAATCAGTTTCCAAGGGGAGAATAAGAGAGTGTCCAACACTTACATACACCATTTCATTCCTTATATGATCTTAATGAAAGACCCTTATGAAAAGTCTTATAAAATTCTGTATGTTTCTCTCCTTATATATATAACTGATTATCTAATTGGACTAGCCTTTTGGGCCATTCCAATTGGGCTCTAGTATGTGGCTTGGAGTAGGACCAAAAGGGAACAAATAAAACTCTAGCTCCAATGGGCTTTGGGCTTTTCTGTCAACTATTGACAAGTCCAAAGTTACCATTAATTATATTCAATATCACTATATGAATATAATTGTACTTTAGGCCTTATTAATAAATTATATCCCAAGACTTTATTATACATGCAACCCCTTCATTAAAATATTCGTAGTAATACAAAGTCATGAATGTTGACTGCCACTTTGAAGATTACTACATCTTAATCCTTGAGTACCCGATTTAATCCTCTATGTTATTCATCATATATTTATGAAATCCAATTTCATAAATATATACTTTAGTAACTCCTTACTAAAGTGGTTGGGCCCAACACTCTGAATAACCAAACCCATTAAATTTATCTCAAGGGAATATTTTATATCTCCATTAAGAGATTATGAATTCCATCTTGAGAATATATGTTCCATCAACATTAAATGCGACTGCCCAACATACTGAGGTTTTGACCGTGACTTATAGATCTCACTCCTGCTATATCAAAGCAACCTACATCTCATGATCAGGTCCATTATTCTCTCAGGATTTAGAGTTGATGTAAACAGAAGTCGTGAGATTTATTATTCATTTGACAGTCGTTAGGAGAATAATAAATCTCATCGCAGTCCAATTCAATATGTCCTAACTCTTAAGACACATCAACATACCAACTAGAAGTCTCCACTTCCATAATCAAGACAAATCATCTTAGTTGATATGTTATAGTCTTCACAGATGAAACGCCCAATTTCATCACCGACTACGAACTAAAATTTTGAGTTTACAAAGAACTTGTGATTTATATCTTCTGTGACTTTTCACATAAATCACATACTATGCATCTCATGGACTAAGATAATGTCCCATTAGTTCATTTATAAATAATCTCATTTAATTAAACAATTTATTATTTATAACATGCCAATGAATTGGATTTTAGGGCATAAACCCCAACAGGACAGATAAGAAAGGTATCCACATTCAGACGTTCTATAGTAGATATCGAGCAAACATTCAGGGCTAACCCGTTGCTAATCAGTACTCTGGCGACGATCATATCTTTACACTTTACCATAATATGCATGGGCAAAGTATGCTCACTACCTTCCGGTGGTAGCTCATCATCTGTAAAAGGAAATCTGGTTGGTGGCCAACACCATCGAGACCATACCCTCAAAGAAAGATACTGTGGCACTTATAGGAACACATGTCTCTTTCAAGACTTTCAAGAGAGCCTTGCGATGGACATCAGAGGATAGCAATAGTGCCAAGATGGATAGCTGCTAAATCACACTGTACTCCGAGTTTCTGATAATTTTCAAGAATTCCTTGGCCTCTTCGGTTGTGACCCTATTCCTGACGAGTTCGGCTGTACCCTTGCGAATCTCTTTCCTTCTCTTTTCTAGCTCCTTATGAGTATAGTAGTGGCCACTCCTAGTAAGCCCAGATAAACCTGAAGAGATATTGGAGCAAACCTCCTCTTTTCTGGTTCGAGTGGAGATCAAGAACACATCGTATTTTCATGGGACACGATGGCTATCTTTATAAAGGAACTGCTTCGGCATGCGAATGATAACACCCTCTTGAGTTTGCAAATTGGGCGCGATAGAGAACATTTTCGGATTAATGACCACCGGATAGCGGGAACACTGGTAATTCCCTCATATACTGATGATGAAGCTGGCTCTGTGACTGCAGGCAATGCAAGAACTAGAGGAGTGAATCCCTCAATGGTTGGCGGGGCTTGCCCTTTTCCTGAATCTGATGACCCTGGATCTGCAGGTGATTCTATGATTTCCTCAATGACTACTAAAGAGGGAGGCGTTGAAGTAACCTTACCAAGGCATTTCTGTAGATATTCGTCCTAATCCTTCCTCGACCCAATTGATATAGCATTACAGCTGGCTCCTGACTGGGTAGCTAGAGGACATAAACTGGCTGCCATGCAATCACCTCTTCACATAATTTCCCTTTCAATTCAGATAATACCGCGATCAGCTAGACTATGAACTTGTGCTTGGAGCACTTTACAATCAAACAGGGTGTGCCTGTCTTCACTATCACAAAATGAGCAGCTTCCCTAATCAAATCTCGGGGTTCCTATACCCTTAAGATAAAGGTGGCTCTTTTGGACCAAAGCTTAAAGCATAACCTTCCATGGGAATGACAGTGAGGAGAAATCCGGAATCTTTTCTTCCATTGTGATGATGTCATTCACATTCCCTTCCTAATGGGGAGGCAAAGGGTTGGTGATGATGTTCGGAGCGGCTGCATTATCGAACTATATCAATTTTTTTGTCAATGAGATCCTAGATACAATCTCTCAACTGGTAGCATTCTTCCAGAGTATGCCTTTCAGCCCCAAAATGGTGTTCACATTTCTTGGATGGATCAAAGCTAGGTGGGGGGCCTTGCAAACATCAGGGTCACTAACTTCCTTTCAAACAGGTAAGCGTAAAGATCTACCATGGGCATGGGTAACAGAGTGTACTTCCGGTTTTCCCTCCTAAAGGGATGTGGTGGGTCTGACCTCCCTCTCTGATTGAAGGCTCGGTTAGGTGCTTGAGTAGACTGAGCCTGTTGCTGATAAGGTCTAGCAGCTGGGGTAGCATAGGTAGAGGCAACACCCCTAGGCCTTTTTGATGCATTATCAACCATATGAACATTGGCTTCCTTAGTTTAGCGGCCGGTCATTTTCTTAACCTGTTGTATGACCATGGAACTCAAAGACTCGACATCCATGATCTTCTTGCTTCTAATACCCTCGTCAATGCACTCCCAAATAGGGATGAGGCTAGCAAAATAAGTGACTTGGGTGCTGATCATCTTTTCATAGTAAGGATGCTTGAGGTTGTTAATGAACCATTTGATCATCACATTTTCCATCATGGGGGGTTGCACTTGTGCGGCTAGCTCACGCCACCTCTGGCCGTATTCTCGAAAAGACTCCCCACTCTTTTTCTCTATTCTCATAAGGACCATGCGGTTAGGAGCTATCTCGGTGTTGAACTTGTAGTATTCTAGGAAAGAGTTGGCCATTTCCCTCCAGCTAGAGGTCTTTTCCAATCTCGCATACCATGTGGCCGCGGGGCCAGTCAAACTATTAGGGAAAATCTGGCAAAGCAGAGGGTGATTATCCCCATAGGGAGCCATCTTCTTCTAGAACATGCGCAAGTGCGCGCAAAGGTCTCCAGTACCATTATACTTGACAAACTCTAGTACCTTGGACTTATGAGGCATAATGATCTGAGGGAAGTTAGTTAGACTGTCTAGATCAACGCTTCCATGGGTGCTAGAGCCCTTTATGATACGAAGCTTCTCAGCTAGAGTTTCAACCTGGCTCTTGACTTGGCTAATCCCAGATTTGGGGTTCTTGTCCTTAGAAAGATCTGTTTCTTGGTCATTTCCTTGGGACAGTACATTATGGCCCTGCTCCTGTACTGGAGGGGGCTGATTTTCATTCTCTGTTCGGGGACCTCCCTAACTATGACCAAAAGAGTTTTGTCCTTCTCCTACAACCAGTTGTTGCATCATACGCATCATTTCTGCCATCTGCTCCATCAAAAGAGCAATTTCCTGAGCATTTTCCTCATAGGGAGCAGTACCGCTAGTAGACATCTCTCTTGCGCGAGACCTAGTGACAATGGGATCACGACGTGGCGGTAGCTTAACCTGTTTCTTTTTAGCAATCTTTTGACCTTGAGAAAGAATGGGAGGTGAAATGAACAAGGTGCATTTGACAATGTGGAAACACAACACCAAAAACAAGTTAGTTTATGCCCTTGATATTTAACATGCACCTACCATTTTTAGAAAAATTTGGCTTTGCACCTTTAATCGGGTATTTATCATGTGAGTTTCTAGAATGATGCAAAATTAATGCACACGATTGGCAAGTAACCGAAACTTTCATGACATGCTTAACAATGCGAGGAGGACCCTTCTTTTAATTACATGCTTGTACAAGATTTTCTTTTACAACGCTAGGTTCATCGGCTCCAATGATGGGCCATTTACAATGCAATTATGAGGAAAAGCTCGGCTTCTGACAATGCGGACTTCTCGGGGAAGCTCTTGGACACTTGGATCTCTTGGAAGTTTGGACAGTATGGGTCTCTTAGACCTTTGGGTCTCTTGACATCTAGGACCTTTGGCAATCTTGCATCTCTTGGCAATTTAGACAGCATGGATCTCTTGGCAATTCAGATCTTTTTGAGGACTTAGGTATCCAAGCAATCTTTTTGGATCTTCCTTGGGAGACTTCTAGGACTTATGGTATCTTGAGATTCTTGACAATTTTTTGGAAGCATTTAACGGAGTTTCGGCTCCTTGCCACAAATTTTTCTTTGCACAATTAGGTGACAGGACCATTTAGTGTATGCATGAATGCCTTTGTAGGTTGTAAACCCTTTGGCTATGGGGTTGCTTTCCCTAGGGATTTAATCATGGATGTTGTGCAAGCAAGATAAAAAGAACCTAGAGTAGAGCACAATTTCTTTGGCACAAGCAAAAAGGGCACACCTGTTACAAAACACTTTCCCCTAACCTCTAGCCCTATAAGGGTATCCTTTCCTAAGCTCGGATGTTCACTCTTTAGGCTTTACCTAGTCCTCATGGGCTCTGGGCATGATCTAGTCCTCACGGGTTTGACATAACTAGGTCAACTGTATGCAAAGGTTTAACTGGTAGGTTGTTCCTGTCCTAGGGGGACTCAATCGCCATACCCCTCCCTTTGTTAGGACATATGTAGAACTTGTTAGAACATATGTCATGTAGAATTGGCTAATCCTTTGACAAAATGCACTTTGCTTGTAATTGGGTAGATCTAGGATGGGTTTAGTACTTCAAGGAACAAGAGTTCAAGTCTAGTATTGAAGCCATGCAAATCTGTTCAAGAAACAAGTGGAGAAGTGTTGTTCATTAAAGCTCAACAAATATCTCGACAGATAATATCTATCGAGATTTAATGCCTGATTCTCGACAGCTCTCGACAGAAGCTGTATCTATCGAGAATTACGAAATTCAGATTTCCAGATTTGTTTTTCACGCATATCCAAGTTATTTGTATAGGGTTTCTTTTCTCACAATCCTAGATATATATAAAGATTGTTTTAAGGGCCGTCTCACAAGGTTGTTGCACTTGTTGTTACATGCATATTGTGACCGGAGACAATTTGCCCCAGTTCATCTTTCTTTTGAAGAAGCTGCTGCGTCTTTGCGCTAAGGGTTTCGTAACCAAGGAGCTTCTTGATCTTCATCGTCTGGATGAACTAAAGAACTTTGCAGCCAATATCTTCCTCAAGTTGGTGTGTTAGTCACGTACTGAGATCCGTGCATCGATTGGTTAGTCACGTAGTTGGAGCCGTACATTAAAAGGAGAGATTGTCACTACATTACAAGTCCAATTGTGTATTGGGGTAAATGCTCAACTGTAGGTTGGAATTAGGTGCTGGGATTCCTTTTACTTGTAACTGTTTGTTTTGATAATAGTGGATTCTCGGGAGTGGTGACATTAAATTCACCCAGTAGGGTTTTGCCTCGATAGTTTTCCCCATTCGTAAACAAATCACCTGTGTCAAATTTATTTTCCGCTGCATTTAACTTAATTTGTGATTTGTTTGTGCTACCACACTTATTGCATGTAATTGAACCTAATTAATTCACTTGGTTAATTAATTGGTTAATTTCCCAAATGGGTCAATACATTCTTGGTCTATCACCCTTCATGGAAGTTGTGGGGTAGGAAGGAGCGAGGGGGCCTTTTCAGCTACTCTTGTCCACCCATGGACCCAGAAGTGCCTACAAAGTCAGCCCCAGATCTAACTATGGGTAACACTGCCGATGTTTGTGTCTAGGCATCTGCAGATGGGATGATGAAATTCCCAAAGAGATGTGACTACGCCAACAGTGTGGAGCCCAGATTCGGCTAAAAAAGGGTGTGTATGTCATGCAATCCTTAATGAAGGGGAAAGACTTTTTTAAAGCACAGCAAATATATATATATATATGAAAGCTGATAAAGGTGTAGCAGAAATTAAATTTTGCTACCCTATGTTTGCATGTGAGGAAAGCAGTAAGTATGTGAGGAAAGCCCCATGAAAATACCTCACACCCCCTTTTGGAAAACATTTTTGTTCTTTTGAAAATAGTCTACTAGGATATAGTAGAAGCCTTTTCCAAAAAGGAAAGCCCCGAAGGCTAATGCCAATTTCTATGTTTTTGAAAGCCAATGTCTAGAGATTATGGTTTTATCAAAAGCTATAAAGGCTAAACGCTCATCGATCCCCAGTGGAGTCGCTAGTCTGTCGACTCCCGGCCTCGAAAAACGGAGAACCGTCGGAAATGGATGATGCGTGGTGTGCACGTGTGTGGTTCGTCTTGACACCTCTGGAAAGATCTTGACTTCCTGTTTCTAAAAAGGTATGGATCTTGAAAATCCAATGGTCGGATCAAAAGTTATGGCTCTCGAAAGTTAACGATGCATCGATCGGTGCATTATCCCCGTTTTCATGATATCTCGGCCGTTCTAACTCCAATTTTGATCCATGAATAGTCGTTGGAATGAGAATTTGATAATCTTCGTAATGGCATTAGTTCCAACCCATTGTGACGGCTGGATCAAAATTAGGGTTTTTGGGCCCATCCAAGATCGACTTCGGGTCAAACTTGGTCAAAGTTGTTAAAAATCTTCGAGAAGCTCAGGTTTGATGTAAAACTATGAAAAATGTTTTTTTGTGAGGGTTTTGAACTCGTTTGACTTTCGGTTAAACCTAGGGTTGACTAGGGGCATTTTGGTCATTTTAGCTGAAAGAGGCACTTCGGGTGCTCCGATGCCCAAACAGGTTGCGCCATGTCATTCTGGATGTTCTTGTGGCCCTATGGAGAGAAAATAATATTTTTGAATTTTTTGGGGGCCAGCACGCAAATCGAGGGCAGACAAAATATGGTATCAACAAACTCTTGTTGCTTTGGAATTCTTGACAGCTTTTCAGTAGCATTTCCTTCGGAACGGAGTTTCAGCTACTTGCCACAAATTTTATCTTTGCACAATTAGGTGGCAGGACCATTTAGTGTATGCATGAGTGACCTTGTAGAGTTGTAAACCCTTAGGGATAGGGTATGATCTAGCATGTACAAGCAACGGGGTTGCTTTCCCTAGGGGTTTAATCATGGATGCTGTGCAAGCAGGATAGAAAGAACCTAGAGTAGAGCACAATTTCTTTGGTGCAAGCAAAAGGGGCGCACCTATTACAAGACACTTTCCTCTAACCTCTAGTCCTAGAAGGGTATCCTTTCCTAGGCTTAGATGTTCACTCTTTGGGCTTCATCTAGTCCTGATGGGCTCTGGGCTTGATCTAGTCCTCACGGGTTTGACATAACTAGGCCAACTATATGCAAAGGCTTAACTAGTAGGTTGTCCTATCCTGTGGGGTAGGAAGGATCGAATGGGCCTTTTCAACTACTCCTATCCACCCATGGACCCAGAAGTGCCTACAAAGTCAGCCACAGATCTAACTATGGGTAACACTACTGATGTTTATGTCTGGGCATCTGCAAATGGGGTGATAAAATCCCCAAAGAGATGTGACTATGCCAGCAATGCAGAGCTCGGGTTCAGCTCAAAAAGGGTGTATATGTCATGCAATCCTTAATGAAGGGGAAAGACATTTCCAAACACAGCATATAAATATATATATATATAAAAGCAGATAAAGGTGCAGCAGAAATTAAGTTTTTCTACCCTATGTTTGCATATGAAGGAAAGCTGTAAAGCATGTGAGGAAAGCAGTAAAGCATTGGAGGAAAGCAATAAAGCATGTGAGGAAAGCTGTAAAGCCCCATGAAAATACCTCAAAGCCTTCCTTTTGGAAAAGGATTTTTTGGAAAAAGATTTTTTTGCTCTTTTGAAAATAGTCTACTAGGATATAGTAGAAGACTTTTTCAAAAGGAAAGCCTCGGAGGCCAATGCCAATTTCTGTGTTTTTGAAAGCCAATGTCCAAAGATTATGGTTTTATCAAAAGCTCTAAAGGCTAAACTCTCATCGATCCCCAGCAAAGTCGCCAGTCTGTTAACGCCCGGCCTCGAAAGGGAGTGGAAAACTGCCGTCGTGGGCCTTCGTTCAACCACCTACTGTGGCGATGCTTCCACGCGCGTGGGGCCCGTTGGAGGCCCCTCTTGGATAATGGGTGTACGCGTGTGTAGTGTGTGTGTGGCGTTGTTTGCGCAGGGCTTCGGGTGATCTCTCTTTGTGTGGAGGAAGGTAGGTCTACCTTTGGCATTTATGGCAGGAATCTGGGCCAAATTTTAAGGGATTACCGAAGGTAAGTGGAGTCCCCACCAATCATTGGGTTTTTCTAAGGTGTGATTGGTCACCTGTTTCTTGTTGATTTTATTACCAATCCTAGGCTAAGAAAAATGGCATTTTTCCTAATCTAATGTGGAGGGAAAAAAATCTTGATTCTTGAGTCTGGAAGTTTGGTTACGCGTAGGGAAGGTGTTAGGCACCCCACAACGCTTGTCCAAGGACGGTCCTTTGTTTTGATAAAACCTTAATTTTTGGAAATTGACAGTAAAAAACATGATTTTGGCATTGGCTTTCGGGGCTTTACATGCATAGGGGCTTTGAGGTTTGGCTTTTGAGTAGATGTGGTCCCAATCTATGATTTCCTAAGGCATTCGAGCAAAGTGCCAGATTTCCACAGCGAAAATCCGGCGACATGTCACCTTACTTTCGCAACGAAAATTAGGCATCGCTTTGCCTTAGGTGACATGGACTGTGACAATCACACCGGAAGGGGTGAGCATGTATATCTATACATACATCATACACAATGCAACACACAGAGCAAGAAAGTAAATGCCTGCATCCCTAAAGCACGGCCCAAAATATAGGTGCAGGAAA
The DNA here is from genome assembly GCA_030021035.2 of Notholithocarpus densiflorus. Lineage (NCBI taxonomy): Eukaryota > Viridiplantae > Streptophyta > Magnoliopsida > Fagales > Fagaceae > Notholithocarpus > Notholithocarpus densiflorus. The sequence goes on along the minus strand of JARYZH020000444.1, from coordinate 78,633 downwards.
GTAAACAGGGGTCACCATGTTCTAAAGATGAGGACGAATGGTACATGGCATGATATACCTAATACAACCCATCTAAGAGAGAGAAATGGAGGAGAAGGAAGGGTTTTTAAAAGAGTACATAACCAAATAAGAGAGACTAGACCCCCTAAAACTACTAAACAGTGCCGCTTGGCTTATATCTATATGCTTGCATCCTCGCCCCTTTTTGCTTGTACATGGGAGGCCGTGCCCTAGCTCCCTGCATCCTCGCTCCATGTGTGTACTTGCAAAGGCAAAGACAAGAAACCAGCAGATAAGCAATGGAAGGAAAAGATGCTAAGTGCATACAAAGGAGGCTTAAAGAAGATAAGCATGATAGGCATGGCAAGCAAAGAAGCAAGAAAGCAAGCAAACAAGCGAGAAGGCAAACAAGCAAGAAAGCAAACAAAAGGTGGTGTCCACGTGGGAAAAATGTAGGTTTGGATCGAATGTCCATAACTTCATTGTGTTGAAGCATTGAAGTTATGGACGACACACTAGCAAGCCAATGGATGGCACAAACAAGCATGGTAAGCATAGCATCGCGCGGAGTGGAAAAGGGAAAAGGTATGCACTAAGCAAACAACATCGTGGTGATGCATCCCAAATGGTTACATCCAAACAAGACCTCATGGGCGTCGAATGTAACCACACAATCACAAACCTGCTAAGGGCGTCAAGCATGGCAAAGCCTAAAACTAGAGAGGCTAACACAAACATAAAACCTAGAGGCAGGCAAGCATAGACATGCAAAATAGGAATGATCCAAACCCTTTGATATGGGCCTTGGTGTATGGACGATGACAAAGACCATAGGGTCTAGATCGGGTCCGAATCAATAGGCCAAAACACAAGAAAATGCGATAAAAAGAACAAAAGGGTTACAATAGCACATGGCATGACAAACATAGCCCAGGTTTAGGCACACAAACATGGCATGGAGCACATAAGCACATGGAAGATAGCATAAAGCATGTAGAGAACATAGATCCAAGCACACAAGCATGTGAAAACATAGATCTAGACATATAGGCATAGAAACATGCATGTAAACATGTAGAAACTTAGCACATGGACAAGGAAGAACGTGAATCCAAGCATATAAGCATGTGAAGACACAGATCTAACCATATAACATGGAAATAAACACATAAAACACATCGATCTAAGCAAGGCATAACCATAGACATGATATCAAGCATGTGAGCACGTAACCCTAACATCAACATAAAACAAAAAGAGGAACAAAGCATAGGAAAACATGGCATAAAGCGTAAAGCATGCAGATCTAAACATATAAGCATGTAAGAATGTAGATCTAAGCATGAAACATGGTAAAAAGCATAAAGAGCAAGGAGATTTAGGCTAGGAACATAAATAAAGCAAGCAACATGCTAAAGAAAACAATAAATCGTGTTATTCAAGCAAAAAGAGCAAGATAAATGCTAGAAAAAGATTTAGAAGGTTAGGGGGTGTGGATGGTAGCTAGAAATCTACATCCACACCCCTAAACCCCAAATTCCAAATGTAGAAATAAGGAGAAGAAGATTGGGTATAAGATTAATACCTTGTATTTTTGGTGAAGAGAGAAGAATCAAGAAACTTTGATGTGTTTTTTGTGTTTGGAAGAGAGGAAAAACATGTAGAAAAGGTCTAGGCAGAGAGAAAAACCTAGAAAAATGGTCTCTTCTTGGTTTGAAGGGTGACTGGGGCCTTTTATAGCCCTGGCACACTTTTTGAGGTGGCGGCCCTTCAAAGGCCACCACCTTCAAACAGTCTCTAATCGGATTGATCTTGACACCAATAGAAATATCTTGACTTCCTGTTTTTGAAAAGGTATGGATCTTGAAAATCCAACGGTTGGATCAAAAGTTATGGCCTTCGAAAGTTAGCAGTGCATCGATCGACGTGTTATCCTAGTTTTCGTGATATCTCGGCCGTTCTAATTCCAATTTTGACTCATAAATAGTCGTTGGAATGAGAATTTGATAATCTTTGCAATTGCATTGGTTTCAACCCGTTTTAACTGCTGGATCAAAATTAGGGTTTTTGGGCCCACCCAAGATTAACTTCGAGTCAAACTTTGTCAAAGTGGCCAAAAATCTTCGAGAAGCTTAGGTTTGATGAAAAACCATGAAAAGTGTTGTTTTGTGAGGATTTTGACCTCTTTTGACCCTTCGTTAAACCTAGGATTGACTAGGGGCATTTTGGTCATTTGAGCTGAAAAGGGCACTTTGGGTGCTCCGGTGTCCGAACGATTGCGCCACATCATTCTGGATGTTCTAGCAGCCCCACGGAGAAAAAATAATATTTTTGACTTTTTCGGGGTCTAGCACGCAAATCAAGAGAGGAAAAAATACGATATCAACAGCGCATAATTTCTGCCATCTGCTCTTTCAAGAGAGCGATTTCATGACTGTTTTCCTCGATAAGAGAAGGACCACTAGTAGACATCTCTTTAGCATGAGACCTAGTGATGATCGGATCACGGTGTGATAGTAACTTGGATCGTTTCCTTGGAGTAATCTTTTCTCTTTAGAATCCTTGAAAGGAAAAGAATGGGATAGGAGAGAAATGGGGTACATTTGAAAATTTGACAATGTGGAAACAAAAAACAAACCCGAAGTTAGAATATGTTCTTGTTCATTTAAAATGCACCTACCATTTTCAAAATATTGGCTTGGACCCTTGATCAGTTATTTATCATGGTGAGTTTCTATAGTGATGCAGAATTAAGGCACAAGCTTGGAAAGTAACTGAAACTTTCATATCATGCTCGAAATTGCGGGATGGACAATTCTCTTTTGATTACATGGAAAAGTAATGCTTTTACAAAGTTTGACTTTTACAATGCCCCAAATTATGGGCTATAAACAATGGCTCCAACAGTGGGTCTTTCATAATATAAGGAAATTCAAAATTACAATGAAGAGGCTTCATTCTAGATAGCTTAGCCTTCTCAGAAAAGACCTTGAACTCTAAGCAGTGTCCTCCATGGCACGGAGTTCCAACTACTTGCCATAAATTTTATCTATTCACATTTACATGACGGAGCCATTAGTGTATGCATGCATGCCCTTGTAGGGTTGGAAACCCTTAGGGACTGGGTATGATCTAATGTGTGAGCAATGGGGTTGCTTTTCCCTAGGGGTTAATCACATATGCTATGTAAACAGGATAAATAGAACCTAGAGTAGAGCATGACTCTTTGATGCAAGCAAAAAGGTCAAAACTACAAACGAAAACTAGACACTTTCCCCTTGACTCATTTTGAAAAAAATCTTATGAAGGATATCCTACCCTAGGCTGGGATGTTCACTCATATTTGGCTCTTCCTAGTCCTTACAGGTTTGACATAGTCTAGGCCAACTATATGAGACACGGCTTAACTGGTAAGTTGGTCCTATTCTTAGGGGGGACCTCAATCATCTAATCCTTCCCTTCATAGAAGTTGCGGGATAGAGCGAATCAAGGGGGCCTTTTCAGCATAATCCTGTCCACCCATGGACCCAGGACCCTATGAGGGACCGCAAAAGGTGCCCTAAAAAAAGAGAGATTTCTGGGTGCTTTTTCAAGACACCTCTCTTTTTGGGTAAGTAGTGTGAAGTCACCACTTATTTTTTATACAAAAAAAAAATGAGAAAAAATTAAATACAACCTTACATGACTAAAATGTTCCATTATCATTGATTGAATAAGGAAAATACAAACTTGATAAATTGAATATTACATGTCTTTAGGTCCTAGTTACAAACTACCAAAGATACATGGCTTTTTGTCCTAGTTACAATCTACCCAAATAAAACAAAGATAAAACCTAGGTCTACCTATCCAAAGACACTAAATTCGGAGGCAAGGTTACGGAATGGGAAGGTGTTAGACACCCATTCCGCCCAGACAGAGTCTGATCTTCTAGACTCTCATGACCAATGTACCCCTTTATGTGTGCTATGAATGATATGTTGTACACATGAAACACTTAACCAAACTAAGTCACATAAGTCTATTTACGAGTGTATCCTCTTCTTTTGAGAAAATTCAGATCTGTCTTGTGATAAAAAAAAAGTTTGAGTTGGTTTATAAAAAAAATCAGATATGTTTTTGTATATGTAAAAAAATAGTTTCTGGTGAAGAAAAATTAGATCTATTTTTATTAAGTAAAATAAAGTTTTTGGCTAAAAAATATCAAATCTGTTTTGTAATAAAATAAAATAAAAATTGATTTTTGGTTTGTAAGTAAAAAAAAAAAAAAAAAAAAAAAAAAAAATCAGATCTGTTTTATAACCAAAAAAAAAAAAAATCTAGATTTGTAGAGAGCTAGAAAAAATCAAATCTGTTTTTTATGTAAAATAAATTTTTTTTTTCTTTTTCAGAAGAGAACCACATTCATGAAATAAATCTACGCTACTTGCATCAAACAAAACATTACTCGTGACCTTCTTTTTATTTCAAAATCTGCTATGTTTAAAAAAAAAATCAGATCTACGTCTAAAGAAGATATAAATAAGTTTTTTTATGTAAAATTCATATTTGTATCTAAGGAAGATACAAATCAGTTTTTATTTTGAAAAAATCAGTTTTACATCTACGGAAGATGCAAATCAGTTTTTATTTTGAAAAAGATGTAATGATAAGCAGATTTTTGAAACTAAAAAAAATAGATCATGACAATAAAAACATCGAAAACATATTCCAACAAAAAAATATTGACCATACATGTTACGAGTATTAGAAATTAGAACTAAAAGAATACATCCACTCATGCACCATAAAGTAAAACAAACAGGAAAAAAACGGTAAAGAAAGACACACCTCTTGCATGGACGTACTCTTCTTCTGGAGGGAATATTTTAGGGTTTAAAGAAATTTGTTCAATTATCTTTGAAACCTAAAATACTTTGCTTACAAAAAGGAAATTCTTAAGGCTGGAGCCTCTAGAACGTCTTTAACGTAAGAGAGAAAATAATAGAGAGGAGAGTCAGGAAAAGGGAAAATCTGAGAGCGTGAAAAAGTGTGCTGAATTTTGAGATGCAACGTCTATTTATAGAGGTTGGGAGGCTCGAAAAAATAGCTAAATAATCAGAATACGAACTGGGACGCGTCCTTATGTCTAAAGGATGAGTTTTATCTCGATCTAAGTGCCCTCGGGCTGAGGCCCTAGTTTGTGTTATTCAGCACTCCAAAAGTGTCGAATGGCACTTTTGGGTGCCGGTCCCTCGTTTGAGTCTTGACGCATTTTGGACTCCTATTTTGAGGTTTTTTAAGCCGGGACTTGTACTTTGAAGCATTTTTAATCCATATTCTAAAAATTAAACTCTTTTCTGGATAATTCAAGTCTTTTCAGCAACGATTATCTTGTAGATAAATACTCTAAAAGTCTTGATTATCCACAATTTTATTGTTATCCAATTATCCCCTTTATTCCCATGCAAGTAGGCCTATTTTTAACACTAACTAACAACCAATCACTAAATCATTTAATTAATTTTAATTGTTTAACCAATCAGAATTAATTTAAATTAATCATGAGTGGTTGATTCTACCTAAATACAATGCATGCTAACTATGCAAACTTTATCATGCGATATCTTTCGATCTTACGGTCCGATTTGGAAACCGGACATACCGTCGCGAATGTTAGAATCTCAAGATCATTTTTATGATATGCAATGAATGAATTAATGTTGGGGTTTATGCCCTAAAAATCCAATTTATTGGCATGTCATAAATAATTAAATTGTTTAATTATATGAGACTATTTATGAACTAATGAGACATTATCTTAGTCCATGAGATGCATAGTATGTGATTTATGTGATTTAGTCACAGAAGATATAAATCACAAGTTCTTTGTAAACTTAGAATTTTAGTTATTAGTCAGTGATGAAATTGGGCATTTCATCTGCGAAAACTATAACATATCAATTACGATGATTTGTCTTGATCACGGAAGTAGAGACTTCTAGTTGGTATGTTGATATGTTTTAAGAGTTAAGACATATTGAACTGGACCGCTGTGAGATTTATTATTCTCCTAACGACTATCAAATGAATAATAAATCTCACGACTTCTATTTACATCAACTCTAAATCCTGAGAGAATAATGGACCTGATCATGAGGTGTAAGTTGCTTTGATATATCAGGAGTGAGATCTATAAGTTACAGTCAAAACCTCAGTATGTTGGGCAGCCACATTTAGTGTTGATGGAACATTTATTCTCAAGATGGAATTCATAATCTCTTAACGGAGATATAAAATATTCCCTTGAGATAAGTTTAATGGGTTTGGTAATTCAGAGTGTTGGGCCCAACCACTTTAGTAAGGAGTTACTAAAGTACTTAAATTCGTTGAGTTATGACTGTTTGAAGTTGGGCCAACTAGGCAGTCCGATTTGCTAGGTTTTGAAACTTTATTTTAAGGGCCCAAAACATAATGTTTTGATGTGGGCCGGGCCATGGACCCTTGAGAACATCTAAATATCATTAAAAAGTCTGAAAACTCTAATTTTAACTTATAAATACTTATCTTATGCCTCTAATAAAAACCCTAGCTAGAGGAGCCATTTTTTAGCCTCCATCTTCTCTTAAACCTTAATTCTCTTTTCTAAAACACACACATAACACCTTTTCATGTTTCTTACAAATTAAAAGCCTCTCTTTAGTTAGTTCTAAGGCAGAAACTATTTTCCCAATTTGATTTCTCAAAACCCTTTCCAAAACTAATCTTGTTTTTGAGTTGTGATTACCTATAAACTACTGAAATCTTCTTTTACCTTGATATCTTATTGAATCTTGTTGTGTAGGCACTGAGGGGCCGGTTATATATCAATTAAGTTTGTATTCCATAGCAAGGTGAGTCTCTCTTCATGGCTTTTCCTTTATTTGGTTCTTTTATAATTTGTGTTTTTGTTGTTCTTAGTTAATTTATATGTTATTCATGCTTAGAAACATGTTTTGTTTTGTTTGATTTTTTGTTTTGTTTTGTCTCATCATGTTTTGATTGGAAAGTTGATATGATTTGATATATTGATGAATATGTTTTGATGTGTTAAGCGTTGCTCTTGTTTGTTGTTAGATCCAATGCATGTTTAGGAATAGATTTTGTTTTGTTTATCTTTGATACCTTTGTTGTTAGTTTAGGTTGTTTAGTTTTATATTAGAAACATGTTAGGTTTGGTTTGATTGTTATTTTGTTGCTTGCTTTAAAATTGTGTTTCTGGGCGTGTATGCGTGAGCATACTTATGTATGCGTACGCATACTAGAGGCATGTGTACGCATACCGGTGTCCAGAAATGTAGATTTAAGGATATGCAATTTTGATTGTTTTGGTTAGTTCTAAATCCTCTATTTAAGTCTCGTTGGGTCTAATTTTCACATGTTTAGGCTTAGGGTTAGTAGAATTACATGTTTCACATTTTTTTATTGTTGAATTGATAATTAGGGTTTATATCTTGGTTGAATCACATGAACATGCATATGAACATGAACATGCATTGATGCATAAGTGTTGTGGTGCTATGAGGTAAATGAGGTAAGTCATGCATAATTACATGAACATGCATTTGATTGGGATGATGAGCATGATATGGTTTATGAACATGATGAGTATGCTTGGCTAATGCCATGATGCTATGCTTGGATGTTTGGGATATGCTTGATGCTAATGCCTTGTTGATGCTACCGTATTGTGATATGCTTGCTGCCTAGGATGAGATGAGATAGTAACATGCTAGGGTTTATGTTCTGTCATGATAGATGTATGATTAGGTCTTTTTGGGATGAATTATGCCATATTGATTGTTAGATGTATGCTAGCATGTGTTTGAGTATGGATACAATGTTGAATGTGCCTTTAATAGGGTTAAAACATAAGACACAATGAGAGGAAGCCAACCTTAGGGTTGGGCAGTTTTGGGTGCCTAACACTTTCCCTAGACCATGCCTTAACTCTGAACCTATATCTCTGGTAGTAAGACCAAAAGGTCCTTCCTCGAAAGGGCGCTATTGTCGACACTCGGCCTCGAAAGGACGCTATTGTCGACACTCGGCCTCAAAACGGAGTGGAAAACCACCGTCGTGGGCCTTTGTTCGACCACTCGCCGTGGCGATGCTTTCGTGCTCGTTGGAGGCCCCTCTCGGATGATGGGTGTGCGCGTGTGTAGTATGTGTGTGGCATGGTTCGTGCGGGGCTTCGGGTGCTCTCTCTCTCGGTGGAGGAAGGTAGGTCTACCTTTGGCATTTGTGGCAGGAATTTGGGCCAAATTTTAAGGGATTACCAATGGTAAGTGGAGTCGCCACCAATCATCGGGTTTTTCTAAGGTATGATTGGTCACCTGTTTCTAGTTGATTTTATTACCAATCCTAGGCTAAGAAAAATGGCATTTTTCCTAATCTAATGTGGATGGCAAAAAATCTTGATTCTTGAGTCCGGAAGTTTGGTTACGTGTGGGGAAGGTGTTAGGCACCCCACAACGCTTGTCCAAGGACAGTCCTTTGTTTTAATAAAACCATTTTCGGAAATTGGCAGTAAAAAACATGATTTTGGCTTTTGAATGGGTGTGGTCCCATTCTATGCTTTCCTACGGCATTCGAGCAAAGTGCTAGATTTCCATGGCGAAAATCCAGTGACATGTTACCTTACTTTTGCAGCAGAAATTAGGCATCGCTTTGCCTTAGGTGACATGGACTATGACAATCACACCAGAAGGGGCGAGCAGGTATATATATACATACATCATGCACAATGCAAGCACACAGAGCAGGAAAGTAAATGCCTGCATCCTTAGAGCATGGCCCAAAATATAGGTGTAGGAAAGTAAACAGGGGTCGCCATGCCCTAGAGATGAGGACGAATGGTACATGGCTTGATATACTTAATACAACCCATCTAAAAGAGAAAAGGGAGGAGGAAGGAAGGGGTTTTAAAAGAGTACATAACCAAATGGGAGAGACTAGACCCCCTAAAACTACTGAACAATGCCGTTTGGCTTATATCTATATGCTTGCATCCTCGCCCCTTTTTGCTTATGCTTGGGTGACCGTGCCCTAGCTCCGTGCGTCCTCACTCCATGTGTGTGCATGCAAAGGCAAAGACAAGAAACTAGTAGACAAGCAATGGAAGGAAAAGATGCAAAGTGCATATGAAGGAGGCGTAAAACAGCTAAGCATGATAGGCATGGTAAGCAAAGAAGCAAGAAAGCAAGCAAACAAGCGAGAAGGCAAACAAGCATGAAAACAAACAAAAGGTAGTGTCCATGAGGGACAAATGTAGGTTTGGATTGAATGTCCATAACTTCATTGTGTTGAAGCATGGACGACACACTAGCAAGCTAGACTTAAGCATGGACATTTAAGCAAGCGTGTAAAGATGCATATAAAGCCAACGGGTGGCACAAACAAGCATGGTAAGCATAGCATCGCGCGGAGTAGAAAAGGGGAAAGGTATGCATGATGCAATTGGCAACATGGCGATGCATCCCAAATGGTTACATCCAAACAAGGCCTCATGGGCATCAAATGTAACCACACAACCACAAACCCGCTAAGGGCATCAAGCGTGGCAAAGCCTAGAACTAGAGAGGCTAAGGTAAACATAAAGCCTAGAGGCAAGCAAGCATTGTCATGCAAAATAGGAATGATTCAAACCCTTTGATATGGGCCTTGGTGTATGGCCGATGACAAAGACCATAGGGTCTAGATCGGGTCCGAACCAATAGGCCAAAACACAAGAGAATGCGATGAAAAGAACAAAAGGGCTACAATAGCACATGGCATGACAAACATAGCCTAGGTCTAGGCACACAAACATGGCATGGAGCGCACAAGCACATGGAAGATAGCATAAAGCATGTAGAGATCATAGATCCAAGCACACAAGCATGTGAAAACATAGATCTAGACATATAGGCATAGAAACATGCATGTAAACGTGTAGAAACTTAGCACATAGACATGGAAGAACGTGAATCCAAGCATATAAGCATGTGAAGACACGGATCTAACTATATAACATGGAAATAAACACATAAAACACAAAGATCCAAGCAAGGCATAACCATAGACATGATATCAAGCATGTGAGCATGTAACCCTAACATCAACATAGAACAAAAAGAGGAACAAAGCATAGGAAAACATGGCATAAAGCGTAAAGCATGCAAATCTAAACATAAGCATGTAAGGATGTAGATCTAAGCATGAAACATGGCAAAAAACATAAAAAGCAAGGAGATTTAGGCAAGGAACACAAATAAAGCAAGCAACATGCTAAAGAAAACAATAAATCATGTTATTCAAGTAAAACGAGCAAGATAAATGCTAGAAAAAGATTTAGAAGTTTAGGGGGTGTGGATGGTAGCTAGAAAGCTATATCCACACCCCTAAACCCCAAATCCCAAATGTAGAACCAAGGAGAAGAAGATTGGGTATAAGAACAATACCTTGTATTTTTTGGTGAAAAGAGAAGAATCAAGAAGCTTTGATGTGTTTTTTGGGTGTGGAAGAGAGGAAAAACGTGTAGAAAACGTCCAGGCAGAGAGCAAAACCCAGAAAAATGGTCTCTTCTTAGTCTGAAGGGTGCCTGGGGCCTTTTATAGCCCCGGCATGCTCGGCCCACCATCAAAAGTTACGGACTCCGGAAGTTAGTGATGCATCGATCGGTGAGTTATGGATCTTGAAAAGTTATGGCCTCCGGAAGTTAGTGGTGCATCGATCGGTGAGTTATCTCGGTTTTCGTGATATCTCGGCCGGTCTAACTCCGATTTTGACCCATGAATAGTCGTTGGAATGAGAATTTGATAATCTTCACAATGGAGTTGGTTTCAACCAGCTTTAATGGCTGGATCAAAGTTAGGGTTTTTGGCCCACTCGGGGTCAACTTCGGGTCAAACTTGGTCAAAGTGGCCAAATATCTCCGAGAAGCTTGGGTTTGATGAAAAACCATGAAAAATGTTATTTTGTGAGAATTTTGACCTCATTTGACATTTGAACAAACTTAGGGTTGACCAGGGGCATTTTGGTTATTTGAGTTGAAAAGGGCACTTTGGGTGCTCTGGTGTTCGAACGGGTTGTGCCACATCATTCTGGATGTTCTCGCGGCCCCACGGAGATAAAATAATATTTTTGGATTTTTCGAGGTCTGGTACGCAAATCGAGGGTGGACAAAATACGGTATCAACAACGGATTCAGATCCTCTAGATTTCCTAGGATACTCTACCAAATAGATTTCCTTAAATCTTAACCATTCTTCAATAATTTAATGGTCAAGATTCTGCCATGTCAGCATTCCACTAACAATAATCTTAATTGTTTTGTTTGCAATATTATTTTATTATTTTAAGAATATTGTTAGTGGAATGCTGACATGGTAGAATCTTGACCATTAAATCATTAAAGAGTGGTTAGGTAACTCAAGGAAATCTACTGGTAGAGTACCCTAGGAAATCTAGAGGATCTGAATCCATCAACAACTGCCCCTTCTTTATCTGACATCTTGAGTGCAATGATAGGTGTCAGATAAAGAACATGATTTTGAATTTTGTTGCCTCCAAATTTGCGTGCGGAGACTATTCATGGATCGAGACTAGACTTTACCTGACTGGACCGATCCACTGTAGCTGCTTCTGAAATATCTTCCAGACACGTCTTTGAACTCTAGGGGAGGAAAAGGGTTTTATTTATTTATTTATTTATTTTAAGTTTGACTGGGTCAATGTTGACTTGGTCAATGTTGCCCGGCGGCCCAAGAAGGTGCGCCGGGCAGCCAGGCTACCCCAAAACCCTATAAAAGCCCCTTTTGGCTCATTTCACCCTTTTCTTTGACTTCTCACTTTTGAAAAATTTTCTGGAGTGACTACGAGCTTAGTGGGTCCATCTTTTCAGCTTTAGTTCGCTGTTTCAGTATTTTCTACACTTGAGGTCAATGTCTATTTTTTCTTCTTCTCTTCTTTTTTCTGCAACATGTTAGTAGCAATACTATTAGGGATGCATGCTAGTGCTTATTTTATTATTATTATTTTTTTGAAATTTTCATAAACATATATATATATATATTTTGCCATGATTTATGCCATGCTATCTTAGGGAAATGCACATATTATTATTATTATTATTATTATTATTATTATTATTATTATTATTATTATTATTATTATTATTATTATTATTATTTGTCTGTGTTATACGAATGTGCAAATATGCAGAAATTTAAATGTTGAAAATAAAATGCGGGATATAGGTAAGGGGACTTACCTAGTAGTCGGGAATAGTGGAAATGTGAGCCTAGGGTGCATCCGCTAGTTTACTCACTGTAAATCGAAAATCTTGAAAACTCTTTGAGTGAATGTGAGCTTGGGGCGCGGCTGCCAGTTTACCCATTGTTGAATGTGACCCTAGAACACGGTTGCAGGTTTACCCACTATAGAATGTGAGCCTAGGACATGGTCGCTAGTTTACCCACTATAGAATGTGAGCCTAGGACGCGGTTGTGAGTTTACCCACTGTAGAATGTGAGCCTAGGGCGCGGTTGTTGGTTGAACCACTGCAGGATGTGAGCCTAGGACGCGGTCGCTAGTTTACCTACTGTAGAATGCCTGTAAGAATCTGCTTTCTTATAAGATCATATGCTTGACATATACCTGCATAACATGTTTAGGAAAAGTCTTAGTTGATCTGTATTGCCATTTAACTTATGGGCTTACAACTTGTGTCTGAATTTTTGGTTGTTTTGTAAATCATGTCTCGGATGGCTAGTTTCAGGGGAGACCATGAAAAATATGGGGTCAATTCCAATTGCTAATTCAATCTCGCCTTGAACCTCCCAGAGGGTGCCATCAAAGGCCCTAATGATCATGGTGGTAGAGCAGATAAGAGAGGTATCTGTTAGGATTAGCGCCCTTAAATCCTATTGTATGATGCTATGTATGACATTATGTTGTGATTAATAAAATTGTTTTATTATTATCTAAAATAATGGTAACATTAATATTTGGACATTATCATATAATCCATGAGATGCATAGTATGTGATTTAGTCACAGAAGATATAAATCACAAGTTCTTTGTAAACTCAGAATTTTAGTTCGTAGTCAATGACGAAATTGGGCATTTCATCTGTGAAGACTATAACATATCAACTAAGATAATTTGTCTTGATCATGGAAGTGGAGACTTCTAGTTGATATGTTGATATGTTTTAAGTGTTAAGACATATTGAACTGGACCGCTGTGAGATTTATTATTCTCCTAATGACTGTCAAATGAATAATAAATCTCACGACTTCTATTTACATCAACTCTTAATCTTGAGAGAATAATGAACCTGATCATGAAGTGTAGGTTGCTTTGATATATCAGGAGTGAGATCTAAAGTCACGATTAAAACCTCAGTATGTTGGGCAACCACATTTAGTGTTGAGGGAACATATATTCTCAAGATGGAATTCATAATCTCTTAACGGAGATAAAATATTCCCTTGAGATAAGCATTCATGACTTTGTATTACTACGAATATTTTAATGAAGGGGTTGCATGTATAATAAAGTCTTGGGATATAATTTATTAATAAGGCCTAGAGTGCAATTATATTCTTATAGTGGTATTGAATATAATTAATGGTAACTTTGGACTTGTCAAGAGTTGACAGAAAAGTCCAAGGCCCATTGGAGCTAGAGTCTTATTTGTTCCCTTTTGGTCCCACTCCAAGCCACATACTAGAGCCCAATTGGAATGGCCCAAAAGGCTAGCCCAATTAGATAATCAGTTGTATATAAGGAGAGAAACATACAGAATTTCATAAGAGTGCTTTCATTAAGTTTTTCATAAGACTTTCATAAAGGGTCTTCATTAAGATTATATGAGAGAATGAAATGATGAAATGGAATGTATGTGAGTGTTGGACACTCTCCCATTCTCTCCTTGGAAACTGATTGAGAGACCACACATCTTGGGCATCAAGTGGAATTGGAGTGAAGATTAAAAGTGTTCCCAAGTACTTCTAATCTTTTGGTTTTGAATTTCACCACACCAAGGTACGCTTTCTTGTTCTTAAATTCTGAAACTTACATAGTACATGTTATCTATTGCAAATGAAGTAGATCCGTTAATTTTCCGCTGCGTATGTTTTGTATGCGTTACAAACATGTATTTATCCAACAATTAATGCATGTAATGCAATCATGAATTAATGCATGTAATACAATCATGAATTTTGGGTACACGAATGGTCATTCCAGTCATCTTCCTTGATTAAATTATTGGTGCAAAATCGAGTGTCTACAGAATGCCCCTCATTGATAGAGCTTGGAAAGCGAATGTCAATGTAAAACAAAGACACTAATTTCAATGGCCATGATTTAATTGAGGTTGAATTTTTCAAAGATTACCTAGCCCTTGAACCTAAAATCTTGGAACATAGAACTAGTGCCTTGTTGTTTTTGACAAAAATGAAAATTGTGAATACTTGACCTACTTGATAGCTGGTGAATTTTGAAATGATTCTTGATAATTGAGGTGACTGAGAGGCTTCTTTATCTCAGTTTGAATGTGGAGGGTTAATCAAGGGGCTTCTCTACCTTGATCTTGAATATGACAAATATCCAAGGGGCTTCTCTACCTCGGATCTTGAAGAAAGGGAACCAAGGAGCTTCTCTACCTCGGAATCGGAGCTGTGGTGACCAAGGGGCTTCTCTACCTCGATCTTAAAGAGAGGTAATCAAGGGGCTTCTCTACCTCAAAACTAGAATGTTAACGACCAAGGAGCTTTTCTACCTCGGATCTTGGAGAAAGGGAACCAAGAGGCTTCTCTACCTCGAAACCGGAGCTGTGGCAACCAAAGGGCTTCTCTACCTCGAATCTTGAAGAAATGGAACCAAGGGGCTTCTCTACCTCGAAATTAGAGCTATGGCGATTAAGGGGCTTTTCTACCTCGATCTTGATGAAAAGTAACCAAGGGGCTTTCTACCTCGGAACCGGAGCTGTGGCAACCAAGGGGCTTTTCTACCTCGATCTTGATGAAAGGTAACCAATGGGCTTTTTTACCTCGGAATTGGAGCTGTGACAACCAAGGGGCTTTTCTACCTCAATCTTGATGAAAGGTAACGAAGGGGCTTTTCTACCTCGGAACTGGAGCTGTGGGGACAGAGGGGCTTTTCTACCTCGATCTTGATGAAAGGTAACCAAGGGGCTTTTCTACCTCGGAACCAAAGCTGTGGCAACCAAAGGACTTTTCTACCTCGATCTGAGCTTGTTGAAATGTTGATCAAAATGCTTCTCTACTTTGACCTGAACTGTTGAAATGACAATCAAAGGGCTTCTCTACTTTGGTCTTGAATTGTTGAGATGTCGATCAAAGGGCTTCTCTACTTTGATTTTGTTGTTGCCTGCAAAAAGTCAAAAGTTGGGGTAGACTTTAAATGATGAGGGCTTTGTTGTCCCACTGTTTTTGAGATGTGTGATTTCCATTTGTTCCTTCTTGATTTGGATTTTCTCATTCATTTTTTTAGCAAGAAAACTTTGACAGTTTTTTGTAGTTCTTTAGAAAAGGTTTTATTTTTGAAGTTTGAAACTTGGAATTTGAAGTTTGAAGCTTGGAACTTAGAATTTGGATTTCGAAACTGGAAACTTGAAATTTTGGATTGAAATTTGGAATTTGAAATTTGGAACATGAATTTTGAAATTTGGAATTTTAAACTTAGGATTAAAAATTTTGAATTGAAAATTTGGAATTTGAAATTTTGGAATTTAAGAATTTGGGATTTGAAATTTTGGAATTTTAAACTTGAGATTTTGAAAATTTGCGACTTGAGATTTGAAACTTGAAACTTGGAATTTGAAACTTGAAAAAAAGGTTTTTTTATTTTTATTTTAGAAACAAGGTATCTTTGTTCTTGATCATTTCAAAAAAAAATTCTATTTTTTTTCAACATTGCAAGAAAATTTTGCAATTGATGTCATTTTTATTTTTTGAAACATTGAAAAATTTTGATTCATCCTTCTTGATTTCTTCTTTTCTCAAAAAGAAAGAAAGAAGAAGAAAAAAAAAGAATTATTTTTTTGGGGGTGACTAAGTCAACTCAGTCAAACTGAGTTGACTCAGCAACTCAGTTTGTTTAAGAGGGGGGGGGAGCGAATTTTGGCCCTCATTTTTGCTTTTTTTTTTTCTTTTTTTTTCACTTTTTTTTTCTTTTTTTCTCTTTTTTTTTTTCTTTTTTTACTTTCTCCCATCTTCTTTCCTCCTTTCCTCCATTGACACTATTCACTCTCCCCTTCCACTTGCATTTTCTTTTTCACCCCACCATTTCTTCTCTAAAAAAACACTTTTCTAAACTACTCAACTTCCCTTCACTCATCCCCTTCAATAGTTTTTCAAATCCTTGTGTTTTTTGCCATTTTGCTACATGCCCATTTTTGTGAAATCCATTTCCAAACTTCTCTTTTCTTTGCATAACAATGTCATCCTCTTTGTTAGGGACATATTTGATGTAATTGGGTAATTCTTTGACAAAATGCACTTTACTTGTAATTGGGTAGATCTAGGATGGGTTTAGTACTTCAAGAAACAAGTGTTCAAGTATAGTATTGAAGCCATGCAAATTTGACCAAGAAACAAGTGAAGGAAGTGATGTTCATTAAAGCTCAACAGAAGTCTCGACAGAATCCTTTCTATCGAGAATTACTGCTAAAGCTCGACAGAAGCTGTATCTGTTGAGAATTACGAAATCAGGTTTTCCAGATCTGATTACACGCATATCCTTGAGTATTTGTGTAGGGTTTTTTTTTCTCACAACCCTAAACATATATAAGGATTATTTTAAGAGCCATCACAAGTGACGCAAGGTGTTGAAAATAGAACACACGCATATTGTGACCGGAGACAGAATTTGCTCTATTTCATCATATTCTCTGTAGAAGCTACTGCGTCTTTACGCCAAGGGTTTTATGACCAAGGAGCTTCCTGATCTTCATTGTTGATGAACTAAAGAACTTTGCAGCCAACATCTTCCTCAAGTTGGTGTTTTAGTCACATACTGGGATCCATGCATCATTGGTTAGTCACGTACTGGGATTCGTGCATTGAATGGAGAGTTGCCGCTACAATACAAGTCCAATTGGGTATTGGGGTAAGGGTTCAAGTGTAGGTTGGTATTGGGTACTGGGATTCCTTTTATTTGTAACCGCTTGTTATTGATAATAGTGGATTCTCGGGAGTGGTGACCTTAAATTCACCCGGTGGGGTTTTGTCTCGATGGTTTTCCCCATTCGGGAGTGGTGACCTTATTTTCTGCTACATTTAGTTATTTGGTGCTTTGTTTGTGCTACCACACTATTGCGTGTAATTTGACTAATTAATTAACTTGGGTAATTAATTAATTTGCAAAGGGGTCAAATTCATTTTAACCCAACACTCTTCCAATGGGCCTTCTTTTCTTACTTTTCATGGGAAAAAAAATATCATCCATCACTTGAATGGAATGATGAAGAGGGGCTTCTTCAAGACCCCAAGACCCATTCTCCACATTCCCACATGGACTTCAAGGTGAGTTTTCTTTGTTTCTTTGTTTGGAAAAATGTTGTTTCCATACTTCATTGAAAGTTTGATGTTGAGACATTGTCATTTTATTGTATGCTCTTGTTGGAATTTGGGGCATTGTATGATTGATCATGTTGTAATGTTGGCTTTAGGGCATTTTTGAATTATTGTATTTTTTGGTCATAGTGTAACTTGGACTAGGCCTGTACACTGTGCGGTGCGGCCGGTTATTGGGGGTATTTTTGCACCACACCTGTAAGGTGCGGTTTTCCCTCATACTTGACCGCACCTCACTTGTGGGTGGTAGGAACCAGTCTACAAAAGGTGCAGTGCACTATATCGGTTCGGGGCGGTTAGTTCGGTTAATTCCCTATTTTCTCAAGAACTAAACACAATGCAATTAGCATCCCAAAACCACATCATAATCATTGTAAAACCTATATATTCTAATATATATAAAAAAATAAAACAAAATAAAAACAAAATAAAACAAAACAAAACAAAACAAACAACTACAAAGAAATTCTCAATCTTTCTCTAAAAAATATCACATTTCAAATCACAGAAAATCCAAATGAAAACACTAAACCAAACCTATAAAATATAAAACAAAACCATTGAAAATAAAATAAACACAAACTTGGTACAAAGCATTGCAAGGCTAAGCATCCAAAGTCAAAACCTCCACTAGGAAAACCTGAGAATGTCGTGACAAAGAGAGAGGAGAGGGAGAACTCCCAAAACGGTGGCATCGAGCGGTGGTGTAACAGGGTCGAGGGCAGCAAATGGCAGAAGGCAGAAGTTGAGGGGGGAGAGAGAGAGAGAGTTGCTGGGAGTTTGGGACTAGGAGAGGGAGACTGACGTGAGAGATAGTAGGGGTATGAGTAAATAAATCTAGGGTTCAAAATTGAAACTACGTCATTTAGGTCTTTATTTTTTAATCCAATTATAAAATGACATCGTTTTGGAACTGATATTAAAATTAATATGAGGTTCAAAACAACGTCATTTTAGTGTATATATAAATAACTAATAATAAAAACCCTAACATTTTTTTAACCCACACACCCAGGCAGCCGTTCTTTTCTTCTTCAACCTTGCCTTTCTCGCCTGCCATCTCTGAGTTCTCTTCTCTCTATGAAGCATAAAACTATATACACATATGTTAAATTATGGTGTGTGTGTATATATATATATACCGATGCGGTGTGGTTTCTCGTTGGACTGCAAAAGAACCACCGCTCGCCGCACCGGCTATCTTCGATGTGCCTAGATTGCCGCCGACCATCGTACCGGACACCTGTGGTAGTGCTTTGCAGCGGTCGGATTGGTTCAGTGCCGGCTGGTTTCATCGGTGCCGATCAAATCCTGAACAGGCCTAACTTGGACAATGTTGGTGAGTCGTGAATTATGGCAATGTTGGTAATTTGTGATGTTGTTGAATGAACTTTGGCTTGAATTTTGGGGCATTGAGGTTGTGAAAAATTTGTGGTGTAGGCTTGGATGAATACATTCATGATGCATGTGGGAAATTTTGTTGACATGTGTAAATTTTATTTCATGAACATGGCAAAATTTTGTAGGTACGAGTATGGAAGAATTTTGTGGTGGCATTTTTTTTTTTTTTTTTTTTTTTTTTTTTTTTTTTTTTGTATTGGTCATGAAACTTTGGTTTCGACAAGCTTTTGTTGAGCATGAGACTTTGGTTATAGAAATATCTTTGTTGGGTATGTGATGTTAGATATGAATTTTTTTTTTTTTTTTTTTTTTTGTGGTTACGATTTTGGGACATGGAAAATTTTTGTGGTTGTGATTTTGGACATGTAGGAATTTTTTTGGTTGTGGCCATGATTTGGATATGAAAAATTTTCTTTGGTTGTGATTTTGGATATGAAGAAGATTTTTTGGTTGTGATTTTGATTTGGATATGGAAAAATTTTATTTGGTTGTGTATATGTTTGTGTATGAACATGGAAAAAACAAATTTGTGGTTATTTTGGACATGGAAAAAAATTTTTGTTGTGATTTTTGACATGGGACTTTTTTTGGTTGTGATTGTGATGTTGGTTCAAACTTTGTTTTGCAGAACCTCAAGAGTCGAGGCAACCTTTAGATGTTAAAAGGCATATGAGATATGTTGTCTCCAGATATTAAGAACATTATCAATGAGGCAGGCTTTCAAACTTTTTTCCAAGCTTTACTGAATCAGGAAACCCATGAGTACAAGGATCTTCAGTTACTCCTTACCTTGTCAGAACGGTTTTGGGATACCACATTTACTTTCCATTTCCCAGGCATTGGTGAAGTAATATTGACACCTTACGACTTTTCTGTCATCACTAGCTTGAGATTGGGTGGTGAAAGAATTAAGGTCAATGATTTCCTTACCCCAAATGAAATTATGAGACTTTTAGGCATAGTGCCTTCAAAATTGAAGAGTAAAAATGTCTCTTTAATGTGGCTGTATGAAAACATTGAGAACTATAATACCATAGCAACCGGCACACGCATGTTTATGCTCCTCTTCATTGGGACCTTCTTATGTCCGGACTTAGGTAGTACCGTGAGTTTGCGCTACTTGTGGAGTCTGACAGATATTGATCAAATAAAAAATTATGACTGGGGTGGCATGGCTTACGCCACCCTTTTGCACTTCATGAATCAACTTTCTCGGCATAGCCTCTTAAGCTTGGGTGGTGCTCCATTTGTCTGTCAGGTGAGGTTTGGAATTTTTGGCTATGCATGGGTTTTGTTTGAAAATTGCTTTGGGTATGTCATAACAATGTGTGTGAATTTTTTCAGGTTTAGATGTATGATTATTTTGGGGTTGGTCCTCAAGCTTGGGAGGAGGTTGATGGCATCTATCCTAGATTTCTCCGTTGGTTGCCCAAATACCGTTTGTCAATGCCCTCCAGGCGTTCTTTGGAAGTTTGCGTATGTTGATTGACAATTTAACTATTGCTGATGTGAGTTTTTCTCTTTTTTGTGTGGGGTTTTTGGTGTTTGATTGTGGTTTGGTCTTCTTCCCATTTTTGGTTCTTTTGTGATTTTCAGATGTCTTTAAATCCTTGGGTTGGATGTGAGGAGTATGCTAAGTGTGAGTGGGCTCTAGAACTGAATGATCGCCAAGTGTTTTTTGAGTGTGGCCATGAAAGGTACTGGTATCTTGGTGATCGGGTGTTGCCTCAGGTTCAACATGTGTACCCTCCTACAACAATTCTGGTTCCTCTTTGTCCCTCCATTAGGTTGGCTGATCGACTGACTAATGAAGAGATTGCTCATGCTCGGATTAGCCATGTTGTTTTAGCGATACCAGGAGTTTATCTGGATTTTATTCGAACTCAATTGCAAGGTTGTTTGGCTGGCATTCTTGTTGCCTCGGTATCTCTCTTTCTTTATGAAGTTAAGTTGCATTTCACCTTGTATGCTCCTTTCTCATATTTCCTCCTTATGACAATGTCCGCATGTTGCATTCTTAGGCTTCATCTTCTGAAGAAGAGGAGGAGGAAGAAGAGAATCCCCCTCCTAGTCATGCTAGCGGATCTTCTAGTTCTTTCATGGAAACCTATCGTCACTTTCTTGCATGGCAATATGAAGTGATGAATCCTAATGGGTCGTACAGCTCCGTGCCTTTAGACAAGCCATAATACACCCTGAACGTCCCTTGGCCCGATCCAGTGTGTTCTTGAATTTTTATATCTTTGTCCTTATTTCTTCTTGGCTTATTGAATGGCTCATGATCCGGTAGATTTGTACTTCAGGTCGATGTTGATCTTGTGGAAGAAAGCATGCAGATGATTGGAAGCTTGCAATTGGTAGCACGAACTCAATCTTCTTGATATGTGATCAATGAAGTGAGCTGGGTATAAGATGATGCTTTCTGAGTGTCCTTGCTTGGACTTTTCCTGATAATGGATCTAATACTTGTCTTTGTTGATTTTTTAGGTGAGTCAACTGGCGCTGGCTGATGCCGATAGAAGATCGTTGGAGGAAAGGATCAGGACTCTTGAGCTTGAGAACCAACAACACGATCCTCAATTCTATGCAAGTCAAGAAGGAAATACTAAAGGTAGCTCCTCTAGAGGTTGGTTGAGGATGTCTTCACGCAGGCTGACCCGGAGTCCCAATGATGTTTGATTTGTATTTTTATTTTTTCCTGCAAAACAAGAAGAAGTGTTCCTTAAACAATCTTGTATTAATTTCCATTTTTAGCTCTTTGTCCTTGGAATTGCCTTTGATCATGTGGAAACTTTAAATGAGACAAGTTTAGAATTCACCTGATGAGGTCTTGTAGTACCAATTTAAACTTATCTTTATTGGCTCTGACGGAATTTGCACTTATTTGAATGAGGCAAAGCTGAATGCCCCTAGTTTAAAAATGAATGCATGATTTTTGCAAATCTTGAAATCTTGATTTGGAAAAGATGATGATGGTGGTCGCTTCACCCTTTTTTTTTTGAAAATGAAGGAGGCATGGTCGAATGCCCCTAGTTTGAGAGATGTATTCATGATCTTGAAAAATCTTGATTTGATCAATTTTTGAAAATAGTGATGCAGGTGATATATATATATATATATATATATATTGAAAACAAATGAGTAAGGCATGTTTGAATTCCCTAGTTTAACCAAAAAAGATCTTTTTGAGTGTTAGAAAGGGTAAAAAAACGAATCAAAAGAGGGCCTAAAAACACAAAATTGTGTAAATCAGCATTTGTGGGACTGAGTGCCATTCAGAACTCAGGGAGTGCCATTCGGCCCTTTTGAAGTGCCGGTCGACACTTTTAAATGGCACTCTATTATGTGAGCTGGCCTACACCATGGTAAGCCGCCTTCTCACACTTTTTCGATGCATGTTTTGCATTTTCAAGTGTTTTGAAAGAGATTTTCTTCGTTTATGCCCATGCAACACTTTCCTACTTAGCTACAAACTCTTTGAAACTTATTTAAACCTGATTAACAATTGATGTAGCTTACTTTAGTGATCTCTCCTACAACAACTTTCTACATAAAGGTTAGCAAGACATAATAATCACAAGCAAGAGTCATCTATGGCAAACAAACAAAATTTTTCTCATTCAACAATTTATGATATCAACAGATGGGTTCGTAACTTTGATTTTAGCACCAAGACCAATTTTATAGCCTTTAAACTAGAGGGAATCAAGGCTTTGAGGAATGTTAAGATCAAGTGGGACTTTCTCTGTGCTGCTGTGAAATTCTGGGATCCTAAAGATCATGTGTTCCGGTTTAAAACTGCTTAACTTTGCCCCACAATTGAAGAATTTTCCGCTATTCTGGGCTATGGTCCAAGCAAGAAATCCGTAGCAGTTTCCTGTGATCCCAAGCATAGGGAATCTTTGTCTGATGCTCTAGGTCTTCCTACTTCCATTACCAGTAGTATGGTTGAAGGACATATGGTGAATCTTCGTGCAATTCTTTCAAGACTGATTAATAAACGCACTTATAGAGTGACTGACAATATGCAGAAAATTTTTGGCTTGGCCTTATGTTTCGTGGGAAAATTTTTTCTGTGCTCTGGAAGGCACGGTTTTATAGATGCTCGAGCCATAAGTGTTGTGAGTCAAATTAAGGATGGCAATAATCCTATTTCTTTGATCTTGGCAGAAACTCTTCTAGGACTGGACACTGTATTTCATGGTGGAGAGTCTCAAAACTTTCTTGGAAGTCCCTTGACTTTGCAGATATGGCTGGGAACGACTAGATATGATTGCCAGGCCTACAGCTGGTAATTATGGTCCTAATAGTTTTCTCAGTAGGACTTTCATCAAAACTAAATGCCAAACTAAGAGCAATGGGGTGAAATTCTTGAACAAGAAGTCCAGTGCCTCAATTCGATGGAATTGTATTGGTGGAAGTGCCCACCCCCTCTACTGCGATCTCCAGGATCAGATCACATCTTCATATTCGGATTAAGGAGGGCAAATTTCTATAAGGTGGAAAGACTCTTGAGGTAGTTCCAATATGAGCAAGGAATGCCCAGTGGAAGAGGAAGAAAACCTTTCACTCTTGTGGACACAAATCCTACTTCTATAAGGAACATGCTATTGGGCTTGGAGATGGCTGACCAATTGGATCAGACTTTTGTCAAGGTTCACTTTCATAGGATGACTGTAGAATACTCTAACTGGTTGGTGGACAAGATTGCTAACAAGGAAGCTAACATGGTTGCTATGACAAAACAGTTTCTTAGAGACAATCGGGAAAGACACGATGATGACAACTATGAATTTAAAAGAAGGGACAAAGATGACAAGGTACCTAGCATAGAAGAAATCAATGATCAACCAAAAGAGAAAAAACTGAAGACAAAATGACCTTATTTTTGGCTTTTAACACGTTTATTTTAAAAGTTGATGTGAAACTCTTATGTTTAGGAATTATTTAGGACTTGTAGGTTAAGGATTCTGTTTAAGGTTCAGGTTCTTGGGGTTTGGTTTTTTTATGGTTTGGTTTAGGGTTTGGGTTTTAGGGTTTGGTTTTTTTTTTTTTTTTTTGGATTTTGTGTAATGACATGGTTTAATGGAAAGGTTGAATTTTGGAAAATTTTTTGCTTAATGGGCAAATGGTGGGCTTGGGGAAATTGTGACCGGACTAATCCATGGTTGCCTACGTACCCCCTTTGTAGAAGGATCAGGTCATCACGTAGTTCATTTATTTTTATTTGCCTTAACTTTTGCCTAGGCCGCCTTTTTGGGTTTTCAACCTAGCAGGCTTTCTCACTTTTTTTTTTTCTTTTTTTTTTTTTTTTTTTTTTTTTTTTTCACTCTCCTTTTGCATAGATTGCCCTTTCAGGTTTTCAACCTACCCCTTTTTTTTTTCCAATCAAGCCTAGGAAGGGAAATAACATAATTTACAACCATTTCAGACGTGGTGTCTTCAGACTACCACCTTAGACGTGGTATTTCCTCAATTGATCCATGTTGGTTGGCTCAATGAAAGGGTTTTCATCTAAGTCCATCAACCTTACTGCTCCCCCAGAGTATATTTGCTTAATAATGTATGGACCTGCCCAATTTTGCTTGAATTTCCTGTTTGCATCTTGAATCGAGGCTCGGATCTCTTTTAGCACTAAATCTCCCAACTTCAAATCTTTGGTTCTTACTTTCTTGTCAAAAGCTTTCCTAAGCCTCCTTTGATATCCCTGAATGTGATACAGGGTTTTAAGTCTTTTTTCATCCAACATGCATAACTGGTCATATCTTCTTTGCAACCAATCTGTTTCAGTGATTTCACTTTCCAGTACTGTCCTTAGTGAACAGACACCAATTTCAATGGGAAGGACTGCTTCCATCCCATACACCAATGAATAAGGAGTGGCTCTTGTGGAAAATCGAATCGATGTCCTGTATCCCTAAATTGCATAGGGTAATTGTAGGTGCCAGTCTTTATAGTTCTTCATGCTCTTCTTCAAAATTCGCCCTATATTCTTGTTTGTAGCCTCAACTACTCCATTAGTCTGAGGACGGTAAGGTGAAGATTTATGGTGCTGAATGTTAAACTGTCATAGCAACTTCTCTGTTTCTCCCTTGAAATGCGTCAGACATAATTTCATATGGTACCCCATATCTGCAGATGATATTGGTCTGGATGAATTGA
The DNA here is from genome assembly GCA_030021035.2 of Notholithocarpus densiflorus. Lineage (NCBI taxonomy): Eukaryota > Viridiplantae > Streptophyta > Magnoliopsida > Fagales > Fagaceae > Notholithocarpus > Notholithocarpus densiflorus. The sequence goes on along the minus strand of JARYZH020000444.1, from coordinate 53,463 downwards.
GCAACTTTCTTTGAATTCAAAACCTTGTATAAGGCAGCTTCTACCCATTTAGTGAAGTAATCAATAGCTACAAGTATGAATTCATGGCCATTGGATGCTGTTGGATGAATCTACCCAATAATGTCTATCCCCTATGTAGAGAATGGCTAGGGTGATATCATGGTATGTAATGGCGTGGGTGGCATGTGCTTCAAATCTCCATGGACTTGGCATTGATGGCATTTTTTAACATAAGCCACACAATCGGCTTCCATAGTAGTCCAGTAATAACCTTGTCTCATTATCTTCCGGGATAGCATGTGTGCATTCATATGTGGCCCATATCTTGATTCATGAATCTCTTCTATTATCTGTTGTGCTTCCTTAGCAGTTACACAAAGGAGATGAATTCCATCATATGATCTTTTGTAAAGCCTTTCACCACAAATAATGTAATTAGTAGATAGTCTCCTGATGGTCAATTGGTCATTCTTGTTTGCAGACTTCGGGTATGTCCCATCCTTAAGGTATTGTAGGATGTTTGAATGCCATTCACCTTCTCCATTCTTTCCCTCATCTTCTTCTATTGTCATGCAATAAGTTGGTTCCTCTTTTTGTTCAACCACTATCGGTCTATCTTCATCTTCTTTAGGCCCATCCATCATGGATGTCATCACTGCTAAAGCGTCCGCAGTCTGATTTTGCATCCTTGGCACATATTGGTATTGGATCTTGCTGAATTTTGAGGCCCGCTTCTAAAGACATTCATGATAAGGCATCAACCTTTTTTCTTTGATCTTTCATTTATTCTGAATCTGGGAGATTATCAAAGCTGAGTCACCATACACCTCCAACTCTTTCACTCTAAGGCCTAAGGCTACTTGTAATCCCATGATGCAAGCTTCATATTCAGTGGCATTGTTGGTGGCAGGAAGTTGAGTCTACCAGAAAATGGGATGCGTGTCCCTTTTGGAGAAATTAAGAGAACTCCAATACTACTTCCATTTTGATTTGTTGTTCCATCAAAGTACATCTTCCATGATTCTACCTCAATCCCCGTGATATCTTCATCCGAAAAGTCACATTGGATCTCTTTAGCTTCTTCTGGTGAACAATGGGCTAAATGATCAGAAATTTCTCTCCCCTTCACAGATTTCTAAGTCACATATTTAATATCAAATTTTGATAAAAGCAAAACCCATTTAGCTGTCTTCCCATCTTGCACAGGCTTTTCCATTAAGTACTTTAAAGGGTCCATTCTTGCAATCAACAAGACCTTGTAAGCAAGCATATAATGTCTGAGTTTGCAGGTTGCCCATACAAGTGCTATACATGTCTTTTCAAGCGGTGAATGCTTTTCTTCATAAGGCAGGCTGATGTAGTAGATTGCATTCTCTTTTCTAGTCTCGTCTAGATATTAAGCAAGCAAAGCCCCCATTGTTGTATCTGTAGTTATGAGATACAACAATAACGGCTTTTCAAGTACTGGTGCGATGAGTATTGGTGGCTTCATCAGATAATTCTTGATCTTCTCAAAAGCCTCTTGGCATTGTTCATTCCACACTGTAAGAACTTCTTTCTTGAGTAATCGAAAAATTGGTTCACATGTCATTGTGAGCTGGGCTATGAATCTGCTAATACTGTACTCTCCCCAGAAATCCTCGGATCTCCTTTTCAATTCTTGGAGGTTTCATTTCTACAATGGCCTTGATTTTGTCTGGATCGACCTCTATTCCCCTCTGGCTTACCATAAACCCCAATAGCTTTCCGGAGGTTACACCAAAAGTGCACTTCTTTGGATTCAACCACAACTTGTAGAACCGTATTCTTTCAAAGAACTTCCTCAAAGCCGATATATGCCCTTCACGGTCTTTGGACTTCACTATCATATCATCAATATAAACCTCTACTTCTTTGTGGATCAAGTCATGCAACAAAGTGGTGGCTGCACGTTGGTAAGTAGCACTAGCATTTTTAAGGCCAAATGGCATGATCTTGTAGCAATATGTCCCCCATAGAGTAATAAAGGAGGTTTTCTCCATATCTTCTGGAGCCATCTTAATCTGATTATACCCTAAAAATCCATCCATAAATGATAGCAAGGCATGTCCTGCTGTATTGTCAACTAGGATGTCAATGTGAGGCAAAGGAAAGTCATCTTTTGGGCTAGCCTTATTCAGATCTCGGAAGTCTACACACACCCTCACTTTCCCATCTTTCTTTGGCGCCGAAACAACATTACCTAACCACTCTGGATAGTTGACCACCCTTAGGAATCCTGCATTATACTGTTTCTCGACCTCTTCCTTAGTCTTGGGAGTCCACTCCGGCTTCATTCTTCTTAACTTTTGCTTGACTGGCTTTATGGTTAGATCTGTTGGAATGCAATGTTGTACTATATCTGTATCAATCCCAGGCATGTCTTTGTATGACCACACAAAGACCTCTTTAAATTCTGTCAGCAGTGCCACTAATGCATCTCTCTCTGAGGTGGTTAGGGTATTACCCACTTGTATCATTTTAGGTTCATCATCAATTCCCAGGTTAATGGGTTAGGTTTCTTCTTTTATGGGTTCTAGGTGTCCTTGTTTTAATTCCTTATTATTAAGAGTTTCTTTACCAATTTCAGAAATAAAAACATTCAAAGCCAACAAATAAGCAGAATTAGAAATCATATTATAAGGAAAGAGTTCTCAATAGACTCAATAGACTTAACTAAATCAAACTCAACTGGAATACTATCATAAACATAACAGGAATAGAAATACTAGTAGAAATAGACTCAATGGGGACAAAAACAATGTTCTTAGCGGGGGTGATTGGCTCGACGGTCTTGATCTTCTTGGAAAGAGTGACTGATTTAATGGTCTTGATATTTTTCACAGAGTCCTCCATGGGGTGGGCGGCTCCCTCCCATGCCCAATTCTTCAACTTGGTCGTGGCTTCCACAATGGCAGGTGGCTCCCAGTAAGTTCCTTCTTCCCTCAACATCAGTACTGCGGGATCTTCATCCATATAATCTGTGGCTTTATCATCAATCTCCATATCTGTGGGCTTGTTAGTCACCAAAGTATCCAAGCGCTCTATGTTATCCATCCACTCACCAAACAAATCATGCTTCCTTTTGTTACTCAAGTGGGTGTGTTGAGGGAGGTGTTCTGACTCGCCCCCTTCCATCTTCTCATTATCACCTTCAGCATTCTCAAGTGTTAGGATTCTGAGACTGTGGACCATCAGTTTTTGATCTAGAGCAGCCAATCTAGCATCTATGTCATCCTCTTCTTCGGTATGTGGGGTCAGTGAACCAGGTTCCGAATCGTAATATGACCCCAACTCTAGAATCTCTCTACCATGCTGTCGATGCTCGGCCTCAATCGGCTAAGCGGAAGAACTGCCGCCGCCATGCCTTAGTTCGACCACCCACCGTGGCGACAGCTCCCGCGCATGCGAGGCCCCATTGGAGGGCCCCTTTCGAATGGTATGGTGTTCGCGCGGAGCTTTGGGTGCTCTCTCTCTCAGTGGAGGACGGTAGGTCTAGCTTTGGCGTTTATGGTAGGAATCTGGGCCAAATTTTAAGGGATTACCAAATGTAAGTGAAGTCACCACCAATCATTGGGTTTCTAGTTGATTTTATTATGGATCCTAGGTTAAGAAAACGGGCATTTTTCCAAATCTAATGTGGATGACAAAAAAATCTTGATTCTTAGGTCCGGAAGTTTTGTTACGTGTGGGGAAGGTGTTAGGCACCCCACAGTCCTTTGTTTTGATAAACCCTTAATTTTTGGAGATTGACAGTAAAAACATGATTTTGACATTGGCTTTCGGGGCTTTGCATGCATAGGGATTTGAGGTTTGGCTTTTGAATGGTTATGGTCCCAATCTATGCTTTCCTAAGGCGTTCGAGCAAAGTGCCAAATTTCTACGGCGACAAGTCACCGTACTTTCGCGACAGAAATTAGGCATCGCTTGGCTTAGGTGACACGGACTGTGACAATCACACCTGAGGGGGGGCGAGCAGGTATATATATACATGAAATCATGCACAATGCAAGCACACATAGCAGGAAAGTAAATGCCTGCATCCCTAGAGCATGGCCTAAAATATAGGCGCAGGAAAGTAAACAAGGGTCGCCATACTCTAAAGATGAGAACGAATGGTACACAACATGATATACCTAATACAGACCATCTAAGAGAGAAAGGGAGGAGGAAGAGAGGGGTTTAAAAGAGTACATAACCAAAGGAAACAATTGGACTCCTAAACCTACTGACTGAGGCCGCTCGGCTAAACCACATGCTTGCATCTACACCCTTTTTGCTTGCACCTGGGAGACTGTGTCCTAGCTCCAAGCGTACTCGCTCCATGTGTGTACATGCAAAGGCAAAGACAAGAAGCCAACAAACAAGCAATGGAATGAAAATATGCGAAGTGCGTACAAAGAGGCATAAAGCAGATAAGCGCGATAGACATGGCAAACATAGGTACAAGTGTGCGGGCAAACAAGCGAGAAGGCAAACAAGTAAGACAACAAGCAAACAAGAAAGAAGACAAATAAGCAAAAGGGCAAACAAAAGTGGTGTCCACGGGGGACAAATGTAGGTTTGGATCGAATGTCCATAGCTTCATTGTGTTGAAGTATGGACAACACACTAGCAAGCAAGACTCATGCATGAACATGTAAGCAAGCGTGTAAAGATGCATAGAAAGCCAACGGGCGGCATAAACAAGCATAGCAAGCATTTCCTCACACGGAGAGGAAAAGGGGAAAGGTATGCACAAAGCAACCGGCATCATGGTGATGCATCTCAAATGGTTACATCCAAACAAGCCCTCATCGACATTGGATGTAACCACACAACCACAAACCCGCTAAGGGCGTTAAGTGTGGCAAAGCCTAGAACTAGAAAGGTTAACATGGAAGATAAAGCATAGAAACAAGCAAGCATAGACATGCAAAATGGGAATGATACAAACCCTTTGATATGGGCCTTGATGTATGGATGATGACAAAGACCATAGGGTCTAGATCGGGTCCTAACCATTAGGCCAAAACACAAGAAAATGCGATAAAAGGAACAAAAAGACTACAATAGCACATGGCATGACAAACAAGGTCTAGGCTCAAGCACATAAACAAGACATGGTGCGCACAAGCGCACAGAAGATAACATAAAACATGTAGAGAACATAGATCTGAGCACACAAGCATGTGAAAACAAAGATCCAGACATATAGGCATGGAAATATGCATGTAAGCATGTAAATGTACATCTAAGCATGTGAATGTGTAGACCTAAATATAAGCGTGTAGATCTAGGCATAAGTATGTAAACCTAGGCATAGGCGAGGCCAAAAGCATGAAAGCTAGAATGTGAGCATGTAGACCGAACCAACAACACATAGAAAAGTAGGATCTAAACATGGCATAAAGCATAAAGCATGTAGGAAAGACAAATAGACATGTAAACAATAATAGAAACATGTGGATCTAGCCAAACAACACACGGGAAAGATAGATCTAGGCACCAACACATGGTATGAGACATGGAGGCATGTGGATCTAAAAAAAAAACATAGGAAAGAGAAGATCTAAGCATAGAAAGCATGGCATAAAGCAAGAAAACCTGTAGATCTAAACATATAGGCATGTAAGGATGTAGATCTAAGCATAAAACATGGCATAAGACATAAAAAGTAAGGAGATTTAAGCTAGAAGCATAAATAAAACAAGAAACATGCTAAAGAAAGAAATAAATCATGTTATTCAAGCAAAAAGAAAGGATAAAAAGCTTGATGAAGCTTTAAAGAAAAAGGGGTATGGATAATAGCTAAAAAGCTACATTCATACCCCTTAAACCTTAAATACAAGGTATGGAACCAAGGAGAGGAAGATGGAGGCTATGAACACTACCTTGTATTTTTTGGATAAGAGAGAAGAATCAAGTAGCTTTGATGTGTTTTTGTGTTTTTTGGGAGAGAAATATGGTGAGAAAAGAGAGAAAAAAATGCCCAAAAACGCCCAAAACAACTCCTAAAGACCCCCTACTTTTTCCGTTCTCATCCAATCTAGGGTGCTAGGGGCTATTTATAGCCCTTGGCATGCTTCCCGAGGTTCGGCGGCCCTTGGTTTAGGTCGGAGGCCCTTCAAGGGCCGTCGTGGATGTCATCGTGACATCAGCAAATTCGTCCTGTAGTGCTTTTTCACTTTTGACTTTGGACATGCATTTGGAGGTCTTCCCATGCTTGGATTGAGGCAATCTTGGTGTCCCTAGATTTCTAGTTTTCAGAAAGCTAAAGAAATTAAAAATCCAACAATTGGATCAAAAGTTATGACTTTTGGAAGCATACTGACGTGCTTTTCACAATTTTCTCAGTATCTCAACCATTTTAACTCCGATTTTGACCCATGAATAGTCGTTGGAATGAGAATTTGATTATCTTTGCAATGGCATTAGTTTGAACTCGTTCTGACAGCTGGATCAAAATTAAGGTTTCTAGGGCCCACTAAGAGTCAACTCCAGGTTAAACTTGGTCAAAGTTGCTAAAAATCTCCAAGGAGCTCGGGTTTGATATAAAACCATTAAAATTTTTGTTTTGTGAGGATTTTGACATTGTTTGACCTTTGGTCAACCCAGGGCTGACCAGAGGCATTTTGGTCATTTTAGTTGAAATAGGCACTTTGAGCGATCTCGTGTCTGAACGGGTTACGCCATGCTATTATATATGTTCTCGTGACCCCATGGAGAAAAAATGATAATTTTTGGTTTTTCAGGGTTTGGCACACAAATCGAGGGCGGAAAAAATACGATATCAACAGCTGCCCCTTCTTTATCTAATATCTTAAGTGCAATGAGAGGTGTCGGATAAAGAACATAATTCCGCATTTTGCCGCCCCTAAATTCCTTGTAAAGGCTATTCATGGATTGAGACCAGTTTTTTACCTGATGCAGTCGAGCTATTGCAGCTGCTTCTGAAACACTTTCTAGACTTGAGGTTGGTGGCTTTTTTTTTTTTCTTCTTCTCTTCTTTTCTCTACAAAATGTTAGTAGCAATGCAACTAGGAAAGCATGCTAGATTTTTTTTTTTTTTTTTTTTTTGGGGGGGGGGGCAGGTAGAAAGACATGCAAATGCTGGAAGCTATGGATGTAGAAAATAAAATGCTAGGCAAAGTAAAGGGACTTACCTGGTGATTAGGAACTTAGGATTCTTTAGGAACTTGGTGATTGTGGGATGGTGAGACATACGGCACCGTCGCTAGTTAGCCTCAAAATAAGATTGGTCGAGGATAGAGGATTTCTGAATAGCACGCTTGATGAATGATTCCTACGTCATGGAAGCGTGGAAAAGTTACTACACCATGGAAGTGTGGAAAGGGTCCTATACTGTGGAAGCATAGAAGATTGTGCTAATCCGTTGTTGGGTATCAAGCACCATAATGACTCCTAGAACAAGAGAGGAGAAGTTCCTACACCATGGAAATGTGGAAAGGTTCCTATACCATGGAAGCATGGACAATTGTGCTGATCTGTTGTTGGGTATTGAGCACCACAATGATTCCTACGCAGTGGTAGCGTGGAGAAGTTCCAACATTGTGGAAGTGCGGAAAGGGTCCTATATCGTGGAAGCATGGACGATTGTGCTGATCCATTGTTGGGTATCGAGCACCATAATAGACTCCTGGAACAAGAGAGGAGAAGTTCCTACACCGTGGAAGTGTGGAAAGGGTCCTATAGCGTGGAAGCATGGACAATTGTGCTGATCCATTGTTGGGTATCGAGCACCATAATGATTCCTACACCGTGGAAGCATGGAGAAGTTCCTACACCGTGGAAGTGTGTTAAGGGTCCTATACCATGGAAGCATGGACGATTGTGCTAATCCGTTGTTGGGTATCAAGCACCATAATGATTCGTATGCCGTGAAAGCGTGGAGAAGTTCCTACACCATGGAAGTGCGAAAAGGGTCTATACCGTGGAAGCATAGACGATTGTGCTAATCCATTGTTAGGTATCGAGCACCATAATGATTCATATGCCATGGAAGCATGGAGTGGTTCCTACACCGTGGAATTGTGGAGATGTTGCCTTTAAGGAGGCTGCTGAGATTCCTACGCCGTGGTAGCGTGGAGAAGTTCCTACACCGTGGAAGTGTGGAGATGTTGCCTTTAAGAGGGCTGCTGATATATGATTCTGGAACTGCCTTTGAGAGGGTTACTGATATATGTGAAAAACAATGCCTCTGATTAGGAGTTACATGCGTAGTTCTAGGAAATCACCTTTGAGAGGGCCGATGCTGTATGCAAGAAACAATGCCTCTAGGTAGGACTTACATGTATAATTTTGGAAATCACCTTTCAAAGGGCTGTTGCTATATGTGTGCAAGAAACAATGCCTTTGGGTAGGACTTACATGTACAATTCTAGAAATCGCCTTTAAAAAGGCTGCTGATGTTTGCAAGAAACAATGCCTCTAGGTAGGACTTACATGTAAAATTCTAGAAATCGCCTTTAAAAGGGCTATTTAAAAGGGCTATTGATGTATGCGAGAAACAATGCCTCTAGGTAGGACTTACATGTTTGGAAATCTCCTTTAAAAGGGCTATTGATGTATGCGAGAAACAATGCCTCTAGGTAGGACTTACATGTACAATTCTGGAAATCGCCTTTCAAAGGGCTACTGATGTGTGCGAGAAACAATGCCTCTGATTAGGACTTACATACGTAATTCTAGGAAATTGCCTTTGAGAGGGCCGATGTTGTATGCAAGAAACAATGCCTCTAGGTAGGACTTATATGTATTTGTTGCAGTATGTGTGTAAGAAACAATGCCTCTGGGTGGGACTTACATGTACAATTCTGGAAATTGCCTTTAAAAGGGCTACTGATGTGTGATATTGGTAGCACTTGCATCGCGTCGTATCCTTACGGGTTTACCAATTCAATCTGATAGTGATCAATCCACTAAGGGAAATGAAAAATGAAGAGACCACACAAAATAAAGCTGCCCCAGTGTAGGTTTTGTACGGTTCTTGACACGACAGGAAAAGTCCTTGGTGGGATGGACCCGTTCTTGCATACTGATTAGCACAAAGTGAATGGAACTACGCAAAATAAACTGCCCCAGTGTAGGATTTTGTGGGGTTTTGGATCGACGAACCGAATTGACATGGATTTGAGCTTGTTTTGGATGATTGTACCACAATAGGCCCCTTGGTTTGCTAAATTCTGGATTCAAAGTTCTGGGCAAGATCCCCTCTTGGAAATGCTAAAACTTTTGGTCATATCTACATAAGAACTTCTTGGATGTTAAGTAATGTGCGATTTTGATGTATTGTGCATGTTGGGAACCTATTTAGGCTCTCTCAGGGAGAGATTCCTCCTTCTCTTAATGGATATCTTGAATTGCACCGAATAATGGGAATACGATCTATGGTTTGGAAATATCAAAAATAAAACTGCCTTAATATCAGGATTAAGCCTAGGGCCAACCCTTGGGTATTGGGGGTCATGTCTGAAGCAATGACTCAGGAATCCTCTGTTGGGATGAGTTCGAAAGGCTTGAAAAGTGTTTAGGGCAATGATGCCCGAATGGTGTTTAAAACCTGGGGTTGAGCATTTGAATCTTCTGGGTTCAGGTCTTTTTGAAGGTGCCTAGTTATGATGAAAGGAGGCTTGCATAAGCTGCTGCAATCTTGAAATCTCATTTTTCTAGAAATTCCTTGGGAAGAAATGAATAACCCTCAAGGATTTGTTTTTGGACTTTGAAAAGTTTGGAGGATCCGAAATCCTTATCATTGGAAATCTTTGAGGGTCATCATTTTTCCCTTCTGTTTCAATTGGTTTTGAAAATCAGGTTCACAAATTTTGAAAATTCATTCATGATCATGAAAATCTATTTGAGTGCATGTACCACAAGAGGGGCTCGCTAAGGCCATGTTTCCTATGTGGCTTAAAAGTGTATGCGCTCAACGGCTATCATTTACCCTGAATAGGGGACACGCTCGCAAGCAAGGATTTCTTAAGCAAAGTGCTTGTCTTTACCAAATGCATGGGTGTCCCTTTTTAAGCTATGTAGGGAAAACATGAATGATGTGTTTGGCTTTTTGAACTCATCGGGTGGGTTGGGAGAGGACCCTACCCTTTTTGAGGCATGATGCCTTGGCATAAGTAGATGATCCCGTAATCAATGATTGACCAAATGTTCAATGTGCCACGACCAACTAATCCTCAGTGATCAGTGAGGTCTTTCATTAGGTTGTAACGTGGCCTTGGGGTTAATTGGGTGCTTGAAATGAAGGATATCAGGCTCAAAACTTTCATATGTGGGTGATTATTTGGCATAAGCTCCATAGACTAGGTAGTCACTCTCAATCAGGAAGGACTTTCTCAGGACCGTAATGTAAGGATATGGGTTTCCTTGGCTTACGGGAGGATATTTTGGCTGTGAAATTCTTTGAAAGGCTTCCTAAAGTCAAGGATTATTCTTCATCAAAAGCATTTTGGTTGCCTCTCAAGCTTGGCTATCTCCTCAATTTGAGTCCATCTCTTGAATTTTGCCCATTTCATTTTTTGGGGCTTTCATTTTGATTTTCTTTGGCTCGCATTTCTTGATTGTTTCTGGATGAATTTTTCTTTTACCCTTTCTTTGTTTGGGGCTTCATTAGACTTGATTGGCCCATGACTTTTGTCATTTAATTTGGGCTTTCTTCTTCTTTTTTTCACCCTTTTTTTTTTCAATTAAGGACTCATTTAATGGACTCAAATATTGGAAGTCACCTAGCGTGAGGTCCTTGTAACCATCTAACTCGCCCCAGTGTGGGGGGCAATCCTTGGCTGGGTTAAATCAAGAAAAGAATTCAATAGGCTCAACTGGGCTAGCAAGGGATACTTCTCTGCAAGCGGGACGGTAGTGAAATGAATGCCTTTTTCCGTCATCCTGAGCACTTACTTCTTAGCCCTAGGAGCTTATGTGCCAAATTATAAATTCGGGTGATTTTTGAAAACATTTTCTTTCTAGCTCAAAAGGGCTATCAAGTGATATAACTGTTTGGATAGCTGAAACAAATGCCTCCATCATTTCAAATCTAATCAGTTGGTCAATGAAACCAATCTTGGGTAGGGCCTCCCCAAGGGGGTCGATTGTCAAGAATTGAACGTGCACTTTGCAAAAGTGGTTAATGTTTCAGGAATGTCGAGTTGTTGAGATGGGATATCATGAGGTGAGTGTTTGGGGATCACATGTCCCTTATCCCTAGTAACGGACAACCACTTCACTCAAACAACTCTTTTCACACAAAAGGGGTTTTGGCATTGACTTGCCGCTCTCAGAAGATGCATGCGCTACACAAATTTTCATGATTTGATGATGTGAACATTTATCCTTTGATCTTATTTTGAAAAACCTTTTCTTTTCTTTTTTTTTGAAAAATGTGTACAAGATTGCAACAAACCTAAGCCAACCAAATTGAGAGAAGGTTTTGTTGAGACAGTGTTTGGGATGTAGTGACAAGGCCAAACTTGGGTTTCAGTGTTTCCGATGGATGGCATTCCCAATACCCACAAGCTTTGCAAAGATTCACTTAGGGGACGGAGGTCTTCCCCTTGTAAAGAAGCCTTTGGTGATTGATTCCATGGTTGGCATACTTCTTGGGATGAAGATTTTCTGATCTATGGCGAAGATTCTTGTAAGGCACAAGTAACAAACTTCATTTTCATGTCAATCGTTGAACTGACCTGTCAAGGCAATGTGCCATATTAGAGACCTATTAAAGGCAATATGAATACAACAAGAAGGGATGTTAATGCAATTCCCTGAAATTTTGATAAGACACTGTCGCCCGGGTGTTGAGCAGGTGAATGGTTCCATCACAAATGCTCAGATATTTGGTTGTCACTATTCATTGAAGAATGCGATGTGAATGATGTCTCTTTGGCTTGATTAAAGCATGTCCCTGAAAAGGAAATTGATTAAAGGGAGTTAATGACATGTCCGGGCTATAATAAACCTGATAAAATTGGAAGCATTTTGGCTCTCATTTGACCAAATTTAATATTTTTACTCTTCCTCCATGGTTCTCATGTAGGCACTCATTACAAGGAAGTTCTGACATTGTATTGCTGAAGTAGCCGGAGCTGATTTCTCATGGATTTGAGATTTGTCAAATGAATCCCCATGTCTGAGGTGGTCTCAATACTGTTTGAATGTTCCTGAGAAGGAAATGGTCTAAGTTAAATGAGTGCTTTGCTCACGGCAAGATCTGATAAAACTGGAGATAGTTCATGATTCTCCCAGAATGTAAGCTTGGTTCGCCATTTTTCGCTGTCAATACAGAAGTCAAGCTTCCAAGGAATGCTTCGAGCAAGCTAAAAGATCTTCTAATGGCCTTGCAAAGAAATTGTGACTGTGGTCCTTTCTAAAATTCAAGATGCTGTTGAGGTTATTGAAAAGAAGTCCATTCGGAGGGGAGAGACCATGCGAAAAAAGCTGCCCTTATGTGGCATTTTCCATGGTCTCTCAATCACGTCACAACTTGGTGAGATTCTCAACTGAAAGGTGTGAGGGTTCACATATCAAGAAACCCAAAGACATCTCAGGATACTTAGAGAAAGAGAGGATTTGTTTTAGGACGACTCGAAGGTGAGAGAAATTTTTTTTCTGAGGAAGACCCAAAGGAACCACCTAGACTATCTGGAGGTGAAAGAAGATCTTTTTCAGAGGGGAAATTGACGAAGACACCCTAATATACCCAAAGAGGAAAGAAGATTTTTTTTCCTGGGGAATATTGAAGGAAATAAGAAGATTTTTTGAAGGGAATCTGATGGAACTCCCTAATCTACCCAAAAATGGGGAAAGAAAATTTTGTCTTAAGGGAATACCCGAAGGAAACACCCAAATTACCCGAAGGCCAAAGAAGATTTTTCTAAGGAAGACTCAAAGGAAAAGCCTATTGAGGCAAGCTGATGCTAACGAAACCTGAGTCGCTTGATCTTGCTTGAGAGATGTTGGGTTCTTTTCACCCTTTTGAGATGCTTTGACAAAAGAGCTTGCAAACTGTACGGATCAACTTTGATTTTTGGCAAAATTCTGCTCCTAGGCTTGCGGTAGCTAGCCTTCATGGATAATGTGGAGGTTGCACAAGATGGATTTTTAGTGGTCTTATGGGAATGAGACCACTAAAAATCTACTCCAGTATCATATTGAGAGCTCCTAAAGGCTTGGCCTTCTTCCGGTCCATATGGACGTCTTGTGGATCATTGACCTCACCAATAATGCTGTTAATGTTTCACTAGAATTGGCTATTGCTCATACTTGAGGTAGGAAATTTGGGACCTTTAGTGCCTTTCTTGAAGGAAATTGGTCAAAATTCACTAGAGTAGACAACTCGGGTTATGCCTCTCTTGATACTTAATAGGCCGAAGCCAGTTCCTGAAAAAGGAAATTCAAAAGGCTAAATTTAGTAGGGAATCTTGGCCCTAAGAGGATCCAACAAAATTGGAAATACCTAGGCCCTCCTCCAATAGAGTGGCCTCATGCATCCTTTTAATTGTCTATTCTCATGTCCAACATAGGTGTCTCATACTGATTGATGGAGATGCTGCATCCACAAGATAACACGAAGTAGGTTTATTGCAATCTTTGACTCCTTGGAGTGAGTTCTTGAATGAGCTATTCAAGGCTTGTGTATTCAGAAATGGCTCCACAAGCTTTTGTCATGACCTCGACTGAGGTGAATTTGAAGAACATGGATGACCCTCCGGTCTGTTGGAGACAACCCTATGAAAATTGCACCGGGATTCATGATGCTTTTACTGCCATCAGCTTCATCTCTTTTTGCATGGGAGAAGGATCGAGAAAAATTCTGCCCCAGTATGGCATTTTTTTGGTCCTTCGACCGTCTAAACAGCCTCTTGAAGATTATTAACTAACATAAACCGAGACTTTGGTTTGCAATCTTTTTTCTAGCACATGTCCTTTTGTATAAGCTGGGAGATACAAGAATCTCGAACTTCCCACATTTCTTCTCACACCTCGAGATGGATTGGGATATTTTCATGGCGGAAACAAAAACCAAAGCACAGGTTATTCTTATGTCCAAAGGCTTTAAGCATGCCCCTATTTCATTTTGCAATTATGGGGGAGAAGTTCTGTGATTTAGAATTCTCGTCATTGAATGAGTTTCTAAAGTGATGCAAATCTTAACATGACCGAATTGTAGCAAGCAACTGAGCATTTGCATAGATTTTGAAAAGGCTTAGGATGGACCTTTTTTCACAATGAAAATTTTAAAGTGTAACACCTTGTCCTTTTAGAAAAAATTTGGCACACTTTGTATGGCAACAGTTTTTGTAATGATGTTCACCAAGATCCTTGGACAAAGAAACTAATTTGATACAAGGAAAACAAAGTTTGATCTTTATAACAATTTTGAAGAAAACTTAGCCTTTTGTACATTTCTATGGAAAAACTCGGTTGCTTGCCACCCAATTTATTAACTACACAATTAGGTGGGAGATATCAGAAAATGTATGCATGCGCTTGTAGGGTCGGGGACCCTTAGGACTTAGGTGGGTTTTAATACACAAGTGGTTCTGGAACCGTCTCTCCTAGGGTTTCTCAATGTTATGCAAGTAGGTAAAGATAGTACCTTTATTAGAGAATTTCTACCTGCAAACAAAATGCTTAAGGACATGCTCCTATCATTTTCAAAAATTGGCTTTGCACCCTAGCGCGGGTATTTATCATGTGTGTTTCTAGAATGATGCAAGATTAATGCATAAGATTAGCAAGTAACCGAAACTTTCATGACATGCTCAACAATGCGGGAAGGACCATTCTTTTGATTACATGCTTGTATGAGATTTGCTTTTACAACACTGGGTTCATCGACTCTAATGATGGGCCTTTTACAATACAAGAAATGCAACTGCAAGGAAAAGCTCAGTTTCTGATAATGTGGACTTCTCGAGGAAGCTCTTAGACACTTGGATCTCTTGGTAACTTAGACAGCATGGACCTCTTGGACCTTTGGATCTCTTGGGGGAGCCCTTGGGTTCTTGACATCTAGGACCTTTGGCAATTTTGACATCTTGGCGATTTGGATCTCTTAGCAATTCGAACAGCATGGATCTCTTGGACCTTTGGATCTCTTTGAGGACCTTGGTCTCCTAGCAATCTTTTTTGGATCTTCCTTGGGAGAATTCTTGGACTCATGATATCTTGGGATTCTTGACAGCTTTTCGGCATCATCTCCTCCTGAACAGAGTTTCGGCTACTTGCCACAAATTTTATCTTTGCACAATTAGGTGACGGAACAAATTAGTGTATGCATGAGTGCCCTTGTAGGGTTGTAAACCCTTAGGGATAGGGTATGATCTAGCATGTACAAGCAACGAGGTTGCTTTCCCTAGAGGTTTAATCATGGATGCTATGCAAACAGGATAGAAAGAACCTGGAGTACAGTGCACCTATTACAAAACATTTTCCCCTGACCTCTAGTCCTAGAAGGTTATCCTTTCCTAGGCTCGGATGTTCACTCTTTAGGTTTCACCTAGTCCTGATGGGCTCTGGGCTTGATCTAGTCCTCACAGGTTTGACATAACTAGGCCAATAGTATGCAAAGGCTTAACTGGTAGGTTGTTCCTGTCCTAGGGTACTCAATCGCCATACCCCTCCCTTCATGGAAGTTACGAGGTAGAAAGGATCGAGGGGGCCTTTTCAGCAACTCCTGTCCACCCATGGACCCAGAAGTGCCTACAACATCAGCCTCGAATCTAACTATGGGTAACACTGCCGATGTGTGTGTCTGGGCATCTGCAGATGGGGTGATGAAATCCCCAAAGAGATGTGACTACGCCAGCAGTGCGAAGCCCGGGTTCGGCTCAAAAAGGGTGTATATGTCATGCAATCCTTAATAAAGGAGAAAGACTTTTTCAAAGCACAGTAGATATATAAATATGGAAAGTGGATAAAGGTGTAGCAGAAATTAAATTTTGCTACCCTATGTTTGCATGTGAGGAAAGCGGTAAAGCATGTGAGGAAAGCGGTAAAGCACGTGAGGAAAGCTGTAAAGCCCCATGTGAAAATTCCTCAAAGCCTCCCTTTTGGAAAAGGGTTTTTGGAAAAAGATTTTTTGCTCTTTTGAAAATAGTCTACTAGGATATAGTAGAAGCCTTTTTCAAAAGGAAAGCCCCAGAGGCCAACGCCAATTTCTATGTTTTTAAAAGCCAATGTCCAAAGATTACGTTTTTATCAAAAGCTCCAAAGGCTAAACTCTCATCGATCCCCAGTGGAATTGCCAGTTCGTCGACGCCTGGCCTCGACCAGGTAAGAGGAAGAACCGCCAGCGTCGTGCTTTCATTCGACCACTCGCCATGGCGATAGCTCCCACGCGCACGAAGCCCCGTTGGAAGGGCCCTCTCAAATGGTATGGTGTTCACGCGATACTTCGGGTGCTCTCTATATCGGTGGAAGAAGGTAGGTCTACATTCATGATAAGGCATCAACCTTTTTTCTTTAATCTTCCATTTATTTTGAATCTGGGAGATTATCAAAGCTGAGTCACCATACACCTCCAACTCTTTCACTCCAAGGCCTAGGGCTGCTTGTAATCCCATGATGCTTGTAATCCCATGATGCAAGCTTCATATTCAATGGCATTGTTGGTGGCAGGAAGTTGAGTCTACTAGAAAACGGGATGCGTGTCCCTTTTGGAGAAATTAAGAGAACTCCAATACCATTTCCATTTTGATTTGTTGCTCAATCAAAGTACATCTTCCATGATTCTACCTCAATCCCCGTGATATCTTCATCCGAAAAGTCTCATTGGATCTCTTCAGCTTCTTCTGGTGAACAATGGGCTAAATGATCAGCAATTGCTCTCCCCTTCACAGACTTCTGAGCCACATATTTAATTTCAAATTCTGACAAAAGCAAAACCCATTTAGCTGTCTTCCCATCTTGCACAGGCTTTTCCATTAAGTACTTCAAAGGGTCCATTCTTACAATCAACAAGACCCTGTAAGCAAGCATATAATTTCTGAGTTTGCGGGTTGCCCATACAAGTGCTACACATGTCTTCTCAAGTGGTGCATGCTTTTCTTCATAAGGCAGGCTGATGTAGTAGATTGCATTATCAAGTACTAAGGCAGGCTGTTGTATCTGTAGTTGTGAGATACAACAATAACGGCTTTTCAAGTACTAGTGCGAAGAGTATTGGTGGCTTCATCAGATAATTCTTGATCTTCTCAAAGGCCTCTTGGCATTGTTCATTCCACACTGTAAGAAATTCTTTCTTGAGTAATCGAAAAATTGGTTCACATGTCATTGTGAGCTGGGCTATGAATCTGCTAATACTGTACTCTCCCTAGAAATCGTCGGATCTCCTTTCCAGTTCTTGGAGGTTTCATTTCTACAATGGCCTTGATTTTGTCTGGATCAACCTCTATTCCCCTCTGGCTTACCATAAACCCCAATAGCTTTCCGGAGGTTACACCAAAAGTGCACTTCTTTGGATTCAACCGCAACTTGTAGAACCATATTCTTTCAAAGAACTTCCTCAAAACCGGTATATACCCTTCACGGTCTTTGGACTTCACTATCATATCATCAACATAAACCTCTACTTCTTTGTGAATCAAGTCATGCAACAAAGTGGTGGCTGCACGTTGGTAAGTAGCACTAGCATTTTTAAGGCCAAATGGCATGACCTTGTAGCAATATGTCCCCTATAGAGTAATAAAGGAGGTTTTCTCCATATCTTCTGGAGCCATCTTAATCTGATTATACCCTAAAAATCCATCCATAAATGATAGCAAGGCATGTCCTGCTATATTGTCAACCAGGATGTCAATGTGAGGCAAAGGAAAGTCATCTTTTGGGCTAGCCTTATTCAGATCTTGGAAGTCTACACACACCCTCACTTTCCCATCTTTCTTTGGCACTGAAACAACATTAGCTAACCACTCTGGATAGTTGACCACCCTTAGGAATCATGCATTATACTGTTTCTCGACATCTTCCTTAATCTTAAGAGTCCACTCCGGCTTCATTCTTCTCAACTTCTGCTTGACTGGCTTCATGGTTGGATCTGTTGGAATGCAATGCTGTACTATATCTGTATCAATCACAGGCATGTCTTTGTATGACCACGCAATGACCTCTTTGAATTCTGTCAGCAGTGCCACTAATGCATCTCTCTCTGAGGTGGTTAGGGTATTACCCACTTGTATCATTTTAGGTTCATCATCAGTTCCCAGGTTAATGGGTTAGGTTTCTTCTTTTATGGGTTCTAGGTGTCCTTGTTTTAATTCCTTATTATTAAGAGTTTCTTTACCAAATTCAGAAATAAAAACATTCAAAACCAACAAATAAGCAAAATCAGAAATCATATTATAAGGAAAAGAGCTCTCAACAGACTCAATAGACTTAACTAAATCAGACACAACTAGAATACTATCACAAACAGACTTAACAGGAATAGAAATACTAGTAGAAATAGACTCAATGGGGACAAAAACAATGTTCTTGGCAGGGGTGATTGGCTCGACTGTCTTGATCTTCTTGGAAAGAGTGACTGATTTGACGGTCTTGATATTTTTCACGAAGCCCTCCATGGGGTGGGCAGCTCCCTCCCATGCCCAATTCTTCAACTTGGTCATGGCTTCCACAATGGCAAGTGGCTCCCAGTAAGTTCCTTCTAACCTTAGAATCAGTATCGCAGGATCTTCATCCATATAATCCGAGGCTTCATCATCAATCTCCATATCTTTGGGCTTGTTAGTCACCAAAGTGTCCAAGCGCTCTATGCTATCCATCCACTCACCAAACAAATCGTGCTTCCCTTTGTTGCTCAAGTGGGTGTGTTGAGGGAGGTGTTCTAACTCGCCCCCTTCCATCTTCTCATTATCACCTTTAACATTCTCAAGTGTTAGGATTCTGAGACTATGGACCATCAGTTTTTGGTCTAGAGTGGCCAATCTAGCATCTATGCCATCCTCTTCTTCGATATGTGGGGTCAGTGAACCAGGTTCTAAATCGTAATATGACCCCAACTCTTGAATCTCTCTACCATGTTGTCGATGCTCGGCCTTGACCGGCTAAGAGGAAGAACTGCCACCGCCGTGCCTTCGTTCGACCAACCGTCGTGGCGACAACTCCCGCACGCACAGGGCCCCGTTGGAGGGCCCCTCTCGAATGGTATGGTGTTCACGCAGAGCTTTGGGTGCTCTCCCTCTCTCTCGGTGGAGAAGTAGGTCTACCTTTGGCATTTGTGGCAGGAATCTGGGCCAAATTTTAAAGGATTACCAAATGTAAGTGAAATCGCCACCAATCATTGGGTTTTTCTAAGATGTGATTGGTCACCTGTTTCTTGTTGATTTTATTACCGATCCTAGGTTAAGAAAAAGGGTATTTTTCCTAATCTAATGTGGATGGCAAAAAAATCTTGATTCTTAGGTCTGGAAGTTTTGTTACGTGTGGGGAAGGTGTTAGGCACCCCACAACGCCTGTCCAAAAGCAATCCTTTGTTTTGATAAAACCTTAATTTTTGGAGATTGGCAGTAAAAATATGATTTTGGCATTGGCTTTCGAGGCTTTCCATGCATGGGCCTTTGAGGTTTGGCTTTTGAATGGGCGTGGTCCCAATCTATGCTTTCCTAAGGCATTCGAGCAAAGTGCCAGATTTCTACGGCGAAAATCCAGCAACAAGTCACCTTACTTTCGCGGCGAAAATTAGGCATCGCTTGCCTTAGGTGACACAGACTGTGACAATCACACCAGAGGGGGGCGAGTAGGTATATATATACATGCATCATGCACAATGCAAGCAGATAGAGCAGGAAAGTAAATGCCTGCATCCCTAGAGCATGGCCCAAAATATATGCGCAGGAAAGTAAACAGGGGTCACCATACTCTAGAGATGAGGACAAATGGTACACAGCATGATATACCTAATACAGACCATCTAAAAGATAAAGGAAGGAGGAAGAGAGGGGTTGAAAAGAGTACATAACAAAAGGGAACAACTGGACTCCTAAACCGACTGACTGCGGCCGCTCGGCTCAACCACATGCTCACGTCTGCACCTTTTTTGCTTGCGTCTAGGAGACTGTGCCTTAGCTCCAAGCGTCCTCGCTCCATGTGTGTACATGCAAAGGCAAAGACAAGAAGCCAACAAACAAGCAATGGAAGGAAAAGATGCGAAGTGCGTACAAAGAGGCATAAAGCAAATAAGCGCGATAGACATGGAAACATAGGTACAAGGGTGCGAGCAAACAAGTGAGAAGGCAAACAAGCAAGACAACAAGCAAACAAGAAAGAAGACAAATAAGCAAAAAGGCAAACAAAAGTGGTGTTCACGAGAGACAAATGTAGGTTTGGATCGGATGTTCATAGCTTCATTGTGTTGAAGTATGGATGACACACTAGCAAGCAAGACTCATGCATGAACATGTAAGCAAGCATGTAAAGATGCATAGAAAGCCAACAGGCGGCACAAACAAGCATAGCAAGCATATCCTCACACGGAAAGGAAAAGGGGAAAGGTATGCACAAAGCAACCGGCATCATGGTTATGCATCCCAAATGGTTACATCCAAACTAGGCCTCATGGGCGTTGGATGTAACCACACAACCACAAACCCGCTAAGGGCGTCAAGCGTGGCAAAGCCTAGAACTAGAGAGGTTAACATGGAAGATAAAGCATAGAAACAAGCAAGCATAAATATGCAAAATGGGAATGATTCAAACCCTTTGATATGGGCCTTAGTGTAAGGACGATGAAAAAGACCATAGAGTCTAGATCGGGTCCTAACCATTAGGCCAAAACACAAGAAAATGTGTTAAAAGGAACAAAAAGGCTACAATAGCACATGGCATGACAAACAAAGTCTAGGCTCAAGCACATAAACAAGACATGGAGCGCACAAGCATATGGAAGATAGCATAAAACATGCAAAGAACATAGATCCGAGCACACAAGCATGTGAAAACAGAGATCCAGACATATAGGCATGGAAATATGCATGTAAGCATGTAAATGTACATCTAAGCATGTGAATGTGTAGACCTAAATATAAACGCGTAGATCTAGGCATAGGTATGTAAATCTAGGCGTAGGCAAGGCCAAAAGCATGAAAGCAAGCATGTGAGCATGTAGACCGAACCAACAACACATAGAAAAGAAGGATCTAAACATGGCATAAAGCATAAAGCATGTAGGAAAGACAAATAAACATGTAAACAAGCATAGAAACATGTGGATCTAGCCAAACAACACACGGGAAAGATAGATCTAGGCACCAACACATGGTATGAGACATGGAGGCATGTGTATCTAACAAAAAACATAGGAAAGAGAAGATCTAAGCATAGAAAGCATGGCATAAAGCATGAAAACATGTAGATCAACACATATAGGCATGTAAGGATGTAGATCTAAGCATAAAACATGGCATAAGACATAAAAAGCAAGGAGATTTAAGCTAGAAGCACAAATAAAGCAGGAAACATGCTAAAGAATGCAATAAATCATGTTATTCAAGCAAAAAGAAAGGATAAAAAGCTTGTTGAAGTTTTAAAGAAAAAGGGGTATGGATAGTAGCTAAAAAGCTACATCCATACCCCTTAAGCCTCAAATACAAGGTATGGAACCAAGGAGAGGAAGATGGAGGGTATGAACACTACCTTGTATTTTTTGGATAAGAGAGAAGAATCAAGTAGCTTTGATGTGTTTTTGTGTTTTTTGGGAGAGAAATATGGTGAGAAAAAAGAGAAAACAATTCCCAAAAACGCCCAAAACAGCTCCCAAAGAACCCCCTTTTCCGTTCTTATCCAATCTAGGTTGCCAGGGGCTATTTACAGCCCTTGACATGCTTCTTGAGGCTTAGTGGCCCTTTAAGGGCCGCCGGGTCGGGTTGGAGGCCCTTCAAGGGCCGCCGCTACTATCATCGTGACATCAGCAAATTCATCCTATAGCGCTTTTTCAGTTTTGACTACAGATGCGCATTTGGAGGTCTTCCCATACTCGGATTGAGGCGATCTTTGTGTCCCTAGAAATATCTAGATGTCTAGTTTTCATAAAGCTAAAGAAATTAAAAATCCAACAGTTGGATCAAAAGTTATGACCTTGGGAAGCGTGCTAATGTGCTTTTCACAATTTTCTCAATATCTCAACCGTTTTAACTCTGATTTTGACCCATGAATAGTCGTTAGAATGAGAATTTTATTATATTCACAATGGAATTTTTTTTCAACTCATTCTAATAGCCATATCAAAATTTGGGTTTCTGGGGCCCACCGAGAGTCAACTCCAGGTCAAACTTGGTCAAAGTTGCTAAAAATATATGAGGAGTTCGTGTTTGATATAAGACCATGAAAAATGTTATTTTGTGATGATTTTGACCTTTGGTCAACCCAGGACTGACCAGGGGCATTTTGGTCATTTTGGCTGAAAAATGCACTTTGAGCGCTCTGGTGTCCGAACGGGTTGCGCCACGCCATTATATATGTTCTCGTGACCCCATGGAGAGAAAATGATATTTTTGGGTTTTTCAGTGTCTGGCACACAAATTGAGGGCAGACAAAATATGGTATCAACACATGCTTGTCATATCAAGGACCAGACCTTGAACTAACATCAGTGATACAACTCCAATCTAAGTGGTGCCCATAGGGGTAATCATCATAGTCTACATCATTGGCTTGTTCAATCTCCTCTCCTGCATCTTCTAATACATTTACCAGCCTGTATTGGTCACTATTAGTGTCACTCCACCTATTAGCTTCAGCATCATCTTCAATATCTTCATCATAATAGTCTGCATCATCATCATAGTCTTCATAATAAAGCCCAACATCTTCATGTTCTCTGTCACTAGGGGGTTCACCCCAATCATTGCCACTGTATTGGCTATTGTAGTCTTCACTATTGTTGCTTTCACTACCACTATCGCTATTGTCATTACCGTGACCATTGTCACTGTTGTTGTTGTCACTACTATTATCACTCTCACCGTTGCTACCTTCATCATCATTACTAGGGGCTTCAATGAGAACCATTGGGATCCTCTTGCCTTTAGCATCTACCGTAATATGCATTGGGTCATTGTGGTGCTTCCCCTTCTTTGTCAAATCTTTATCAGAGTAGGAAATAGTGAGTTCCCTATTTATGAACCCAATCATAGCACTCGGATCTTGGGAAGTTAAGGTTGTAGGGACTTGGATTTGGTTGAGAAGGTTTACCAGGTTTTGATAGTGTTTGTATGAGGCCATGGGTAAACCCCATAGGGATATATTAGCTTGTGTCTTTTGTAGTTGCTTGAGGACCTCATCCTCCTCAGTGGGTGTTTGTTAGATGGCCTTGTTCAAGGCTTCTATTGGGTTATTTGTTTCCAAATGTGGGGTTTGAACTGTCTCCCCTCCCCCATTGTGATGTGAGCAATTTTTGTTGGGTTGTTAGGATCAGTATCTTGGGGTTTGAAGTGTCTCACCCCATTTGTGAATGTTGGGTTACTTAATTGGGGTTTGAAGTGTCTCCCCCCGTTTGTAGGTGCTTGGTAGTTTGATTGGGGTTTGAAGTGTCTCCCCCCATTTGTGGATGTTGGGTAATTTTCAGTTTTTGGTACATCTTCACTCTATATATCATATCCTGTAGTGGATGTCCTACCCATCAACTCTTCCCATGTCATCATAAAGCATTCGGGTAGGTCATAGATCAATTCGGATGGGTCCTCTTTACTTTCCTCTTCGATCAGTAGGCAATTAATCCTTGGTCCTCTCCCAAAATTGTGATTGGGCAGGGGATTCTTAGTGATGCTAGGCCTTGTAGGCGGTGCAATCACCTTGTTGTCTATTAGGTTTTGAATTGCATGACGAAGGCCAAAACACTTGTTAGTATCATGGCCAGGGCTTTGGTGGTAGGCACATCTCTTATTCACATCAAACCTTGCAGGTAGTGGGTTTGGAATTGGTCTTGGGTCTAAGGGCTTCAATAACCCTTTTGCTTTTAACTTGTCAAATATTTGGCCCATAGGCATATACAACTCATGAAATTCCCTCCTAGGTCTTGAAGGTGGCCCTTGTGATATTTGCACAAGTGCAATGGGTGCAATAAGTTGATAAGGATCACTTTTATGGATATTAGAAACTTCTACAGTTTTAGAACTAGATCCTACATTCTTTTTAAACCTTGGTGGGTCCTCATTCTTTATAGTGCCATTATTTAATGCATCCTCAATTTGGGTTCCAGCAGCAATCAAAGCTTTAAAGTTAGGAAAATATTGAGCAAACAAGTACTTATGGTATACAGGTAATAAATTCTTTACAACCATAGCTATCTATTCTTCTTCACTGGCCTATTCATCATCTGTGCTGCCTTGGGCCTCCACTTGGTAATGAAGGTAGAGAAAGATTCTTTTGGCTCTTGCTTCATAGTCTCAAAATCTCTCCTTGTTATATCCACTTCTATGTTGTATTTGTATTGTTTGTGAAACTCACGGCAGATGTCCTCCCAACTCCTTGCTCTAGTGTCATCTAGGTTGAGGAATCATCTAAGAGCGGCTCTAGTTAGAGTGTTTTGGAACATTTAAGCAAGTAATTCTTCAGTTGCACCTAGGGGCTACATGGCCCTCATATACATCTTCAAATGGGACTTTGGGCAACCGGTCCCGTCAAACTTGTCCAAGGTCAGCATCTTAAACTTGGGAGGTAGTCTCACATCAGGGTAAAGTGAGAAGGATTGATAGTCTATGAGGTCTTCCATCTTACAAGCTCTTCTAATCATCTCTTCCATTTTGTTCATTCTTTCATTGATCTTCTTCTCACTCTCCATGGACCAGCCTAAGGGTAGGTTCTAAGTCATTACGTTGTAGGGTGGGTTTGTTGTTTCATTGTTTCCCATAGCTAGGACGTTACACCTTCCAACTTGTAATGTAATGAACATTGCGTTGGTCTAAACTACATGGTCTGTCCTTTACAATCAACAAGAAATGATCCAATGACTTTAGGCTATGAGTTGGTGAGTTCGCCACTGGGTACCTGAATCTAATGAAAACCTATGATCCATGGTTACTACCACCACATTGTTGTTGAAAGGGGTGCATACATATTTGTTGTTTTGATGGCACACACTATGACAATTAGGGAAAGCTCTTAACAAACAATACATACAACAAAAGATCATACAATATCTCAACAAACATAAATAAACAAACAAACAACAATATCATACAAGACCATGCAAAAACAAGGGTACACATTTGGTCACTTAAGTCTAATACGAAACTTAGCCCTCGACATCCCCAGTGGAGTCGCCACTGTGAGGGACCGCAAAAGGTGCCCTCAAAAAAGAGAGATTTCTGAGTACTTTTTCAAGACACCTCTCTTTTTGGGTAAGTGGTGTGAAGTCGCCACTTATTTTTTATACAAAAAAAATAAGAAAAAATTAAATACAACCTTACATGACTAAAATGTTCCATTATCATTGATTGAATAAGGAAAATACAAACTTGATAAATTGAATATTACATGGCTTTGGGTCCTAGATACATGGCTTTTTGTCCTAGTTATGATCTACCCAAAATAAAACAAAGATAAAGCCTAGGTCTACCTATCCAAAGACACTAAATTCGGAGGCTAGGTTACAGAATGGGAAGGTGTTAGGCACCCATTCCGCCCCAACAAAGTCTGGTCTTCTAGACTCTTATGACCAATGTACCCTTTTATGCATTCTATGAATGATATGTTGTATGCATAAAACACTTAACCAAACTAAGTCGCATAAGTCTATTTACAAATGTATCCTCTTCTTTTGAGAAAATTCAGATCTGTCTTGTGATAAAAAAAAAAAAAAATTTTGATTTCGTTTATAAAAAAAATCAAATTTGTTTTTGTATATGTAAAAAAATAGTTCCTGGTGAAGAAAAATCAGATCTGTTTTTATTAAGTAAAATAAAGTTTTTTGGCTAAAAAATATCAGATCTATTTTGTAATAAAATAAAATAAAATTGATTTTTGGTTTGTATTTAAAAAAAAAAATCAGATCTATTTTATAAAAAAAAAAAAAAAAAATCTAGATTTGTAGAAAGCTAGAAAAAATCAAATCTGTTTTTTATGTAAAATAAAAATAAAAATAAAATCTTTTTTTCTTTTTTCAGAAGAGAACCACATTCATGAAATAAACCTACGCTACTTGTGTCAAACAAAACAAACAAAACATTACTCGTGAACTTCTTTTTATTTCAAAATCTACTATGTTTAAAAAAAAAAACAGATCTACATCTAATGAAGATATAAATCAGTTTTTTATGTAAAATTCAAATCTGTATCTAAGGAAGATACAAATTAGTTTTTATTTTGCAAAATTCAGATTTGTATCTAAGGAAGATACAAATCATTTTTTATTTTGAAAATTTTAGATTTGCATCTAAGGAAGATACAAATCAATTTTTATTTTGAAAAATTCAGATTTACATCTAAGGAAGATGCAAATTAGTTTTATGGTTTTTGAAAAAGATGTAATGATAAGCAGATTTTTGAAACTAAAAAAAAAAAAAATAGATCATAACAATAAAAACATCGAGAACATATTCCAACAAAAAAATATTGACCATACACGTTATGACTATTAGAAATTAAAACTAAAAGAATACATCCACTTATGCACCATCAAGTAAAAGAAACAGGAAAAAAAAAAGGGTAAAGAAAGAACCACCTCTTGCATGGACGTACTCTTCTTCTTGAAGGAATATTTTAGGGTTCAAAGAAATTTGTTCAATTATCTTTGAAACCTAAAATACCTTGCTTACAAAAAAGAAATTCTTAAGGCTAGAGCCTCCAGAACGTCTTTAACATAAGAGAGAAAATAATAGAAAGGAGAATCAGGAAAAGAAAATATCTGAGAGCGTGAAAAAGTGTGCTGAATTTTGAGATGCAGCCTCTATTTATAGAGGTTAGGAGGCTCGAAAAAATAGCTAAATGATCAGAATATGAACTGGGACGCGTCCTTATCTCTAAAAAATCAAAAAGGATGAGTTTTATCTCGATCTAAGTGCCCTCGGGCCAAGGCCCGAGTTTGTGCCAATTGGCACTTGAAAAGTGCCGTTCAACACTTCAAAAGTGTCGAATGGCGCTTTTGGGTGTCGGTCCCTCGTTTGAGTTTTGACACGTTTTGGACTCCTTTTTTGAGGTTTTTTTAGCCGGGACTTGTACTTAGACGCGTATCTAATCCATATTCTAAAAGTTAAACTCTTTTCTGGATAATTCAAGTCTTTTCAGCAATGATTATCTTGTAGATAATTACTCTAAAAGTCTTGATTATCCACAATTTTATTGTTATCCAATTATCCCCTTTATTCCCATGCAAGTAAGCCTATTTTTGACACTAACTAAGCCTATTTTTTACACTAACTAACAACCAATCACAAAATCATTTAATTAATTTTATTGTTTAACCAATCAGAATTAATTTAAATTAATCATGCATGGTTGATTCTACCTAAACACAATGCATGCTGACCGTGCAAACTTGATCATGCGATATCTTTCGATCAAACGGTCCGATTGGGAAACCGGGCATACTGTCACAAATGTTAGAATCTCAAGATCATTTTTATGATATGCAATGAATGAATTAATGCATGTAATGCAATCATGAATTTTGGGTACATGAATGGTCATTCCAGTCATCTTCCTTTTTTAAAATATGGGTGCAAAATTGAGAGTCTACCGACCCAATATGAGGGGTGATGTCATGCATTTTAAAATGAAAGGGAAAAGACTTTCCAAGCACAATAGATATAAGCACAGATAAAGGTGTAGTAGAAATTAAGTCTTACTACCCTAAGTTCGCACATGTGAAGGAAAGCTATAAAGCATGCTTTAGGAAAGCAAGAAAGCTTCACACATACGAAAATACCTCAAAGCCGGTTTTTTGGAAAACCATTTGAAAAACATTTTTGGAAAATATTTTTGAGTTTTGAAAATAGTTTACTAGGATATAGTAAAAGCAATTTTCAGAAAAGAAAGCCCCGGAGGCTAATGCCAATTTCAATGTTTTTGAAAGCCAATGTCCAAAGATTAGGATCTTATTAAAATCTTTAAGGCTAAACTCTCTAAGTATCCCCAATGGAGTCGCCAGTTTGTCAATGCTTCGCGGTTGCTGTCGACCACCCATCGTGGCGACGCTCAATTGCACCTATACGCATGTGTGCGTACTATGTGGAGGAGGTGTGTCATACCTCAGGTGTGTGACTAGAATATGAGTCGATTTTAAGGCTATTACCAAGGGTAAGTGAAGTCGCCACCAATCATTGGGTTTTTTCTAAGGTGTGATTGGTCACCTGACTTTATTTGATTTTATTACCGATCCTAGGCTAAGAAAAAGGGGATTTTTCCTAACCTAATACAGATGGGTAAAAAATCTTGATTCTTGAGTTCAGAAGTCAGGTTACGTGTGGGGAAGGTGTTAGGCACCCCACAACGCCTGTCCGTAAACAGTCCTTTGTTTTGGTAAAATCATAATTTTTAGACATTGGCAATTGAAAACAAGCTATTGGCATTAGCTTTCGGGGTTTTAAATATGTTGGGCTTTGAGATTTGGTTTCAGAATGGGTGTGGTCCCGATCGATGCTTTCCAAGTGTGTTTGAAGTCATTGCCAAATCTCCATGGTGAAAATCCAGCAGAGTTTTGTGTTTGGTGCGCTATAGTACACCGATAGGGTTTTGCATTTGTGTATACAGTGCATATTAATATGCTCACACCATGATGAGTCGAAGCCCTCCAAAGTGTTAAGCATGTTGGCATGTCACATACACGAGGAAACCAGTGTCACTTGGTGACATGGATCAAGACAATCACACGGCGATGATCACGCACACAATATAACATGAATATGCACCTACGGCAATTTCCTTGAGCACATACCGATACTACAAGGTCAAGAGCTCTAATGACTAGAGAAGGTCACTCACTTAGCCACGAGAGTCCATAGAGGGTACAAAGCATGGTAAAGCCTAGATCTAGAGAGGCCAACATGGAGATAAATCATAGAAGCAAGCAAGCAATCATCAACATGCATAGGAAATGATCCAAACCCTTTAGTATAGGCCTAGATGTGTGGATGTAGGCCTAGACCACAAGATCTAGATCCACAACCCATCGGAAGGGCCAAAAAGCAAGAAAGAGAGATATCAAGGGATAAAAAGGGTTAAAGTAGCACATGACATAGTAACCAACATGGATTTGAGCACACAAGCATGGCACAGAGCACATAAACTCATATATCTAAGCATAAGGATGTAGATCTAAGCAAAAACATGTAGATCTAAGAAAAAACATGGCAAAGAACAAATAAGCACATAGATCTAAGCATAAACGTGGCAAGGAGCCTAAAAGCATGTGGATCTAAGCACAAACATTAAATTTAGGCATATCCTATCCCAAGAAGGCTAAGCCAACAACATCAAAGCGATAAATCATGGCATAAGCAAGGAAACATGCTATGAAAACTATAAAGACATGCTAGGAAGCAAGAACATGCTAGGAAAAGCAATAAAAGAATTTTATTAAACAAAAAGAAGCTAGGAAAATATATAAAGAGAAAGGGGTGTGGATTGTAGCTAAAAAGCTACATCCACACCCCTAAACCTCAAATACAAGGTATGGAACCAAGGAGAGGAAGATTGGATGCAAGAACACTACCTTGAAGATTGTAGAGAAAAAATGAAAATATAAGGTGTTTGAAGGTGTTTTGATGTGTTTAAGAGAGAAATTAGAGAGAGAAGAGAGAGAGAATCTACCCAAAACTACCTAGAAAATCATTTTTTCTGCAAAAAGTGACCCTTCAGCTATCGACGCACCTTGAAGGGTCGTTGACCACTGCCGCAGCCCTACAAGAACACTAAAGAAATTAAAAATCCAACAGTCGAATCAAAAGTTATGGCCTCGAAAAGCGTGCTAACGTGCTTTTTACGGTTTTCTAGATATCTCAACTGTTTTAACTTTGATTTTGACCCATGAATAGTCGTTGGAAAGGGAATTTGATCATCTTCACAATGGCACTGGTCCCAACCCGTTTAGACAATCGAATCAAAATTAGGGTTTATGGTGCCCTCGAGAGTCAACATCAGGTCAAACTTGGTCAAAGTTGATGAAAATCATCGAGTAGCTTAGGTTTGATGTAGAAACATGAAAAATATCATTTTGAGATGATTTTGACCCAACTTTGACTTTCGGTCAACCCATGGTTGACCAAGGGCATTTTGGTCAATTTGACCTAAAATGGCACTTCGAGTGCTCCGATGCCCGAACTAGTTGCGCTACGTAAATCTATATTTTTCCGCACCCCCATGGAGAAAAGATAATATTTTTGAAATTTTCGAGGTCTGGCACCTAAATTGAGGGCAGACAAAATACAGTGTCTACACTGAGCTATGATGTTCTATAGTTCTGTTGAGGAGAGGTTGATAGTGGATCCAGAAGATTGGGACTCAGTTGAGATGGAAGACATTGGTGGAGTAGACTCAATATTAGCAATAGCAGCAATAGATTTGTTGCAACAGTAACAAGTCTCAATAATGTGGCCAGGACGCTTGCAATAGTTGTAGAACTTTTTGTTGGACTGCTTGCCACGATTGCTAGAGCTAGAGGCATCAAGCCCTAATTGCGAAGGTTGCTCTATGGGTGGAGCAGAGGGAGCAGAAGCTAGAATATTAAGCTTATTTTGGGCTTGAAATGTTGCAAGATGAGCTTCTTCTCCAACCAACTTATTTACAGCAGCATCAAAAGAGGGAGGAGGACTGCGATTAAAAAGCTAACCTCGAATGGGCTCATAGGCATCATTAAGTGACATCCAGAATTCATAGAGATGAATTCATCTTGAACAGTAGCATATTGCTGAGCATCCTTTGAGCATGCCCAAGTTGGATCATAAAGATCAATTTGGTCCTAAGCATCCTTTGAACAGTAGCATAAAGCAAGAATATGCTACTTATCTCAAGTCAATTGGACAGAGCAAATCCCTAGCTGCCACCTTGAGTGACACCAAACTAGAAGCAAATTCAGAGGATAGTGATCAAGAAGGAATAGTTAGCGCCTTCACAGCTACTATTGATTCTTCCAAGGAATCCAAAGAACTGGTTGATGAGGAAAAGGATCTGATGGAGTCCAAGTTTGAAGAGATGGATGAAAAAGATGATATCCATATTGCCTACTCAAACCTTTACAAGAATTCTTAGAAGCATGAAAAGTTGTATAGGCTAGCCATAAGGAAGCTAAGTAAAATGGAGTTGGAACGAGAGGAACTTTCCACTAAAGTTGATGAAACAAATCAAACCATCGGAGCACTGTGGTTTGAAAACAACTTCCTGGCTGAGAAGACCAAGAAACTGGATGCTGAGTTGTTTCAGGTGAGAGCTCAACTGGAAAGAACTTCAAGTGCTAAACTGGATGAAATGCTGAATTTTCAAAAAGTTGCATCTGATAAAACCGGTCTTGGGTATGATCACTCTCTCTATTATTATAGTACTTCCTCTAGTGCCTTGCATAATGTTGTGCTTGTTTCTCCTGCTTCTAATGCTAAACTTGAGATAACTGAGCCCAAATTGAAATTGTTAGTGAGGTTAGGCATGATAATGGTAAATCCATTCTAGGAGTACCCCCTTAAGGTTGTTAAAGAAACTAAGCAGAACAATCATCGCTCCACTAATAAGAAATCTCAACTGAAAATGCCTCACTTCTGTCATCACTGTGGAGCTTCGGGACACACTCGTCCAAATTGCTATAAGTGATTCCATCTCTAATCTTGCATCTCTTGTTTGTTTGTTTTGAGTCAATCTAGCTTTTATTGCTTTTTAAAATGTTTTTTTTTTCTATAAGAAAAATGGAGAAAATCTGAAAAATACAAAAACAGAATATGTTTGTGTATACTGGTTACCTTTGGATGGCCATTGAAACAAAGTTTCTTAACTTTGTATCTCTTGTAGCTGAGATGAGCATCTTCATGCACCACTAAGCAATGTGAGCTTTGTGGCTCGTTATGTGATTTGTATGGTTTGGTTAATCTTTTATCATTCATATGTGATTTGTATGGTTTGGTGAATCATAAAACATATGTGTGCAATTCATAAAAGTTGTGCTCAGTAAGGCGTAGCACTTGCACAGCAAGAAAAGGATGTTTGGCTCACATATTTGGGTATTTCTTTTCTCTCTCCCATATGCCCATGCATGATATGCCATTTTATGCTTAAAAGAAAAATATGCAAAAAAGAAAAAAAATTCAAAATGCTTTTATATATAGTTGCAAGCGTGTTTCTAGGAGATATAGGAGTTATATGATGTACTTCAAAGGTAATGGTCCTCATCAAACAGTTATGATTGTGTGTGGATGTTCTAGATTCTCTTATATCATTATTTTCATATGGTGAGACACTTATGCTTTCTTACAAAAGTTTCACACACAACATGCACACTCTTTGCTACTCTTAATACTATTGTATAGGTGCAATGTGATTTGGCTATCACAAGGAATACATGTGGTAGTATAAGCTTACTAAACTGTCTTAACTTATTTTTTGAAAATAAAATTGGTTAAACTTGTTTAGTGTGTGTGTGTGTGTGTGTGTGTTGAACTAGGAATGCTTTGCATCTAGAGATGTTTCTATGTTTGAGTGCTTATCATGCTTTTTTGATGTTTGATATGGTGTCTATCTTGTTTGCATTCATCTCATGCGTTTTTCCCACCTTGAAAATTTTTTTTTTCTGTTTGCTTGATACTAGCTCGATAGAAGTTCGACAGCAACTCGATACCTCTCAATACAAGCTTCTTCTATCGAAGTTTTTCTGGGTTTTCTTGATACCACTCAATAGATAGCCTGATCCATTGAGCCAATTTTCTGAACTCTCTGTCTGCTCAATAGAAGCTCGACACCTCCTCAATCCATCGAAGTAGTTTGACCATTGACACCTTCTCGATACCTCTCGATCTATTGAGATTTTGTTCTTGACACCTCCTCAATACCTCTCAATCTATTGAGATTTTGTTCTCGACACCTTCTCGATACCTCTCAATCTATTGAGATTTTTGATTCTATATGTACTTGAGGTTTGACCCGGTTCATTTCTCACTCAAATATTTCGATCTCTCTCTCTTCTCTCTCGATCCAAATCCTTCCCCTTCCCCAAAATCCTTCTTCCCTTCAAGGATTTGACCTCTTTCAAGCTTAAATCCTTCGGTAAGTGATCTTAATCTCTTCTTTTTCTCATCTTTCTTGCATTTCATGCATTTAGACCTAGGTTTTGGAAATTTTTGGGATTTTTTTTTTTTTTTGAGTTTTTGTGAAAATTTTTGGGTTGGGCTTTGCTAAAATGTTTCTCACATGCTCATGCATTGCATTTTCAAGCATTATAATCATGTTTCATGCATTCTAGGATTGTGTAACTGAGCATATACTATGAGTGTTGTAGTTTGGATTGGGTTTTTTCCCATGATGCAATTTTGTTTTGCATGTTACATGTGCATGCATTCCCATGCATTACTCTTCTCTTCTTTATTATGTTCCCGAGCTTCTCTTCTGCTGTGTTTTTTTTTTTTTTTTTTTTTTTTTTTTTTTTTTTTTTTTTTCTCTTCCTTAGTTTCTCTGACATGGCACCCAAGAAATCTGCGCCTTCGAAGAACCCGATATCTCATTGTTGTTCTTCATCTTCTTCTTCTCTTCCTTCTATTCCTATTAGAGATAAGTTCCTTGATTCAAAATTCCAAAAGGATTTTGATGAGAACTTCATTGATCGGGCGATTCACTCGGAACGCCATGTCATTTTGTCTGACTTTTTAGACACACCTCTTCCTGGTGCGTTTAGCTCTCGAGGTTGAGAATTTCTCTGCGAGAAACCCTCAAGATGTCCCAGCATGTTTATACAAGAGTTTTACTCCAACATACACACTATCGATACCTCTGTTCCTCAATTTACTACGGTATTTAAAGGAACACGTATTGTAGTTACTCCGAAGCTCATTTTCGTGGTACTACATGTCCCTAGGGTAGCTCATCCTGACTATCCTAGTCATCCTCATCTCCGCTCCATCTCTAGAAACAAGTTGGCCTCACGTTTCTATGAGACAAACATGCTATGGGGTGATATTCTAAATTTCTCCACACATGACTTTGCTAAAGGTCCAAGGATCCTTAATATGATGATGACATTTGTTCTCACTCCACAGTCTCACTACAACACTATCACTGAGCCTCGTGCTCATTTTCTTTTCTCTCTCTCTTGGAAGGTCTCTCTTGGAAGGCCTCTCAATGGACTTTCCCTCACACATGATAGTATCTATGATAGATATCTATCAAGACACTGCTACATGTGATAAGCTAATCTTTCCTTTAGCTATCACGTGCATCCTCACACATATGCATGTTTCTATTCCTTTTGCCCCTCTCTTCTCTATCATGGGTGCTATCTGTTAGGAATCTATGCAAAGGAGCACTGCACAGCTAGTGGCCAAGGCCAAGCGGCCTCGTGTGGAGTCCACTCCCGCTTAATAGGAGGAGACTAACATTCAAGCTGTTAAGGATGCTGCCTATACTTCTCGACCCTCTTCTTCATCTGCTCCATCTTCTTCTTTTGGAGTAGAGGCATCTCTCACTGCCATCTTGGATCAGCTCCAGCAGATTCGTGCTGACTTTGGTAATTGTCTCGACGCTCTCTCTAATGAGACGTGTTAGATTAACACTAGAGTTGGTCGTATTGCTCGCCGACAGTCACATCCTTGTGGCTTTGCTCCTTTTGCCTTACCCGATCCTTCTGAGGAGTCTTCTGATAGTGGAGATGATGAGAGTGATGATGCTTCTAGCTCTACTCGTGGTCATAAGATGACTGATTCTTAGTGATTCACCCTTTGTCACTCATGACAAAAAGGGGAGTAGTTTTGATTATGAGAGAGTAGTCATGTTGTTAGGGGAGAGCTAGTCTAGTGATAGGGGTAGAGTATTTATTTTGAGATATGTAGTGAGTTTTTGTTGTACAGTTCTCATTACAAGTACCTTGGCCTTGTGACCTTTTTCATACATTGTACTTCTTCTTTCTATATATATGATGATGATGTATGTTCTTCACCTTTATCTCACATGTGTTGTTTCTTTTCTTTCTTTATACACATGTTTCTTGTTTTATATAACATATCTATATTTTCACACTTGATTCCTTGATGGATCTTGTTTAAGTGTCTTAGTTAAAACAGTTTTCAAGTCTTTCATGCCATGATCTCTCTTCCTGCAAAGTTTTTCTAGAGTTCATTGTATTAGTTAGACTTATGTAGTTTTTGTGTAATAGTTGTGGAGATTGTTGTCTTATACTTCTCTCATAATTATGCTTGTGGTTTGGTCACGGATTGCCAAAGGGGGAGATTGTTAGGGTCATATATTCTATGTGATTGGCTAATTCTTTGACAAAACTCACTTTACTTGTAATTTGATAGATCTAAGTTGAGTTTGATATATCAAAAAGTATGTTGTTCAAACATATCAAGTGATATATTTAAAGACATAAAGATTGATCCAAGAAACAAGTGAAGAAAAGTTGATTCATTAAGTCTCTACAGAAGCTCGACAAATATTGCTATTGAGGATTAATGAAGAAGCTCGACACAAGCTCAATCTATCAAGATCTACGATTTCAAAATTTTCAAATCTGAAATTTAGCCCATGATTACTTGTTTGATCAGGGTTTCTTTTCTCACTGCCCTAGTCATATATAAGGCTTATTTTAAAAATCATCAATGACAAAAATAGAGACCCATAACTCATATACTTTGTGTGAAGCTACTACGTTTATACGCTTTAGGGTTTTGTAACCAAGTGCTTCCTGATCTTTATCGTTTGTGAAGTGAAGAACTTTGCAACCAACAACAATCATTCAAGTTACTGGAGTTAGTCACACACTTGGATCCGTGCAAAGGAGTTAGTCACAGATTGGAGATTTGTGCAACAAAGGAAAGAAGACTATTACAATATCAAGTTCAATTGGGTATTGAAGAAAATGTTCAACTGTAAGTTGGTATTTTGGAATAGGCCAGGGTAGTGGTAAAATTCTTTATACTTGTAACTGCTTGATTTTTTATTGGTGGATTCTTGGAAGAGGTGACCTTAAATTCACCTAGCGGGTTTTTTGCCTTACGAGAGATTTTCCCCATTTGTCAACAAATCACTGTGTCAATTTAATTTCTACTGCATTTAGTTTATTTGGTAATTTGTTGATGCCTCCACGATTTACATGTAATTTGACCTAATTAATCAACTTGGGTAATTGAATTAATTAACCAAAGTCAATCTATCTTAACCAAACAACGTTAAAGCTTCGGCTTCATGCGAAGTTAAGGAGTGTCCTACTCCTACATGTATGTAGGAACAGATAAGACAAATCCCCTAATTAAATCTAAATTTACTCTCCTTTATTATGGAAATGTAGCTGTTACTTCTTTTCTTTTTATTCTAAACTTTGCTATAAATAAGTTTATCATTGTTGGATCTATTGTTAGGTAGAGTTCCAGTTCGACTGTATGTTTGGAGTGTCAGTGAGGATTTTGATGATCTAGAAGATGCACCTCAGATTGATAGTTGGGACAAAATTGCTTACATAAATCAGCCTGGTGAGATCCACGGAGAAGAAGGTAAGAAACACCCTATTTGGTAACACACACACCAAAAAAAAAAAAAAAAAACTGCTTAAAGTTTGGAGTCTGTAAATGTGGTGAACTTACTTTGTTGCCCTTTCATTTTGTCTTTATAGTTTTCTTATACAACATATTACTTATCAAAAAGAAAAAAGATAAAAAAGAAAGTTGATCACTTGTTCTTATGCAATAGATTGTAATAGGGGAAAAGGATTATTTTTCAGGATAGAATAGACTACTTATTTTTATGGCCAGTGGAAAGAGTAAAGTAAAAGAAAAATAGTTTTCTAGAGAATTGACATATCTTATTGCCAACTGACCACCTGCAAGGCTTTGATATCATCAATTAACTGAGAGTATTCCCAGTTTAGAGTAGTGGTTCTGCCTGTAACTGCTTCAATGATTACTTTGGCATCCCCTTCAATGATCACCTTTTGCAATCTATGCAACATTGAAACTTCCACTGCCCTTCTTAATGAAAGAGCTTCTGCTACTTAGGGTGAACATGCTACTGTCTTTCCCACCCATGCCTCTATACACTCCCCTTTTGAA
Source organism: Notholithocarpus densiflorus (assembly GCA_030021035.2). Taxonomy (NCBI): domain Eukaryota; kingdom Viridiplantae; phylum Streptophyta; class Magnoliopsida; order Fagales; family Fagaceae; genus Notholithocarpus; species Notholithocarpus densiflorus. The sequence goes on along the minus strand of JARYZH020000444.1, from coordinate 16,270 downwards.
TTTCTTGCTACCCCTGCATAAGTGGCTTTCCCTTCTCTTCATGATGCATCCACATTAATTAATCTTTATCCAATCTGTGGGAACAGGAGACCAGATAACTCTATTATTTGTGCTCCTTTCAAGTTTCCTTTATCTCTCACTTAAAAAAAAAAAAAAAAACTTTGAGCAAGCATGGGGATTTCAGTGGGAATCATTTCAACACTTAGTTTTCCTTTTTGGAAAATCACCTCATTTGTACATCTCCATATTACTTCACAAACCATTGCAGCCATTACAATAAAGTCTTCTTTAATCATTTGATTCCCAAGCAGTCAAAAGGAGGATCTAGTAAAAGAGATACATTTTAAACTTTTAAATTGTTCTTTTACTTTCGCTGCATCATGACCTAATCATACATGACAAGTTTAACAAGAGAGAGAAATGCCAGCTAAATTAATGCATTACTCCAGAAGTCAGCATATTTGTTCCAAAATGGATGACTCTTTTGAGTAGCTAAATGTGAGCAAGCAAGAATCTCTAACTTGAGAAGAAACAAAATCAAATTGACTTTAGCCCAAAACAGATAAAATTTTGCATTCTGCAGGGATGTGAAGAAAACAATCACTTAGGTAAAATCTTGAGTAATTATGATGTAAAGGTAAATTACATAATATTCAACCGTATGCATCAATAAGAATTACAATAGTGAAAAAAATTATCAAACAACAGAAATAGCACCACAGCAGCTCCTAGAGGACGGTGGCTTCAATTTCCTCAAGGGGAACCCCTCTTGTTTCCCGAAGAAAGATAAAAATTAAGAGCCAAAGAGCCCAGCAGAAAAATGCATAACCCAGAAAGATTTCTTCAATTTCTTGATTATTGGACCGGGCTAAATTTAAAAACCCTCCAAGTAATGATAATGTCCAGCCAATCATCGTTGATAACCCACCACCAAAGGCAAGGGTCTTCACAGGAAATATTTCCAGGGAAACCAAAGTAGGGGTAGTAGCCAGCCCGACAGAGTGTACGAATCTATACAATTCAATCAAGACAATTTTCCAGCTAGCAAATCTGGTTGGGCAAGATTTTTCAAACCATTGCATTCCTCTCCCTTTGCATTCAAACAAAGTTGAATTATCATACACCATACAAGTACCAGACTGTCAAAATCGAAAAGTAGTAGTTTAATAACTTAGTTAACATTGAATAGCCACAGATAGTTGGTTTTTTATGTGTTACAAGAAAACAGAAAAGAAATAAAGAGAGAACGCAATCAAAATAACAGTAAAAGCATAAGGTCCGTACCTGGGTTCCCGAGGCAGCACAAAAGCCACAATTTAGAGCAATGCATGCTGAACAATTTTTGTAAGAGACTGATGAGTACCCAGGGCAGCCTTGGTCAGCAGGTAAAAGATAGGACTCCTCAGGCGCACCCATATTAGGAGGTAAACCATTTAAGTACGACAGGCTGTGAAATAGTAATGCGAGAGTAAACACAGAACTAAGCAGGACTTGTCTCCTACCGTACTTTTCAACCGTAATGAATGAGGTTAGTGAACCTAGGAGGTTTATAAAGCAGGTAAGAAGAAGTGGCTCGACATCTTCTTCTAATTTGCCATGATAACTCACAGAGTTTGCTCCAAGAACACAACAGAACTGTACAACAACACTCACGATAAGCGCTTTCTTGAAGGCTGTGGAGTTAATTGACTGAGAGGCTATCCGAAATGGATTGCCTGAAGAATCATCATCTTCATTGTCATCAACCCAGGCAGCAATTCGCTCAAACTCGCTAGCTTGAGTAGCTGAGTAGAAAGATTCTGTAACTCTGGCAGCATCTTCAGTATTTTTCTACAACAAGATAAATTCAAGTATCTATTACAGTGGAAAAAATATCAATCAATATATATATAAAAGCAAAGACATTATATGGGAGTGCATGAGATTCTGCCAAATGGCATATTCTATGCAAAAATAATTGAAATATTCTCAAGTGCCACATTAGAGATAAGAATAAATTAAATATTGATTTTTTGATTCATTTGATTCAATGTTTCAAGACTTCTCTAATTAAAAAATAAATATTCTTTGTATCCTTTGGTTCAATGTGTCAAGACTTTTCATCCCTCACACATACACACAAAACTCTTTGCATTTTAATTCACCATTTTCACCTCTTGCATTTCTACCCATTAATATATGTATCAAACAGACCAAAAACGATGTCATTTATCTTTAATCTTTCGATGACATCTATCTAATTCTAACATTGTTATTTCATCTAACGATGTCATTTACAATAATAGTTTAGATAAAAATAAGAAAAATGATGCAAAAAATTCCATTACTCCTTTGTGTGTGTGCGCGCACATGTGCTTGTTATTTTCTGTTATAAAAAATGAATAAAACGTGAAATAAACATAGATCAATAACCTGGAAATCACACCTAGGCTTACTAACTCAGCACATCAAGCTTATAATATCAAGACATTATTTTCCATGAATTTTTTTTTTTCAATTTCTTTCTCATCCTCGAAATCTGTTCCTATAACTTCCCATTCTCCTACTGCTACTTTTCCCATATCACCTACTCCTAGGCATCTCTAAAAGAAAGCGCATCCTTCATACCACAGTGAATGATGAGTTCAAAGCCTTTACTCAGACAGCAAACATGGAAAACTAGTACCTCCTCAACCACCCACTGTCAGACTCATCCTCACCATTAACTAAAGTTCGAACAAATGATTTACAAAATATAGAACTTTCATTTCATATGTAACCAATTCAGAACATTCGAAGTTTACTTTTTTAACTCATCAAGACACATCATTGGAATAAAAAACTAAATGGTTGATTAAGAACAAATGAATTAAAAATAAAAAATAAAAAATAAAAAAGGAATTACCTGCCAATGTAAGCGCCTTGGAGATTCGGGGAATTTGAGCATGATGAAGAATTGAAGAGCTGCGGGTAAACAGCCCGCCACTAGCAGCCAATACAGGCCAGCTGACTGCAACCCAAATAAAATGTGTAAGTTACCATTAATATCTTTCAAATGAGCTCGGCCGACAGCCGGCCTCATAAATTTTTTCTTGGTTAGGGCATATATATAAATATATATATATATATATAATTTTAGGAAAAACAAGATTTAAGTGTAAATTTCATTAATGTTTTGACTTATTTCAATGAGATCAGAGACGTTTTGAAATTGACCAATTTGGTCCCTAAAACAAACAAAAGAAGAGAAAATAGCAAATGGCTAACAATGCTTAGAGCATTCTCATCAAAGATTGTAAAAATTTTAGCATTTAGCATCTCAAAAAGTTACTTTATTCATTTTAACATCTCACTTTACAATACACCTAACATCAAAGATTTTATTATTTTATCACTTCATTTAAATATTCTTTTTTTATTCTTTCTTTATGTTTTCTTTATTCTTTCTTTATGTTTTCAATTAACTACCATTAACTACCATGTTAGTTGTGGGGTGGACTTGTCCAACTCAAGAACATTGAGAGAGAGCTCCTGCGCCAAGCTTGCTGTTCCCATGGCTTTTACAAGCACTCAAAAGTGCCCCCCAAATACTTGCACAGGCCCCAAATGCTACTTATTTAGGACAAATTCAGATAAAATAGAATTCCATGTGACATTGTTCCTTTGAGACATCTCATTGAAGGCTTTAAAGGCAGATTCGGCATCATAGCACTTAGAATACATATCAATTAAAGAATTCCCCATATACACTGCAAAACCAAAACCTCTACTGATCACTAACCTGTGAACCATTCTTCCTATATTCAAGTCCCCTTAACTACCACATGCTTTAAGGAGACTCACCATAGTTATACCATCTGGCTCAATGCCAACCTCAAAAACCATCTCCCTGAACACCTGCAAACCAACCTGAGCTTCCTCATTTTGCACATAACCACTAATTATCACACTCCAAGAGATACACATCTTTTTCGCACATTTCATCAAACATTTTCTGTGCATTCTCCATGTCAGAATCTGCATACAAACTCAGCAAAGAGTTCTGAACTAAAGAAACCCACTTCGAAAAATGTAACCACATACATCATCCAGTTTTGGGGTCTCCATCCATCCCAGTCAACCCACATGTAATCCATAGATAAGTCTTAATTATTTACAGGGGTCATATACTGCAGAAAATATGAAGCAAATGGGGTCCTCTGCACTATTAATTTGCAAAGACTAATTAAATTGCAATTAGGTGAACCAATTTTGGATTTCTACAGCTATGACTAACCTGTTTTGGAGTTGAATCTGCTAGAAGTTTTGCTCCAATCGGTGATGAACTTGTAACAAACTTGTGACAGCAATACAAGACCCACAAAATCCCTAACCCAAACCAAAACCTAATAACCCATTGTTTATACCCATGGAGCTTCAGTCTGACCCAAATGGAAGCCTAATCCCCTCCCTTGAATCTTCGGTTTTGAGATGAGAATATGGGTTTCAAGACTCGGTTTTTGGGTTCGGTCAGGGAGAGAAGAGTGGGTTCGGTCAGTGGAGAGAATGCTTTGGTTTGTTATGGGTTCACTCACATGAAGAAGAGAAGAGGCTGTGTTTGTGATGGTGGTTCGGTCAGAGGGAGTAGTGAAGCGGAGATGGGTTTGGCGGCGTGGGTTGAGGGAGAACGAAAAAAAAAAAAAAAAAAAAAACAAAACAAAACAAAACAAAGGGGCCAAAATTGGAAACTAAGCATAATTTCCCAACTATTTAGTTACTAGACCCGGTTCTGAAACTATATTTTTTACTAGCAATTCGAGTTTAAGAGACTCAATTTAGGGCCTATAAATCAAGTCTCTAAGACTCGATTTTCATGGGTTGATCACGTCTGATGTGGTATTTTTTCCATGTGGCGTCTACCTGGAAATCGAGTCTCTAAAACTCGATTTCTAACCCAAAAATAATAATTAAGACCCAAAATGAAACAGCAAAAAAACGCGGAAAGAAAGAAAAAAAGAAAGAAAGAGAGAGAGAGAAGAAGAAGAAGAAGAAGAAGAAGAAGAAAGGGAGCAAGCCAACCCAGGCCGCGCCAGACCAGCCCGTACCAGACCAGGCCATGTGCGACCCAGGCCAGCGCGACCCAGGCCGCAGCGCGACCCAGGCCTCAACGCGACCAGGCCTCACACCGCGACCTTCTTTCTCCCTCTGATCTGATCTGATCTGATTGTTGTGTCTCTGGATTTCTTAATTTTGTTTTTTTTGTGTATTTCGGCTTGTACGAGAGACTTGAGACTTCAAATTTTTCTAAATTTTTTTGGTTTGTAAATCGAGCATTAGAGACTCGATTTCCAGGTAGGAAAAAATGCCACATCAGGCCATGAAAATCGAGTTTCTAAAACTCGATTTATAAGCCAAAATCGACTCTTTTAGACTCAAATTGCTAGTAAAAAATATAGTTTCAAAACCGGGTCTAGTAACTAAATAGTTGGGAAATTATGCTTAGTTTCCAATTTTGGCCAAACAAAGGAGAGGAGGCAGGGGCGTAGGAATCAAATTGGTCAGGTTTAAGTCTTTGACTTTTTTTTTTTTTATATGATACAAGTCTTTAACTTAATTAACATTAACTCAAACCTCATAATAAATTAATAGAATTTACACTAAGAATAAATACTAAAAAAATTCAAGACTTGTGGTTTAAACTTTAGATTAATAAATTTTATACCAATCATATGTTATCTACTATTTGATTTATAAACTTATTTTTTATGTATAATTTAAAAATACAAATACTTGAAATTTAAACATTTGATTGATGACATAACTATTGCCTATTGATCTTTAAATTTTTAGAAATTTTGTCAACATGATAGATATAAGAAGATATTAAGTAGAGTTGTGGCCTTAGGTTACAACCAAGTTTGTAGCCAAATTTTGTTCTTTAATATTTAGGTATCAAAATAGAACTTAAAAGTTTTACCTATTTGCAGTTCTTTGAATTTTTACTACAAATAGATTATTTATATCATTAATAGGCTATATTTAATAATAATTTAATATCATAGGAATTATTGAACAACTTATACAATCTAATTTCAAGTCTATAAATATATTTATAAACAAGTATATATATAAAAATATAATATTGTATATAGTTAAATCAAGCCCACATATTCACAACAAATCGTTTATATTTTTTAACTTGGCTCATTTAATAATCAAGTCTAAACTTAAGACTGTTTTTGTAAACAAACAAACATAAATAAAATTTTTCTTGAATTGAACTCAAGTTCTTCATAAACGGTTTGGTTCATTTACTAATTTAAGTCTAGTGTGATGCAGCTTTCGTATAGTTGGTTTACCTTAAGAATCATTTGATTAATGATGTATGCAACAAAGTGTCCACCACTCAGCATCACTCCATTAAGGTTGACCAAGCTCCCCCTTATCTTTGCAGGAGCAAATTCGGAGACGTAGAGAGAACAAGAGACGGAACTTATCCCAATCCCAAGTCCAACCAAAATTCGGCAAGCTAAGGCGAGCCATGGGCTCTTACACCAAATTACAAGAATTGAACCGATAAAGAACAAACAATCAGCAACCATGATACCTTTTTTTCTCCCGAACTTATCAGAAACATACCAGCTGACCCCTGCCCCAAAAATTGCCGCCCCAGTTGCTGAACTTGAAAGTGTAGTTGCCCACGATTCATTCTCAAAAACCTTGGAGTGTTGGCGTAGATACCTTAACACTCCGAGGAACAATGCTGTTCACATAAATATATACTTAGATTAGATTAAGTTAGAGTAGAATTTCTATCTTGTATAAAAGAAATCGACTCTAAATTTTACCCATCTATCCTAGAAGCTACTAGCTAGCAATGTAATATAGTACCAAACAATTATTAGACAGGCTGGGTTACATTCAAGTCCAATCAATTATTACACATGGCAAAAAAATGGAGTCTAGTCTATCATTTGAGCATCTAAAGAATCGACTCTAAATTTTACATATGTAACTACAGTGTGTGTATATATGTGAATATTCAAGTTCTAGGATTTTCGATTGGTCGAGACTTCTGTTCGATTGATTGAAATGATGGGGAAAAGTTTCTATTTGTTTTGATTGGTGTTCAATTCCTGTTCGATCGACCAAAAAGATCTTTTGATTGATGCTCGATTCCTCTCGATCGATCAAGACACATGAAAACTGAATTTTTGTAGAATTTTCTGATAACTGCTCTAAACGTTTGAAAAGATTTCAAGCCTTGTGAATATGAAACATTGTAACTATCCATTGGTGCCTTTTGAAAGGTTATAAACCTATGGGTATAAATAGTGGTTTATGTTCACTTGATAAATGGTTCTCTCTCCCTCAAATAGTTTCTAAGAAACACAAGAAATCCTGAGGGTATTCGTTAGGGACTGGAATGATTTAGAGAATTTTGGTCGGTTACTTCGAGGGAACCTTAGCCTCCATAGTAGAACTTAAAGAGAAGAGAGAGAGAGAATAACCAAATCAACAATTCATTCATTAATGTGTAATACAATCTGTACTTCCCAATATATGTAGGCATACCATGGAGATTGAAAACATAATGCATATACAATAAGGCAACCTTAGCAGCAATAAGGGTGAGAAATAGGAATGAAGTGGACATAGTTAGTTAACCTATCCAACACCACTAGAATCACCTCAAAACCTTATGATTTAGGCAGACCCTTAATGAAATCCAAGCTTACATCAGTCGAAGGAGAAATCACACACAGGGAATTAAAAATATTTATGGCAATTGGGTGGAAAAAAAGGAAGACATAGCTGAGGTGGCAACTAATTATTTTGATAGCTTGAAACTTTCTCGTCTCCTGTGCAACAGCAAGATGGAATAAGCCTTTGTAATGTCCTGTATAAAATTGTATCCAAAACCATTGCCAACTGCCTAAAAAACTTCTCCCCAATTTAATTTCAGAATCACAAAGTGCCTTCATGTCAAACAGATTGATCTCAGATAACATCCTTGTAGCTTTTGAAACCCTCCATCACCTCAAATCTAAGAGAAAAGGAAAAACAGGGTTAATGGCCTTAAAGCTTGACATGAGTAAAGCATATGATAGGGTGGAGTGGATTTTCCTAGAAAAATTAATGGAAAAATTGGGCTTTGATAGTAAATGTATTTAACTTATCAGCTCTTGTATCAAATTTGTTTCTTTCTTTGTTTAGGTAAATGGCGAACCACATGGTAACTTCACCCCTAACAGAGGCCTCCATCAAGGGGACCCGTTATCACCCTATCTATTTCTATTGTGTGCAGAAGGGCTACATTCTCTCATACAATAAGCTGAAAATTCAAGTTCAATCAAAGGGGTGTCTCTTTGTAGTGCAAGTCCAAAGGTTTCCCATCAGTTCTTTACCAATGACAACTTGCTCTTTTGTCGAGCAAATACTCAAGAGTGTGCCACTATTTTGGAGGTTTTGCAACAATATGAAGAAGCTTCAGGTCAGCAAATCAACCGAGACAAAACACAACTTTTTTTCAACCCCAATACAGATCCACAAATGCAGGAAAACATCAAAAATCTCCTAGGGGTGGTGGCCACATCCAACTATGAAAAATACCTCAGTCTACCATCTTTTGTTGGTAGAGTGAAAAAGCAAAGCTTCAGTTACATTCGGGAATGGATCTAGCATAAAATGCAAGGTTGAAAGGAAAGACTCTTGTCGCAAGGAGGTAGAGAAGTGTTGATAAAGGCAATCCTTCAAGCAATGCCCACTTTCACCATGGTATGTTTCAAAATCCCAAAGAGTTTATGAAAAGATAATGAATCTCTAATCCAAAAATTTTGGTGGGGTTACAAGGGAGATAAAAGGAAAACCCACTTGGTGGGGTGGAAGAAATTGTGCAAACCGAAATGCCAAGGTGGTTTAGGCTTCAAGGATATTGAAAACTTCAACCTCGCCATGTTAGGCAAGCAAGTATGGCGATTACTTCACAATAAAGATTCCCTTTTCTATAAGGTCTTTAAATCAAAATATTTTTCCCAATTGCACTATCCTAGAGGAGGGGGTGAAGACGAATGGGTCATACGCTTGGCAAAGTATTCTAAAGCAAGGAGATTAGATCGGTTGGGTTTGAAGTGAAGAATAAGAGATGGAAAACATGTGAGGATACGTGGGCATAAATGGCTACCTGATATACAATCAAGCTGTGTGTTATCACAACAGGGTATCCTTGTAAACCACCTTATAGTTCCTAGTGTAGTCATTTCTCATGTTTTGGACTTGGCTTATATTACTACCTCTTTCCCTGTTCATCATTGTAGGCTAAACCTAGGCTATATATGGTTATGCCACATGAACTTTGCTGTAATATTTTATTTTGGTTCAATGCATGTTTTCTGTGGTATCAAAAAAAAATTAAATATATACATATATATATATATATATATATCCCAAAACATGATACAAAATTACAAAAGTCCTATTAAATAGCTAGTTTAACAAAGAACGAAAACAAATAAGAAATTTACAATCCTGAAAAAAATTTCATATTCTAATATCAAAATTATTATAACTGTTTACTTTTTTTAAATAATAATCAAATTTTCTTTACTGATCCCGTTTTTACTTACAAGCGTCCATCCCTGACATAAAGCCGCCTACTCCAGCATTAGCCGACAGCCAAAACACCTTCATGTTATCCTTAATCGCATTTTTTAGCTCACGAAATGTGACGGTCTCCATTGCATTCCTGTGAAAAGAGGTGATTTTAAGTTATATATATAATTTAATACAAAGTAGTCTATGGCATAAAGCACCCAGTTATTCAAAATTTCTAAATAGAAAGATCTAAAAAAATATTCACCATAAAATAAATACATGGGTGCTTTTTTCATTTATTAATAAACTTTTGCATATTTGTAAAGGACTGTATTGATAACATATGGCAGGATTTTTTTTTTTTTTTTTCCATTTTCATGATATTTAAATCTAAATCCAAAAACCAAATATAAAAGAAAACTTACATGCAGTCGGATCAAGATGGGTTCCTTTAAGTTTTCTTCTTCTTCTTCGATGTTTTGTTTTGTTTTTCTTTTTTTTTCCCTTAATGATAGAGTTAGCTAAATTGTATAATTAAGTTGTAACTATATATCCGGCCCGCGTTATATGGGGGGAAGAGAATAAGACGCTGTTTTCTATTTATTCAGTTTGTTACTAGTTAAGAAAGATAACCGAATTAATAAAAGGTCTACATGAGTTCTCTTTCCTGAGAGAATCCTTTGACACTTCATGGTTCTAGAGAGAGATTAGAGCATCTAGGCATTTCTTTTATTTGTTCATCATCGGAAGAACGCACACCTAAAAGACTTTTTCTTATAATTAAGGAGTAAACTAAGGTCTGAGAAAGTTCTAAAAAGTTTATGCTATTCAAAAACCTCGCAAGTAATTATGGTGCTCTGATCTTGTAACTAAATAGGATTAAGAATAGCCTTCGTTCTCTGCCAACCTTTGTGATATGTTTAAGTACTAGAGAGTACCCTTCTCAAAAAATAAAATAAAATAAAAAGTACTAGAGAGTATATGACGAATCATAAATGAATGTGACGAACCTACATTACATTCACTAATTAGCAAAATTATTTTTTGGACAAAGATTATTAAAAATAATTTAGGTATCCAACAACTAGTGGACCTTGACAGCACCTCTAATTAAGAGGCTGAAGTTTATAATATGACCTTATTATTTGTATTTGAAGACAATATATATAAATAAAAGAAAATATTAAAGCATACTTTTGGCCTTAAAGTTTGAGATTATTTTCATTTTTGGTCATTCCTTTTTTATTTTTGTTTCATATTGACTTTATTGTTTATTTTCGTTAGTAATCTAATTGTTCATAATATATTATTTTACCTTCAAACTATAAAGTACTTGTATTACACAACATTTTAGAACTAATACTTCATAAAAAGACAATTAACTATTAGATTATTAACTATAATTAATGGATGCTAAAGTTAATAAGAAAACGTAATCAAGTATGAAGGGTTAAAATGAAAATTTTGAAATTCAATAGATCAAAATGAAAAAATTCCAAAATTTTATAGGCTAAAAGTGTACTTTAGTCTTCAAAAAAATTATTAAAAGTGATAGATTGGAAGTATGCATACACTTTTTTTTTTTTTTTTTTTTTAAGAACAAGGTAATAATTAAAGCTTTATTACTAAATCAAATTTAGATATTAGGTAGAAAAACTACCATCAATAAGAAAAACTACCATCTAATTTGGAAAGTATGCATACACTTAAATATGTAAAGTAACAGGTACTGACACAATAAGGTTACTAAAGCAAATACTTAACATGTACAAAATCATCGAAAAACTGACAATAAGCATTGATTAATGAAAGATTAGCCTTTTATCTTTTTTTTTTTTTAATACTAAGTATTTTAACACACACACAGAAGGAAATAAGAAAATGTCTTAAAAAAACTGACAGTGGTATATATTCAAAAGAGCGTAATTCTTAGATACAGAAGACATGCATTTTAACTTTCATTGATTAATACACCTCCTTTTCATGATGGTTCAACAATTCACCTATATTAATAGACTACATCATTGATAAATATGGTCAAATAAGGAATATACACGAGATCAATGAAAACCTCATTCTACAAATTAAGCAAGTCCACCTATTTCTATACACAAATATTAAATACTACAAAATTTTATGAATAATTTCACAAAAAAATGTTGATTGTTTAATTATTCAAAACAGATCATAATACATTACACTGGACCATATCATTTTCACACTAACATTGTGTATGGGTATGAAATGAAACAACTGCAAACAAATCTTCAACCCAGGTTTAACCCATGGGCATGGGGACCTATTTCTTGTTTGTTATTTTTCTTTATCAACGTAAAGTTTCGATCTTTAATTTAATTAGCCATTTCAATCCAAGAATCAAGATAGATTTGTGAGAGTTTATAAATATACCCAATCAGCCCTTCCTTGGATGAGTTTGGTGCAGAGATATATGCTCCCGGAGACTTGAGTTTTCTCTTTTATAAAAGCTGAGGTGTGGGGTTTTCTTTGTGGGTCTTGAAGCTGATGGGTTATATAGTTTTTTTGTATGTTGGGATTTGGTGGATAAAAATGGTACCTTCAGACTCTCTCTCTACGATTTTCAATGCACGTGCACCAGAGACTGAGTTTTTTCTATTATAATTTTTCCTTTCATGCACTCGAGAGAGTCTAGCCGTGGTGTTGTTCTTTTTCTATCTGACTTCCAACGGCACTATTGCACTTGTAAGAACAGCAAAGTAGACAGTGCAGTGCATGAATGAGGGTTTTACTGATTTTTTTTTTCTCTCTTTTTCTTTTATTTAAGTTTTGGTTTTGAAAGTTTGGGATCATTTTCATTTTGATCATTTAAGTTTAAAATTTTTTATTTTCATGAAGAGGTCAGGCCTAATTAGAAAACTGAATCAAACATTGAAAATTTTGAAACATAAAAAGCGAATATATAAAAACGTTATTCAATTTGAAGGGCTAAAATGATTTTGAAACGTAAAGGGTCAACAATGTTCTTTTGGCCAAGGATAAAGTAACTAGTAAATTAAAGGGTGCAATTTTTAATGTAGTTGAAATAAAGACTAAAAGCCATAAATGAAGCTAAGGTTAAAAATTGAATTAAAATGACAAATGAGAAGGGAATTTGAGAGTCTAGTCCCATGTCTTTTGTTTATTATTGGGGAGGGATGCACGCCCAAAAGGGCATGCATCATACTTGAGAAACAGAATAAAGTGTCTAAATTTTATGTTAACATTTTATTGTGCATTGCATGAACTATAAAGCTGTTGGTATTGTATTTTAAAAAATTAATTTAAGAGAAATAAATATAAAGATTATAAGAACTGACAACTATATATCATGAAAAAACATGAAATGAAGTTAAACTTGGTTTTTTTAAGAAATAAAGAAATAAAATTTATATTATGTATGATGTGAGAAAGTTTTGAAACATACATGTTATTCAAGAACCACTCAAGCAATTAGGATGCTCTCCTTAACTTATTAGGATTACGAATAACCAACCCCCCCCCCCCCCCCACCCTATCTCTCTCTCTCTCTGATAAATGTACTAGAGAGTATATCACCAACCATAAAATCCCCCTAAATGATGTTACATTCACTAATTAACAAGATTGTTAATTAGTCATTTAAGTATCCAAAAACTAGGTAGTGGACCTTGACAATACCTCTAATTAAGAGGTTGAAGTTTATTCTTCTTAAAAAAAAAAAAGAGTTGAAGTTTACAATATGACCTTATTATTTGTATTTGAGCAAAAATCTCTATCGCTCTATTTGTTTTGGCGATAATATTTTCTAAAAAATTAATTATTTTTCAAAAAGTATTTTATATAAAATTATCTCATCTTCTTATGTTTAGTAGCAATCTTAAATGAGTTGAAAAAAAAAATCCTAACTTCCCTTATTTAGCTTGTTGTGAGATAGAGTTGTTTTCCAAAAAAATTAGTGGAAAACAATTTCTAAAAATAAGCCATATTTTTTTTTTGACCAAAAATAATTTTCTTTTGACTCATTTTTTCTAATGTTACCAAACACTAGAAATACGGAAAACTATTTTTATTCAAGATCTTCTATCGAAACAAACAGAGCGTAAGTATATAATTAAAAAAAAAATCTAAACTATACTTTTGACCCTTAAAATTTGGGGTTGTTTTTATATTGACCCAATTGTCTATCCATATCTCTAACTTTCTATAAAAATAAATAAATAAATAAAGAAGGTTTTTATTAAAAAGATTTACTTATATATTTCTCGGATGTCTCCTAAATATTTTTTGGTTCAATTAACTATTATGGTGTACAATGGTGGCTTCAAGAATTTTTTTTCATATATAGACCAAAAAAAAAACAAAAAAACAAAAATGCAAATACATAAAATCTTACAATTTTCTTTTACAAAATTTTTTTATAAAAATTTTGAAATCATTGTATGATAACCTTATTATCAAAATGTTGCAAGCTATATTTTTCAAATTTTTAGTTAAATAAATTTTTTCTTTGGGCTTTTTTCTTTTTGTTTGTAAGGATCTAATATATTGTTAAGAGACCAAAATTTAACTACAAACTTAGTTGTGACTTAAAGCTACAACTCTCATTAAACAAATAAACATGACTGCATATTTTGGAAACTAACCATTGAATTGTATATAATTTATGTTCTTAAAACACATGTCAAATTTCATATCAATCGGATGTTATTTATTATTCAATCTATAAACTTTTTTTTTATGTATAATTTTAGATTACAAAAACTAGAAATTTAAAAATTTGTTTGATGATATAGCTATTGATCTTTGATTTTCTTAAAATTTTGCAAGTGTGAAGGATATAAGAAGAAAATGTAATCCAATGATGAATTTGTCAAAATTCACATCCAATAAAAAAATATTGAGTGGAGTTGTAGCCTTAGTCTACAATCAAGTTACCATGGATTTTGAGTAGAGTTTGTGGTGTACCTTTGTGTTAGAACTCATTTCCCTTTCCTTTGTGTGTGTGTGTGTTTGTTTCTCCAAAAAAAAAAAAAAGTTTATTGCCAAACTTTGTCCAAATTCCAAAGTGTAATTATGTTGGGTCTAAAAAAAAATTAAGGGTGGTCACAATTTTTTTTTAAGATTAAAAATCATAAATTTTTTAAAATTTATATATAATAATAATAACTTTTTCCCAAGTCAATGTGGTCCTGTGACCACCTTGAACCCTATGCCGAGCCAATCCTGATGGTGTAAGAGTAATTAGAAGAAAAATATAGTGTGTTAGTAATTTATAAACTTTTCTATTTCTATAAAATACACTAAATACATATTGAATTAATGAGTTATGTATGGTATAAAAATAATTTGAGAAAACAAAAATGAAGTTTTCATCAAATCTAAGGGGGCATTATTTAAATTTACATATAAATTTATATTTTTCACTAAAAATAGAAGAGAGAGGATGGATTTTTAGAAGGTCAAGGGTGGCCATGGTCCCCTCTAGCCCCCACCCCCTCCCTCTTCGCCTCTGATTATAAGTATGCATGCACTTTAATTATTGTAAAGTAACAAGTAATGACACAATAAGGTTACTACCGCAAATATACAGCATATACAAAATCTCATTATGGAAAGATTGATCATTACTATTATGCATTAATTATGAAAGATTAGTCTTTTATATGTAATAGATTAAAGTATTTGCAACATCCTTCCTTGGTGGTCCAACCATTCACCTATAGACTATATCATTGGTAAAAGCAAGACTTAGGTACAGTATTTAGGTTTTGTCCCTTAGGTTCTCCTTTTAAGATTCTGCCATATAGATTTTTTCTTATGAGATGGAAGTGTATTTTTTAGTTAAGTAGTCACATGGCTAAATCTTAAGAGGGGAACCTAGCTAAAGAACAATACCTAAGGTACTGTACTTAAGTTTTGTCTGATTGATAAATATGGCCAAATAAAGAATATACACAAGCATGAAAACCTCATTCTACAAATTAAGCAAGTCCACCTATTTCTATACACAAATATATAATACTAAAAAATTTTATTAATAATTTCACAAAAAAATGTTGAATATTTAATTATTCAAAACAGATCATAATACATTACACTGGGCCATATCATTTTCACACTAAACAATGTGTATGGGTATGAAATGAAACAACTGCAAACAAATCTTCAACATATATTATAAAGTATATTCATTACTTCAAATTCAATGGGGGTAGCAAAAATATTGTATCAATGATTCTTTTAGATATAAGCAAAGTGTAGGTAGTATCATATAAATGGTTCCAATCCACGTTGATTCTTGGTCAAAGGAAATAAAGCTTACTTTGAAAAGAGAATATAAAGACAAGAATAAGACAATATTTATCAAGTCAAAGAGAATTCTAGCTTCTCTCAAGTAAAACTTGCACCTGTTAAGCAATAGAACTTTTGACCATGAAATTGCAAACATAGAGTCTGTAGCTTCAGTCAGGATTTATGAACACCATGGCAGATCAACTTCTTCCACTCGAAAGCAATAAGTTAATAAAGTGATTTAAAAAACACTGTATAGCTAGTGCAATCCATATGTGGCATGACTATAATTAGACAAATATTTACAGAAGAGATGGATCATAAGCAAACTCTACAACTGATCTGAGCTCATCCCAATTCTCATATGCGAAGAACTCATTCGCATCTGGTACTGGATTAATTGGAAAGCTTGAGGAGGATGATGGAAGTT